>OX359245.1:71578705-72123771 GCA_947179485.1 Allacma fusca
AACTTCCACCCAATCACAAATGAGTGGGCTGGAACAATTTTTCCTAAGCTCACCTGAGCTTGGTGAGCCAACGCTACGGCCAGCTTGATTCCACAGTACAACAGTTGAGCACTCAAGATCCGAAGTAATAAACAAATAATAATCAAAGATAAGAAAAAGAGTTCCTGCCGTTGCTAATTAAATGTCATTTTAACGTTAATTTCAGAAAAAATTTGTTTTGAGTTATAATTCTGAATAATGAAGAGTGTAGCTACATATACATGTCACAATTCACAATATAGGTACAAATCAAAACAGCCAGTCAACAGCACACAGCTTGTTGTCAAGTACATGGATAATATTAAATATTAGCAAACAATTATTGTTTACTGAAGTTAATACAATAAAACCTGGGTCGGGAATATCGTCTGCGGGGTTATGGTTGGCGGGATTACATACTTTTGTGATCGGGATTAAATCCTCGGGGTTGCTTCGGCGGAGTTATCACTGGCGGGATTATCGAGGCGGGATTTGCTCTGGACACGGAACCATACACTCAAACTCTGCATTCAAAACTGCATCTACATAAAACATTTTCGCTTATAACGGAGAGGTGCAGTCGGAACCAAATTGACTTAAGTAGGCTAAGTTATGTCTTCACATTTTTGTCCAAATACTAGAGGTAAAAACCTTTCTGTACAAGGCTCTTGTATTAATACGATGGTACAAAATTGTGCAACACCTTTCCCCTTGAAGCATTCTGAAAGCGTGACAGGATTTAAATATTAAATTAGAAATTGACGTATGAGCATTCCTTTTGCTACTGCATTTTTTTACTATACAAATATAATTTTTGTGTAACTAGCTTTTTTTGTATGGGGGTTTCGTATAGGGATGTCAATAGGCCCTTTATATTGTGGCCAATTCATTCCCTCCAGGATTACATTTCCATACATTATGTTCTTGTAAGGTGGCATTAGCCTACTTTGACATGTATATATTTTAGCATCCCTTGGGAAACACAGTATAGAAAATTCACTATACCAATATACAATTGAATCGGGCCAGAAAGTCAGTCAGTCTGGGGAATGGATTTTGGAATTATAAGATTGATGAGCATCGGAGTAGTCCTTGGAATCTTGAATCAAAGGATTAAGCTATACGTCTATCAACATAAGTCTATCATGAATGTTCAAGAGGATTTTACTAAAAGCCCATTTCTAATTCTCATTCAACAGAGTGACATTCACAATCTGTCTGAGCATGTTAGCTGTCATCATGTGACAAAGCTCTTGGGAGATGTAAAAAAAATTCCTTTAGTTTCCAGCACGGATTTATGTCCAACTCATGTTTATTTTTGGTCTGTCCACACCTTTCCTGTATATATAAATATATATTTGTATCTACTTGTACGTAAACGTGTGAGGAATATTTGATGCTGCAAATCTTACGCAGGAATATTGGTTGGATCAAATTATTTTCCCTTCCCTAAAGAAAAGCCCTAGGAAAAGAGCGACTCATTTTTTACTTTCCTATGGTTTGAAGGGAAATCTTTTCCTCAGTTACTCCGAAAACTTTTCCACTGATCTGCAGGTGAATGCTTTGTCATAAGAGCTACAAACTTCCTTGAAAGAGGATTCCTTTGAAAATCCTTTTATTCTCACACTGTATTTGCTTCAGAAATACTTTGGATTTTGCTTTTCGAAACTTTTATGGACGTTTCCCCTCCCCCCAGGATAACATGTCCGGATTGCTGTCCTTCCGGGTAAAAATATAAGTTTACTTGGAAGTTACTTCTGGCTAAACTTATCGAGAGCTATGGAAAGGAGAAGGAAACTTTGATGATGTTAATCTGCAAACAAACTATGGCTGTGGATAACAAAATACTTAGAGGCGTTAACTTTTATTATACGTGATTATATTTACCTGGAAATTGCCCCCTAATATTTTTTATTCCCTGGTTTCCAGCATTATTAGTGTTTCCACTCGTTTTAGTTTCTCATCTATTTTTGTCTACGTTGAGTGTTTTGTTTTGAAACAAATCCAGGAAATAATTGGATGAAGCTTCTGCGTTCATTATTGGGCAGTTGTGTTTCAACGGGGTTTGTTTTCCGGCCCTGAAATAATTACAGCTAAGCACTAAGCAATTCTTTGTATTCAACTTCAGAGGCTTTTGTTGGATTTTTCGGAGATGCTCCTTTGAATTAGTAAAATAATAACGTAAGGATAACTCAAAGTCAAGTAAAATTTTTGCTGACTAAGACCCTTTTTGAAAGAATAAAAAGTAAAAATAATTTGCTGACCAAACTTTATCCCACAATTTAATATGTCTTATTCATACGTCATCTTTTGTTGTAAGAAAAAAATATCTCCGTAATTCTATACTATCCATTATTCCCGGTGCAACGATTGGTCTATTTCCTGAAGTAGCCCATGGATTCAAAAAGCTTGGAAAAGAAATCCAGCGATGAAGAATTTCCTTAACAAAAGCTTTATCCTGAATATATTTTAAAACTATTTTCCTGCCATTAGAACCTTGTTCTTTTATTAGCACCGAACCTTCCTTTCGAAAGCTTAAACTTGAGAAATAATAATCCGCTATCTCTTCAGATCACAGCAAGGAAGGAGTGTTAAATAAGGGTTTTTGTAATGAGTTGTTGGTCAGGATGCACATATGAATGTACGTATGTATGTATGTTCTAAGCCTGGACCTAACAACATGCATTTACAGTATGCATAATTATTATAGGGAGTAAACAACTGAAGCATATCATTTTAATGAAAAGTATCTCAATCACATGCACATTTCTAGAAATGCAGAGAAATAAATTGACAATTTAGGGAGACTTCCAACGAAACAGCAGTATAGCGAGGGTGCATATGTTTGTAAGAACAGGAAGCAGACAAACTGAGTGTTAGTTTGGAGAAAGGCCCTCAGCAAACTCAGACTACTGTAAGTCACTATACGGGAAAACGTTGGAGTAGGAAAAAACACGAGCATTACGTGCAGAAAGAGAAACTGACAAAATTTGAGCGGAGGACTATAGAATAAATACAAGGGAAATGTGGATGAGTTCCGAGGCTCTAGGAAAGCAAGTCAAACCCAAAATCAGTAATTCATTCTGAGCACAAACGGGGCTTTCATTACTCCAGAGTCGGAGAACAAACGGACTGACATGAGATCATGCCTGGTAAAAACTAAAAGAGAGGATGTAGACAGGATCCTTGCTGTAAACTCTTGGGGGTTTCAATAACTTAAACATGCCCATCAACAAGTAATGTTGCCGCAGTTGCAGAAACGTGTTATTTCTGTCATGGATCAAAGCATAATCGCTGGTGACCCTGAACCACATATTAGGGTTAGGCTGTCTTCACAGACCTCAACAAAACTTTCAAGACTTGTCGAGAGCTTGATCTTATTTCGGAAAATAAGCAGGGTCTGAAGTGTCTATATACACAAAGGACTGAAGTATACACAACCAGTCAAACCAAATGTCTTCATCACCAAAGGATGCCACAGTATACGGGAGCAAAGGAGAAGTAAACTACGACGACCGTACGTGCAAACAAATAGCTGAGTTACGGTTACGGGTAGTGTGTGCGAGAGGGGGATCATTTGGAATTGTGAAAAATGGAAAAAGTAAAGACACCAAATGCCCAATTCACACTAAATATTTTCAAGTGGAAAGACTATTGTGTAACTATTTTCTTTCCTAAAAGCAAGTTCATGTAACCTGTAAGCAAAAAACAGTGAATTTCCTATATATTGGTTCCCATATGGGATGGCAAAATATGTGCCAATGTGTAGAGATGCCACTGTGCCTTACTAAAATATAATTGAAATGTTATCGTAGGGAAAAATTAACTATGCCAATATAAGGGAATGCAGTCTAATAGGAAACCTTTACAGAGGAAGTTCACTGTAGTAAAGTAAAGTCTATGCTTTACTTTCTTGTATGGTTTTGAGCTACGAGCATGGAATCAATTTTGAAAAATCTGGACGAAACTTCTAAAAAGTAGGGAAGTCAAATATTTTGTCCCTATTGTATTGTTTATGGGCTGATGGACGGAGGATTGTGTATGCCACCCAGTCAGTATGTACAGTCATACAATATTTTGCAAACAGCCATCACTGATTTGAAATATTTGCTTGGGCTTGGCGACTCGATTTTTTTCTTTTTAATTTATTCAGCCTTTTCCAATCAAATTCTTATCCTAATAGCTCTATCTGTATATAAATCATTAATATATTCTTACAAATGCCCACCCTAATTAACCACCAATGACACATACTAACTTAACATTTGACTCACCAGAACACTACTCTGCAACTTTTATTTATCGTGGCTTATCAATTATCAAGCAAGAAACTGTCACACAAACTTTTATGTGGTTCTGCGATAAAGTACTGCATTCAGGGTCATTCACACCGTAATAGCGTCAGTGGATGTTAGCATCAAAAACGCTCGCTTCTATGTGACGCACGTTCAGACTAGCCAACCATTAGCCGATCATGAGGTTAGATAAAACTCACTGAAAGGAAGCTGCAGACAAAGCTGCTTTTGCATTCACACAGACCGACGTTAAAAGTTTGATGCTGGTCATCCGTGCCGCGCGTCCTGAAACCATGAAGCTTGTCTGGACAAAGCTATTCGCTTCAGCGTCAGTACTGCAACAGTAAAAACATTGAACAATAAGCAGTAAACGCACTAAAAAAATGTTGCAGTCGCATGATTCAAGAATTACTTACGACTTCTCCAGCACTGGCAATGTCCCTAGTCTCAGGTAATAGTTTCCGAATATGGTTGTCCAATCTCTCGATGTCACTTCTGTTGGAGCAACCTCCTGTTATCGAAAATTTAGGCTACTCAACCGTTTCTTCCCATTCCAACTTTATTTCAATCATGTCATCACTCCGGCGATTAAAAAAATTTCGAGAAGAGGTATCTAAAATAAAGTCGCTGGTTATTATTCCTCGACAACGAAACGTAAAAAAAGTTTAGCATTGAAACATTTTGTTGCATTAACCGGCACATCCTGTACCCGTTTGCTAGAGATTTCCTATTTTTCTTCCAAGTGCCTTGATTCACCAGTGGGTTCATTTTCTTGAACTCCATTTTGAAAGACTTGCGATATGCTTATATAGTGACTTCTTCTTTTGAACAAGACCTATAATGGTTATCGATCACCCCGCAATTCCAACAGCCAGATCCCATAATTTAATGAAAACGTATTGACGTCACAAACGTACAACACTTAACATCTTCAATTTCGTGAAATATTATCTATATAGTTACTATTATTTCATTCCACACAGTGACCTGCCACACGACTTTTCACACTGACACGCCTTCCGTCTGTACTCTACACGTTGATTGCTGCTGCGTCTTCAAATTTGGTGTGAACGAAGGAGCAGATTTTAGTTTGCTTTCTGACAACTCAAGTTAACTTCAACTTGTAAGCGAACTACCATTGACGCTAGTCCGATGTGAATGAGCCTTTATGAAAAAAAAAGTGTGGACGCAATTTCAATGAATCGTCGTCTTCACTTCTATTTTACTACAACAATTCCTCACCGGTGTTTATTTACATATTATTCGTAAACATATCTAGGGTTTGTCGATTTTTAAATGCCATGGCATAAATGGCAAATTTGGCAGGCAAATTTGGCAGGCATTTAGGGCATTTATTCGCATAGGCAAAAAATGATTTTTTATGCCATTCTGGCAGAAATGGCATTTAATATTTTTTGCCTTGGCAAAATTGGCATTTAATATTTTTTGCCTTGGCAAAATTGGCATTTATTATTTTTTGCCTTGGCAAAATTGGCATTTAATATTTTTTGCCTGGGCAAAATTCGCAAGAATTAACTATGCTCATGGAACGCTCTATTTCCGCCATCATTAGTGCTTGCTCCGACCGCGGCCAACTTCAAAATAGGCTTTCAAACAAGCAAAAGAATGTGGGATCGTGGATTCGATATACAATTACTTATTTGCAGACACTTTGTCACATGTTAATAGCCTCAATGAAATTGATGATGGCGACCAAAAAACGGACGATGAACTTGAAACAATATTGATAATTGAGGAACCGTATTGTGATAGTGATTTGGAAAATTCTTAGTTTGTGTTCACATATTTTTGGCGATAGTTTCGACTTAGACACAATAGTTCCCAAAAAGTGACAAATTGGATGAGTATTGTCGGTTTTTATAATGTCAAACACTTTTGGATGTATACTAAAATTACAAATTGAAAACAAATAGACCAGCATTCTCACATTTGTTCCAAATTTTTGATTTATAATGGTGGCATTTTTGAAAGTATACTCGTTGTTGAGTCTGCTGAATAGGTTTGACTTCTTCATGGCACAATACTGCACCTCAACATGCCCCGCAAAAGATTTTTCGCGAGAAGTTTTTTGTTGCCATAATTTTTGCCATTTTTGCCCGGCATTTATTTTTAAGGGCAAGGCGAAGGCATAAATTGTATTTTTTGCCTTGCTACGGGCAAAAAATACCGGGCAGGCAAAATACCTACGGCATTTAAAAATCGACAAACCCTAAACATATCTATGTTTCACTATAAAATATCGCATAGTTTAATTGTAACCGGGGAATATGAGACATTCATAATTACGGGTATGAGTGGAATAACACTACATACTTCCCAGGAAACCAAGCGTTTCGGCATTGATCTGGCTCAGAGCTACAGATCACGGCTGAGTCCTGTTCAAGGATTTTTGCAGAAATCCCGTAACGGACCAGTTCAGTAAATGCACAACACTGGTTTGCCATAACAATGCCAGGCACAAGCCAACTTTGGCACATCTACGATGGGCCAATGCCGGGTATTTTTGATGGGACAGTGCTGTCCCAGCAACACAAAGTCGTTGGTACGGGCCCAGATCTGGGCCAATTTATGTTACAACAACTTCAGACATGCGCAATTTCATTCCATGCCGTTTTAAATTTGTAATAATTTCATGGAATTAGTACGGTTGAGCGTGGTCACCGGTTTCCTTTATTTTAACTAGTTGTAGTGTGTGCACTCATTGTAAGCATATAAAACTGGGCTGCCTGTGTCACGAATTGACCGGGAAAGGAAAGTGTGATATAGAATCGCAATGGTATTTTTTTATGTTGTGGAGTTCTCAAAAGACAATACGGTGGAGGTTGTTCCAGATAATTGGTTGTTCAATAACAACAACAAGTGTAACTGGCCAAAGGGAGTTAGTGAAAAAGTAAAGTTGACCAACTTAATTTTAAAAGCAGCTGACCCAACCGAAAATCCCAGGATCAACTGGAAAGTTTACGATTGTACAGTCCTACTTGGTACAGGTATGTACATATGGTTTTGTCATTATTATAATAATTATAATCGCGTATATGAAGTATTTTAACAAAACATAATTGTTGGAAAAAGGAAATGTTCTGTATCTACATCAATTTTCACCCCAATATGTATCTACTGTAAGTTTCAATTGAATAGGCTAATTGTTTACTAAATTAATTTTTCGTTTTGCAGATAATTACTTCCAGGCTAAAAAGGCAGCCGAAAAGGCAGCAAGTAAAACTACAGAGGAAAGTGAGTTTGAATTAACAGATGTGGAAACAATTCAAACTCAGCCGAGAATTCTGCGTAACCAGGTGCAAAAACAACGCGTGAAGCTTCCCAAAAATTTACTCACATCGCCAGAAGCTACAAATGATTTGGTTGACGACTGTTTAGAACGGAACGAAAACCCGTCACAAAACGTGCCAGCATCTATGTTGGATACAGGCAATGAAATTGGAAACATATTTCAGACAAATTACTCACGTACAATATTTTAATTAAATCATAGTTAAAGCTAAATAACAATTGCTGCGCGTATATTGTTAAAAATTAATTTGCATGTAAAAATGAGTTTGGTGTAGTTTCAGACGAGGAATTCCACCCGGTCCCATTAGACTCTGACAGGGATTTGCTTGTAATTCCTGAGACATCGACGTTTATAGAATTAAATCTTCCGAATGCAGCTGCCCCTGAACCTGAGCATTCAAATCAGACGACGGATAGGATTGGTCTACTTATTCAGCAATTCCAAGATTTTCATTTGGAATTTCGAAGTATGCAAACATTTTTAAATTCCCAAATGTAATATATACTACTTACATTGTCTTTACACGAGACTTGGTTAATCAATGTATAATAAGTGATTTCAGAACTGGCAAGTGTGTGATAATATCTAGTACGATAGTTGTAACATTTTTAGCTTGATACATAAATTTTAACACGCTTGATTAATTGTGTGTTGATAACACAATTACTTGTGCTGTTGATTAATATCTCTCGATGTATTTTTAAAGAGCTAGGTCGATGATATATGCCTCAACTGTCAGAGTGCCCTTACCAGTTTTTCCAAAAACAATATTTGGTAACTTCAATCCGCTGACCATATAAATAAGTTTTTGGTTCTTTAGAGTTAACTTCTAATAAAGTATGTTTCAAGGGTAACCATAAATAGGACGCTACATGAATCTTACTGAGTTTTGGAATTTGTAAATTGTACTCCTCACAATCAGCAAACATATTTTACTAATTTTATTATTAGGTAAATTTAATGATACATTTTTCTTGGGTTTTGTCAAGATTTTGCAACGCTGATCCTGGAGAAGCTGGTTAAACTTACCAGGGAAATTGACCACGTTTCTCTTACATTAGGAAGGCATTTGTCTTTGCCTTTGCAGGAGCAAGAATTGAAGTTGCCTCTGGGAGTTAAACTTCCTCTCCCAAATGAAAGCGATTTAACATCTCTGCAGCACTGGCTCCAAAATCAGGAAAATCATACGAAACTTGTAATCATTTCATGAATACTTTAATTGGCAAGTACACTTTTACATATATGTATACATTATAAGCGCAAAATTAATTTTTTCAGTCTGTGTACTTGCGTGGTATTGGAGGATCGGATCTGAAGGACTGTGTTAACAGAATCCTTGAAAGACTTATCTCTCCGGAATTGGCCAGACGAGTGAATTTTTCAGGCTTGAATAAGAAAATTTGCTTCAAAACTCATCGCTTACGTAGTTGTTTAATCGGTGATACAAAATTTCAAAATAAATTAGTATGCACAGTTATTATTTTTATTTATACAGTTTAATTCACAAATTTAGCTGCAGTTCGGCCAAATTCTCCAAGCTGTGAGCAGGCTACTGAGGCCGAAATTGACAAACGCATTCAACGATGGTTTGGTGGCTCTGGAGATCGTAATGGGGGTAGAGCCGCTAGGAAGAAACTTCAAAACATCGTTGAGGAGCAAGTCCCGCAGTGAAAGTGGCATGTAATAGTTAGTAGTAATAAGCTTAACGTTAGTAGGTAGTTTTTTAAAAGGATGAGTTATAGGTCAAAGCGACGGAAAATTGTTAAAGAGACCGAATCGTTGCTTAATCAAATTCGTAGAAAACAAAATGAAAATGTTCAAATAGCAAGTAATTTAATTTCGAGCGAGAACAATTCAGCTGTTGTTAAACCAGTTGAATATGTTGAGCAGTGTGATGATTATTCAATAGTATTTTCCGATTCAGACGATGAGGAAAACGTTGACAATGTGGATAATTCTCTGAATCTACGTAATAAGTTGAGAGAATGGGCGTGTACGTACAATGTCACACAATGTTCCGTCGATTCCCTCTTGTCAATACTTAAACGTCATGTAGATAGTGAATTGCCCAGTTGTGTCCGTACTCCGTTAGGAACACCGAGAACAACCGAAACTCAATTTATTTGTGGTGGCGAGTTTTACTACTTTGGCTTGAAACAAAATATTATCTCTCGTTTAAAACAAACTTTATTACAAAAATGTACTTTTCCAAAAGTTTCAAAAATGCAGCAAACATTAGAAAATCTTTTAACGGTTTCAATTGGCTGCGATGGAGTTCCTGCTTCGAAGAGTAATAATTTTCAATTTTGGCCTCTAATGGGCATTTTAAATCAATCAAAAAATCAAAAACCGTTTCTGATAGCACTTTTTTATGGAAAAACTAAACCAACCAGTGTAAATGTATATTTGGAAAAATTTGTTTCGGAAATGGAAGATTTGTACAAACACGGAATTACTCATGGTAATATGAAGTATAATATTCGAATTAGTTGCTTCATAGCTGATGCTCCAGCTAGGAGCTTCCTAAAATCTTGTAAAAGCCACAATGCATATTACGCTTGCGAAAAATGCAACGTTGAAGGCGATTGGTTAGATCGCGTAGTTTATTTGGATCTAAATTGTCCCTTACGAACGGATGACTTGTTTGCGAATCAAATACATGAGGATCATCACACTGGTGTTTCTTGTTTGACAAAATTACACATAGGAATGGTCTCACAATTCCCGGCAGATTATATGCATCTTATATGCCTTGGCGTTGTGCGAAAATCTTTGTTTTGCTGGGTGAAAGGCCCTCTTAATGTAAGAGTTCCAAGTAAAGATATTCGCCTGATATCTGAAATACTGCTGCGCCTTAAACCCTTTGTTCCTTCAGACTTCAGTCGTAAACCAAGGGGTTTAAATGAGTTGCAACACTTCAAGGCTACTGAATATAGAATGTTTGTACTCTATACAGGCCCCATTTGTTTAAAAAAAATTTTACCTGACAAACTTTACAAACACTTTTTACTCTTAAGTGCTTCTGTCTTCATTCTTTTGTCTCCCGCAGCTTCTAGTAATAAGTATAATTCATTAGCAGAGAAATTACTTCGCCAGTATGTCATTGAAGCTAAGAATCTTTATGGAAAAGAATTTATTACTTATAATGTGCATACATTAGTACATATTGCTTCAGATGCACTAAATTTTGGAAAGCTCGACAATTTTAGTGCATTTGATTTTGAAAATTATATGCAGTTTTTTAAAAGAGTATTACGAGGTCGAAAGCACAATTTAAAACAAATTGTTAATAGAGTAATTGAAATAGAAACTGTTTTTAACGAATCCCATAATGATGCAGGCACTCCTCGAAGTGGATTTATTCTAACGTCAAACCGAAGGAAGTTTATTTACAGGGGTATATTGTTATCTATAAATTCCGGTGACAACTGTTTCTTAACAACAAATTTAAGATGTAGTTATTCTAACTGGATTGCATAAAGCAAATGAAGATATTATAGTTTGTAGAAAATTTATTTACAAAGACAAATTACAGGACTATCCTATTGATAGCCGGATGTTGTGTATTTTTAAATGTAAATTGTTGTCAGACGAATTTGAAATACCATTTCGGTTGTTATTTAAGAAGTGTTTTGCCCTTCCAGATCCAGAATGTGTGGATGCGTTTACTTGCGTACCTCTTACTTACGAAATTGTTTAGAAATGGTTCTAATTGTTGAATAAATATAAAATGTACTAATTGTAAGTTTTAAGAGTGCACGCGCCGAATAATTTTTCATTAAACTTAATTATGCATAATTAATTTTTATTTAACCCAATTACACAATACTGGACCGGCTACGCTTTATATCATGGTACAGCGCTGGCTTCCGGCGCCGAACCATTCCAGATGGCCAGAGCCGCATTCCGGCGGCGGACCAGTTGTTTTTTGGCTGACAAATCGGGTACGCAGCCAACACTAATTGCCAGATCTGGCACATGCACGGTACCGAAAGGCTTGGTTTCCTGGGTTACGTCTCTCTATACCCACGATTACCGATAATGCCAATATTTGGTGCAAGTATGAGGGAAAGCATTTAAAAAATACGAGATTTTTAATAAAATAAGATGTATTAAAGATTTCGGATTATGAGCTCTTGAGTGTAACGGTTTAGACTGCAACTGTATTTGAATTTGCACTCAACAGCTTTCGCGTTTATATACACCACTGAGGAATTCCAATAATTTACGAATGTGTCTATTTTCGGATACATTTCCGATCTTAATTACGTTGTAACTATATTTACACGAAGTCCAAGAAACTTCTTGTCTTAATTTATTTAGCTACGTTGTTTCCAACATATTTGTCTTTTAGGAATCCAAATACTTAATTTATGTAATTAATTCAATATGAATAGCTTCGTTTGTATGTTCATATTACTCAAATGGTGCTACACCTGGTTGTAGAGGTATTATGACAATTTTAAGTGTTTCAATTTCCCAAACCTGAAAATGGAACGACATGTGCAACAATGTTACAATAATAGCTATTCGCACAATGAATCCGAGCGCACATCTTCAAGCAATTACCGGATTAAGGTCTTCTAACCCTTATCAAATAATGAAAGGATAAAATGCTTTTTATCTGTCAAACTTTTATTCAGATGTAATTATGCAGATGTTACATTGTGAAACTGTGTTGTTAGATGTTGTTCACCTTTGTTTGTTATCAGTGATAATGCTACTTCTTACTTTGTTGTAGGAAATACCTAGCAGCCTTGTTGAACACAATGGCCCATGTATATATGTACATATACCCCTTTTCCTATCCGAGAGCACTTTAGGGAATTAAACATGAATTATTCACTGATCCGACAGGGGGATTTTTATTTGTAGCTTTTTAAAGAAATGTCATTGATCTGGGATAACATTTGTTGTCACAAGGGTCCAGAGAATAACAGGTGACATCCCAATGCTTTAGGATTTACGAATCAAGAAATTACATATTGCTGGTGTACGTTATTTTTATAGAATATTTTGATATTTTTCCGTAGAGCACTAATCTAACGTACTAAGGTAACACGGAACCAAATATTGTAATGTGGTTCATAAGTAGGGACAGCAATTCTGTCAATGCTTAAACTTACATTTTGTACCACTGGTCCGCAACAACTGTCAGAATACAGACATAAAGATCTTAGTCTTCAAGGGAACAAAACCTTAAATGGATTTTCCTGGAACGCTCACATATAGGTCCTCGAGTTCTAGCTAAAGATTTTCCGGATATGTGTACACAATTGTATCCTTTAAAAAAGCTGTGCTTCAGACCAAACCCTACCAATATCATAGTTTTCTTTGTAATAGAAAACAATCAGTTTCCATAAGGCGTACTTAATTTTATTTGTAAATATTTACTCCATTTTTTTCCCCCATAAACCAAATATTGACTTTTGTTCTCAACAGTGAATTTGTCCACCCAGCGAGTCTCATTTCATTGAATTTACCCTCAAGCACTAACCCTCTGTACAAGAGCCTCACTTCAGATACATGAAAAGTGTACTCTCATAACGTGAGTGTTCGAAGGGAGAAAAAAACGTTTCAATTTTCAGCATTCTTAACTGTCATCACCTAAATCTTTGGAAATAATATCTAGAAATTACATTTGAGCTTTAGACATAAAGTACTGAATTAAATTTCCATTTGAATTTCATTCCCAGCGAGAATCTTCTTAATTTCTGCCCTCAATTTTGGAATTAGTCCAAGAAGCGTTTTGTCCACATCTGGTTGTGGTAACCTAACTCACCACATATACATAACTATATACATATGTAGCTCTCCAAGTTGTCTCCTCGCGAATGTAAGACTGAACTCCACCACACTTTATACAGCTCACTTATCCACACCTTGACATCAACTCCAATCTCCAGGAACAGAATCATCTTTGACATGTCTTAATTTACAATTAGCGTAGGCTCTGATACCACCTGAGAAGCCACGCGATTACATACAATTTTATAACCACCCTCTTGGAAATTCATAGTGAGCTTTTGTGAGGTTGTTATTTAACGCCCGAAGTTCTAGTATTGCTGATAATTTAATTATAAGAATTTATTTGGTAAGTGAAATCAAATGTAAGTTCCTGACTGAATCATATTGTATAGTTTTTCGTTGCTGATTCCATTGGTATCCCCAAAATTCCTTAAAAGAATGGATGAATTCAGTACAAAGTGAGAATTTCCAGCCCTGAAAATGTTAAAATATATGAATGGAATATCTGCGACGTAAAAAGGGAGGATTTTTGAGTAATTTGACTTTCTACGTAATATTCTCATTCCAAGCAAGTACCAAAAACCAGACGGAATTTATATCATGAAGCGTTTGAAAGTTCATTTGCATCTGCCTTGTTTTTCCATTTCAAAAAAAAAAGAGTGCAAATTTTGCCTACATCCACATAGTGTTTATGCGTACTCTAAAAATTGAACCGTACGCTCCTGTTTTCTAATTTCCATGTAATTTCCACTCCCAGTAATAAATTCCAGTCTGTTTCTCTTTACGCAGTGAACTCATCCTCCAAGGGGCTTCTTAAAAGCCACAAAAAATTATACTGTAAAATCATGTTGTTCTTTTTTTATGAACGAAAAATGACATTCTAGTTTAAATCTAGGGTATGTTCCCCTAAGAAATTTTCGTGTAAAGAAACTACTCGACGGATCGTCATTGAGAGAATGTTCGTTACAAAGTGTACTGGAACAGCCTTTTGAGTATCTACACAAAATCACTTGAGAAAATTATTGTGTTCATTGCCTGTAGGGAATTCAGGTTCATCATCAATTTAGAGCAATTTGTTCTTCATGTGTCATCGCACTGGGCTCCTAATTTTCTTGAAACAAATCCTATCTTTTACTCCTTTGAGCTCTAAACCTCTAAAGGTTGACCTTGGTCGGTAGACGTGCTTTATAAAATCCGTAAAAAGAATCACTGTACAGCTAGAAATTGAACTTAATATAGGTTTGGGGTAAAGTGATACACATGTTGTTCAGCGATCCGTATTAAAAATTAATTAAAATAAAAATTATCTTCAAATTGACTTCTACTTGGACTTCAAAATTACTTTTGAAATCCAAAGCATTCCAGGAATCGTAATTTGAGCTCCCCAACTTTGTACTTTTAGTATAGTTCAAGCGTGACATAATTACATATAACCAATAAGACATAGGGGATTTTTAGCGGAAAGAGTTCTCAAATGTTTTTAGAATTGAACTAGAATCAACGCAACTAATGTTCCAAATTAACTATATTTTATATCCCTGGGACGTTTCTCACTTCCGGTAATTATCTTTCACGATTTTGTTCCTTTATAAGATTTATTAATACTTCGGTATATTTTAAGGGCTTTAGATTTTTTACACGGAATTTTTCCAATTACAGCCAATTAAATCCAACGGAACGAAGGAATGGGAAAGAAATTAATTGTTTCCTGTGGGACCAACGGGTTTTGGGGTACACGAAGACCTGGAACAAATTCAGAAAGCAAATATTTGAACGTTGCATCCTCTGCTACAATAAGAATTTTTTATTATACAAGAGCATGTGATTTAGACGAATCCTGGTAACTATATACATTAGTGGTCGGATCGATTCAATTTGATTCAATTTGAAGCTTGAATTGAATCGAAAAACCGATTTTCGATTCAATTTGCCTCAAAGCAATTCAATTCGATTTAATTCACCCAGTGAATCGAATTGAATCGTAAATCGAACGATTCAAGTGGGAAAATACAAAATTTTCCTTATGTTACTGGAGTGTCGTATACATATATAAAGGGTATAGTAAAAGCTACGCTAAAATAACAAACGTTGTGGTATACGTAGTATTTGGACTTTGAATATGCGGGAAAAAAAGTACCCGTGCGCAGCCGAAGCGGTTTTGATGAATTGTTTGAATTGCAATTCACAAGATATGATTCGATTCAGTTCAATACCCAAATCGAATCATTCGATTTGGCTTTGCTGCAAATCGAATCGAAATACTACTGAATCGAATTGAATCGAATCGAATCGAATCGAAAATTTCCAATTCTGAATTGAATTGGTCCGACCACTAATATACATATTGAGATTACAAATTGATGCAAACAGTTCCTTCCAAGCGAAATATTTTATCTAGGATGTCCCAAGGGACTATGGATTTTAAATTATGCATCCCCACTGCACTCTTTCCCATGCTTCATTAGTTTTTGAACAAGAAAGTTTTGTCGTAGGAAATGTTTCATGTTGTGACATATGGACCAAAACCCAACAAGTTTCCTTCTGTCCCAAAAAGACAACGTTCTCCGTGCAGTAGGCAGACAAAAATTTAAAACGACTTTCAAAGTAAAGTTCAGTCCGGTTTTAACAGGGGCATAAAAAACGTTCCCCGTCTTTGCATAACTCTTGGCTCAGATTTGAAAGACATGAATGAGGTAAGCAAAACCATATGAGGGATTGCAGCAATTTTTCTATAACTTTTAAAAATACAGTGGTAATTTTAATGAACGTAATTCTAAAGGAGGCTGTGAATATTTTTGCTAAATCAATCCCTTATTATATTTACCTTCCATTCCAAATTTTTTGGAATTTGTTCTATTGACATCAAACAATTTAGCGGTCCAAATGGTGTGTAAACCACAGGTGGAATTTTTCGAATTTTTCATACAATAATTTTTTATTTCAAGGGTAAAAAGAAGTTTCTCAACTAGAGTTTGGACTCTATACTTTGCAGAAAAATTTATGAGCTTCGAGTTTAACTTGTGAGACTCTGTCTTGTGCTGAGAATTATTCCTTCCACTTGTACTGTTTTTAAATTGTTGATCTTCAGACCTTTGCCTTTTCATGTCCCAAAATAAATAACTATCCTTCGGGTGATTGTTCTTCATGGATTACATCTTTCATTAAAAGCACGATCATTCAGTTCATTCAAATGTTAAGTAAATTTACAATTTGTGAGTTACTCCAAGCTACAGTGAACTTATGAGATGTCAAGCTTTTAGATTGCTTCAAGGGAAACGCGTGTGAAAATAAAGTTGGCAGTTGCTAAAATAAGAGAACGCCTTACAAATATAGTCCTATTCTGTGGTTTCCACTTAAATGACATTTTCATTAAATTGACATCATTAATTTCTCCCTAGGGCTACGAACAAGTTAGTACTAGTAGTAAGTTATAATCTTTTACTTCATCTAGTAAAAGCAGATATTTTGCCATATCTTGGGAACCACAATATAGGAAATTCATTGTAGATCCGTAGTTCAGTTTTTTTTTCCACGGGAGAAGAAACATTGTCGCGTTTAACTTTCACATGCAAATTTTTCCTGCTAATACAAAGTTCGCTTTATTAAAAATATTTACCTTTTATGCTAGTGACGTGAATATGTACATAGCTTCTATACACAGAGCTTGATTTTGTGCTAAAATAGTCAACGCAATGAAAAATTCTCACCAGGAGGGAAATTTCACAGCCAAAAAAAAAATCACCCTATTTTGGAAAATAATGATGTATAAATAAGTATTCGTCAAAAAAATTGAGCACTCCTGAAATCAAGCGATGCTTTCTATATTTACCAATGAGAACTACGAAATTGCAGACATTGACAACAGCGATGAGCTGTCTTAAGGGATAAAAATTTGTAAATAAAATACACAATAATCAGAATAGTGTTCATTTAAAACTCGAGTAGAAAAGTCTTCCAAGAAAATCCAAAAGACTGGCATCTGTCATCCCTGCATTCAGAAGCTTAATAACGGATTTCTTACCCGAGGTACGAATTCCCCGTTAGAACATACAGACTCCAGTAATGTCTATATTTACTAGCAACATTACAATTTTTGATTGCAGCTGGAAAAGACAGGGACTTGCTAATAGGCCAAAAACCGTTGATGCTGACAAGGGAAAAATGTTACACTTTTGGTTTATTCAGTGCGCCGGGGGATAGGAGCAAAAACAGCAGAGCTGTAAGTGACATGTAGGGATTTATGTCAGAAATTATTTTACATGCAATTTTTGCGCATGTCATATAAATAATTAGATACTAGTGAGTACAAAAAATCCCAACGAAGAATACGCACGGAATACTGAACCTACAGCATAACAAAAGAATCAAACAATGGATTGCATAATGAATGCTGAATGTCAATGCCGAGTAAATCTTATGAACTGGAATAACAAGACAGTTCCCAAATAATCCTCAACACTCATTATCAGCACACTTGCGAAATCAGACATGAAACTGTATAATTCTCAACACATGACCACAAAACAAAGCAAACTAAGCTCCGTGAGATTAACATTCAAAAATCACCATCACATCTACAAGAAAACATTTTAGGCCAGAAAGTCTGACCCAAATTGATATTCTGCTTAAATAAGCGTATTTGAACGAGGTGCCATTCAAGCATAATTAAATGCACTGGTAACTTGCCAATAAATATACGAAGCTTAACTTAAGGATGGTGAAAATTGTTATCACTCATATATCTACATATAGTCATAGCTCGTTGGCTTAAGTGAAAGGTCCTTAAGGTAAAAATAAGCTCAGCCAATGTATGTATACCACTGAACGTGTACAAAATTCAAAGTTCCCCTTAAAGAAAGTAATTGTATATCTACAGGTTGGAGCTGTGAACACACAAAAGTGCGCAAAACCCTTAGAATTCCGAACTTAAAGCTAGAGGATGCAAACAGCCTAGAATTCGTAATATTTTGGAATACAGAGAATAGAAGATTTATAGCCACAGAACCTCACATTTGTTAAGAGGGGGTCTGCGCGTTGAATACTTTCAGCTTCCAAGGGACTCGGACTTTTATAAGCAATTCACTTTCACTGCTTTCACTCAGATGCTGGCAAATATTTGCTCCGGCTCTTTCTCCCGTACTTCCTTTCACTCCACAATTCCTTGTGGAGTGAATTTGGAACATGTAGTCATCCGCTCTCTTACTTGTCTCGTACTTTCGTGCTCAGTGAAAGATGTGTAGTGTAGTGTGGAGCTAAGACGTGCTTATTGTAAAACAAAAAACCTTGAAATACTCCAAGACAAGTCAGTCCCATAAATTAATTGACAGTTGGAAAGAACCAACTGAAATTTAAAGGGGACGTCTTGTGTTTTTGTGACAGATCTCAAAATGAATTACTCTCTCGAAAAAGAGACTCCCGGGAATTCAGATCCGTTTTTCTTTGACGAAGAGCTGGATGGGAATTCTTTGGAGAATTCCTCCAACATGACCGGATTTGATCCTATGGTGCAACATGTGGAATACATTTTTGATAAAGGATACGTGAGAGTGATCTTTATTGGGATTTATTCCATTGTTTTCTGCTTATGCTTCTTTGGTGAGTGGAATTCCTCGGAGAGCCTTTAAATTAACCGTAAAATCGGTAGATTTAAAAATGTTAACAATTCATGCTAAATTCTCAATTCCTTGTAATGGGGAAATTGTAAATCCATTGTAGTTCTGAGTAAATCCGGAATTTCAAAACTACTGAAGGATTGGGGGATTTGTGTGAATATGTTCATTCTTTCTGTGTATTTATTTTTCCCAAGTAATTTTAATATATGTAATCTATGTATGTTGTTTGTGGAGGGGCAAAATGGACCACACTTATTTCCCATGTAAACGAAAATTTTAGACAGGATTTCACTACAGAGGAAATCCATGTAAAGAGAAATTCCTTAGCAAAGAGCATTATTCAGTTTATTTGATCTCAGTCAAGAGTAAAAATTCAACCTCACATTGCATTCCCTCTGTACAAAAAAAAAACGTTTGAAATTCAAGTCGGGATTAAATAACATAATCGTATTACAATGTCGAACCTGAGACCAGCTTTCTGTCAGCTTTGACTGTAGCCCTATTCATGTCCCGTAGGATTTATAAAGTGTCTAGGAAATTCATATAGGGATTTAGTGAAGGGTCTGCTAATCGCATTTATTAGCTCAAAGCTTATAAATTTTTCATGACAATTCCACATTCCTCCAGCCGTACATATATTCAGGCACTTTCGAAACAAGCAACAAGTGGTTTTTTGTTACAAACTCTCCAGCGATAATTCGAGGATAAAAGAGAAAAAGTACGGAATATTTTTGCCCTAAATTGGCTTACACATGAGAACTGGAGTGTTTTGGAACACTCTCCGTACAAAAGTTTCAAAATTCAAAAAAGTGCGAAGCCCTTGGGCATGTAATTAAATTCATTTTCCAATTCGTTGAAACATTAGATTCCCAGAGTAGAAATTTGAGGAGCTTCGAAGCGATAGATTTCTTAATTACACTTTAGTATTATGAGTCCGGGCCTTTGATAAGGACCTGGACTGGGAAATATTTTAATTAGATTTTAAATTAGACGACGCTAGGGTATACTTTTAAAACCTAGGCTTCCTCTTTCCCTGAAAAATTTTTCTCAGCATCTCCCTCAAATTGCGTTATATATCCCATGTTCATATTTTTTTTTACAAAGGCCATCTCATCATTATTTATCAAGTTGAATTTTGGAGTACGTATTGGGGTCTGGCAATTAAAACGTTTCGTATCTTTTAGCAATATGGTTTTGGAAATCTTCAAAAGCAAGCAAATTTTTTATTTTTTGACTCTTGAATCATTATTACACAGTTTCACTGTAATGAATGTCTTTATAAGGGATTTCGGCTATATAAAATCCATTCCAAATTCCTATGTACACAATGCTCCAGACTTTGCATTTATAATTGCATGTAAAGAGCAAAAGTCTTTTGAGTATCCACTGGAGCGAGAATTGTATTGATCTTCTAATTGTGTCAACATGACTGTTGTTCTTCCTCCATGGATGCGGAAGTATAGTTACAAATAATAATACGCTTCTGTTGACCGTGTCAACCTGAGATCTTATTACCGTAGAAAGTAAAATATAGCAAATGTATGCACATGGACATTATCAATTGAAAAAAGTAACGACAAGGGTATTTACGTACACGAAGTAAACAAGTTTTTAATTTTTTTTTTCAGGGAACTTGGCAGTCGTCCTTGTTGTCACATTACATCCGAAGATGCGGAGCACTACGAGATTCTGCCTCGGGAACCTGGCATTTGCAAACTTATGCGTCGGAATCTTTTGTGTGTATCAAAACCTGTCCACGTTTTTATTTGACAGGTGAGTAATTATTTGGGGAGGAGGTCCTCAACCCCTCCCTTAACACGAATAGCAATACCCTCATTAGAATTCCCTCCCTTTGAATATCCTCCTTCGAATGTTCACAATGCGGCAGGAACTTTCCTCAAATTTTTTATATTCCTTAGATTCATAATTCCTGTCAGGGTTTTGTAGTGTGAGGACTTCAAAAGTTAAGGAATACGAGTAAACATTTATATTTCTACCCCAACTTAGTAATTATATATACCTCCAGGAAATTTTTGTGTAAACTTTTTAATAACAGCGATAATTTTTCCGCCTGACAAAAATTAAATTGGGAGTGTGAGAGCAAATTTAAATTTTACTCTGAAGTTTTATTGCTCCAGATTCGTTGCTAATAATTGATTGTAAATAAAGATGGCTGTTCGGGTCCTTCCTCTGCAAAATGTACTACTTCATCAACAGCTTGAGTCACACGGCCTCAATCTTGATCCTGGTCGTGATTTGCGTCGAGAGGTATCTGGCCATTCTGCATCCCTTCAAGACCAGACAATGGCTGACTCTAATGCGCCTGCGGGTTAGAAATTTTCTGTCAATTTTCTTAACGCCCACAGCTCTTTTAATTTATTATTTATGACCCAGGAAATTTATGATGAGCCCTGAAATTTTTTTCCGCAGGTAGTGATCATAACAGTTTGGATCCTCAGCGCCATCCTTTGCTCCCCCCGTTTGTACTATATCACAACCTATTACATCCCCTCAACTGGGCCAGACGGGGAGGAGCTATATGAGATGATCTGCGCTCCTCAGCAAACCCTCTATGACCATCATATATTTGACATAGTGTACTTCATTCTCCTGTACCTCCTACCGCTAGTAGGGATGTCCTACCTTTACACTCGGGTAGGGATCGTCCTCTGGCACAGTTCCGGACTGAAACGGCACCCAGGACAGGGGCCAGAACTGAACTCCCTAAGCATGAAGGTCCCCCTAAGAAGCAGCATCGCTGATTCTGAACCCGGCTCAATTCGAATTAATCAAAGGCAGAGGAAGCCCGTCCAAGTGAAACGTTGCGCCAGGATTTTGGCGCCTGGCGCACATACCAGGCGCGTCGCCGTGCGCCACTCCAACAATTCCTTTGAAGATAGCCTTGGCGAGGAGGAAGACTTGGGACTTCGCCAGAAGATCCGAGCTCCGAAATGTCTTTCAAAGAGCGTTCCCGTACTGTTAGAAAATGCTCAAGGGAAACCCTCATCACCAGTCAGACATGTTCCTGGGAGAGATGAATTGACTGGGACCAACTTTCCGAACGTAACTTTGAAGAACATTAGACAATTAGACAGAAGCAAGTCAAGGGATAATTCCATTAGAATTTATGCAAATGGCGGGAAATTTCAAGAGTCAGTCCATGTGGAGCGTAATTATGAGAATGGAGGTCCGGAACATTCAAGGATTTCAGTGTCCGCTAGTTGCCCTGAAATGTCCAATTGTATAGAGTCAAGTGAAAATTTCTTAAAATCTACGAAGCTCGCAGAGAGAAAACTGTCGGGCTCAAAGGAATTGAATAATTTACGAGTGGATAATAAAATGAAGAGTCTCATCAAATCCCGTCAGGCTGTTGTGAGGATGTTGGTCGTGATTGTGATGACTTTTGCATTTTGTAATTTCCCTTTCCATCTCCGGAAATTCTGTCAGAATTACATGCCCAACTATGATTTTGAAAGTAGTCTCAGTAACATTATGACCCCCATGACATTCCTACTCATGTATTTCAACTGTGCTGTGAATCCTATTATTTTTGCTTTCATGTCCAAAGGTTTCCGCTCATGTTTCCTGGATCTTGTCAAGTGTCAACTTCAGGGGAGGCCTCTCCCAAGGAACCCTTCCAATCCTGTACCTCATCATTAGTGACTGTGTTTGAAATTTCAATGTATTTTTGAGACTCAACTTACCCCAGTGCATTTGCCGTAATCTTTCAGAGAAAATCCTAATAAGACAAATATTAACTGTAATAAACAAATATTATTGTAAAATACAATACTCATCATTTGTCACCCGTCCCTGAGCACACGTTCAGTGGTAATTGTTTTGTAAGCAGGGATTTTAAAATAGAACGTTGACCTTTTTAGCCGAGATTTGATGTCCTGAGAAATTTGCTTTGCTAACAGGGATTTCCAAAGTTATGACCTTTTTCTCAGGGATTTTGCAATTGTTGAGGGCTTCCCTCCAGGGACAAGGAGGGGTGACAAATGTTTATTGGGATTCTGAACGTGATAAATCTCTTGACAACATTTCAAGCTAATTATTGAAGATCTTCTAATGAGTAGCTATAAATTGGCCCTGCAAAATAAAGATACAATTTAATTTACTGATTACCGTGAATAGCCTTTGAAAGGATCAAAGTTTCCAGGAATTATTTCAAACTGAGCAAACTGACAATTTAGCCTTTCATATTAAGCCTGTTGAAAGGAGCTCTTTTCAAAGTATTCCTAGGAAAGAGCTTAAAATCATATTTAGGACGGCACTTCAAAGGGTCTTTCTGAAGCGGCTGTCACACGAGTCCTTAGTTAGTGGATGCTGAAGGAAAGCTGAAAAACTGGGAAGATCAACATGGAATGAGTTTACAGTGTAATCTCTTCATAAGAGCATTCCGAGACAGCAGTACAATGTGGGTCTTTTAAGTTACGCTATTCCCAGGAGGAAAATTAGCACTGGCAAAAATTGCAAATACTTCAAGTGTTCAAATAATTTTTCCTCCTTGGTTCAATTTTTACGGAGGGCTCCTATAGTCAGAGCACACTGTGGTCAAGGACTAGAATCAGCAAGAGTTTTGTTTGATAGAAGATGCAACATCAAGAGAGGGAAATTTTAAATCTCTTTTGTTAGGATACATGTACTGTATAGTATATGATATATACACATGTGTACATATATAGGGAGGCTGAAGTCATGAATTCAGACTCCCTATATAAACGTGTGTCACCATAAGAAATGTAACAAGTAGCTGGGAAAGAGAGAAGGAAGAAGGAGATAAGGAGAGAGAATCAGACAATAAAGGAGACATAGAGAATCACCCTTTGTATACATACGCACTTATTTGTATAGTCTCTACGACAGTTCCTCTCACATACACACGCATACAAGAGAATAAAAATAATTCTCCCCATCATTCACTTATTCTTAATCAAGTAATCCCCATTCACAATTTCCATCTTAACATGGTGGAGGTGCTACGTTTTCTATATTTTAGTTTGTCAATTAAAATATAGACGTTCCCCGTACTTCTTCAGTGCTACTTGTTCATCTTACATTTTTATTAACTTATCCGTGGCGTTAAGCCTCTGCCGAAAGCTCTGTTCAAAATTTTAAGACATTTTCCAAAACGCCCAACAATATAATCATTTTGCTCCAATATTCCCCAAGTTTTTCACATCAACCCCATGTCACGCGACATACGATTGTTACGTACCACTCGACCCCACAGTCACAGTGAGTTTGTGCGTTATAACGGAGTGAATTATATAGTCGTCCAACAAAGAGAAGCCAGTTTGGTAGAACTCTCCCCTGCTGAACAACAAATCGCCTGTGAAAAATACGCCCATTTGACAATCGAGAAAGCGATATGCCAGTATCGATATTATAAAATCTTCAAAACCAAGTTGCCCCTTTATCAACATTCTGCCGTTCGACCTCACCCCATTACTGAAGCTGACTTTGACGTGCTCCATAAACGCCGAACCGGGATTCCACGCTCGACGCCTTCAAATTCCGCCAGCCTGCCCTCCCCGGTACTTTCATCCTCCGAAGGGGACAACACCGAGGGTCCTACTCCGGAACCTTCTACACCAGTCGGTGGATTCCACGACTTCCTTCCCGCCAGGACTTCAACCCCAGCCGTCGTCACGGACACCGCTGAAGCTGCTTCTGATACTGTAAGCTCAAATTTATATTTTTCTCCCGAGTCCACCAGTGTGGGTGCATCCCACTCCACAACTCTCATCTCTACTCCCAATCCTCCTAATATACGAACAAACCTCGAGGTAATATCCGACGAATACGTCGACCGGATCTGTCACAAACATCTTCACGACTCTACTGGAACTAGTATTGTCACATATCCATATTATCTCCAATTGTTACAAGATCTACATCAAGCAACTCGTATACACCCTGACGGTACTGACTACACCTCCCGTGCTGGGTTTCAACGTGTCGTTACGCGAGTCCTTCGCCTTTTCATTAACTCCCAACCATCTAATACAACTAATCACACCATCATAGATGAACTTCGTGAAATTGCAGATTCACTAATAATCAGCACATCAACATCCACTACACATTCCAATACTCTTGTTCCCGTAACGTCACTTCCCATTACCACTTCTTCCACAACTTCAACATCCACGCCCGTCCGATATTTAACTGGCCCACGGTTATCAACATTTTCTATTAATACAGAAAGCCTAGGACCCGTAGTTACCACATGGAATCATAAGCTTCAATCCTCTGAGACATTAGGCAACGACTTATCCCCACTACTTCAATTCACCTACTATCTCGATTTGGTACGTACGTATCAGTTACTGGACAAATATACCCATTCCCATTATCCTTTCCAATCACCACAAGCATATCGTGAAGCACTGGCATCCTTGGATCAACGTTTTGTCACCTTAGCCGTCCGTGACAATCCCGCTCTGCTCTCTATTCATAACACTATAATTGCATCTTCCGCCGTCGCACCTACCATTGACCCAACAGTATTACCTGAAGATACAAACCCCTTCTGGAATTTAGACATATTTGAAAACGTCCAACCGGACTCACCACCTCCTTCGCCATTTAACACCGCCTCCTCAAGACCGCCATCCCCTCACTATATCCCTGCTACTATAATGGATACTACCAGGCTCTTATTTGAAAAACCAAAATTCCCCTCCCGTGAAACATCCACAGAAGACATTCGGACATTTATCAAACGCTGTAACGAGTTTTTCAAGGCATTGAACATCCTCGACGATGATACCAAAAAGGCTTATATTTACAGAAACATCTCTGATGCTTCCAAAACCGGAAAAGACTTTTTTGAATACTATTATGTGCTCCCTTCCACGTCCCGTCGCACGTATGCACAATTCTGCGATGACATCCTGGCCCAACTGCCTCGAGATATTCCTGACCGCAAGAGTCAACTACTGGATGCCCTCTCCATGACACCCTATCCAAATGAGTTGCCTACAATATTTGCACTCCGTGTTCGTTCCGCCGCCGGTACTGACTGGAAATCCCTACCTGAGAAAACCGCCGTCGACTCCATCCGGTCCAAGTTATCCCCTACGGTCAATATCTTTTTACAATCCTGGAATGACCGTATCAGAAACTTCACCCATTTACTCGATGCTCTTAGGGAGTATGAGAGTTGTTCCAACCAGACCATGCAAACCTCTCCGGTCACCCTTCCAACGACTACTATTCCCGTCACTTTAGATACAAAATTGGACACCCTTTTAGCAAGACTAGAAAAACTGGAATCAAAAGACACTACTGTTATGGCTGTCGCTACATATCCTCGCCCTCGACCTCCGAACCCTGGCTACAATTATTCCACCGTCCGTAGTCCACCTCAAGGCCCTCCACGGCAAATTACTTGTTGGACATGTGGTCGACCGGGTCACGTAGCCCGAGTTTGTCGCTCCGCTCCACGACATCCCATCAACCAATCGCATGGACAATCTAATATCATCTGTGGACGTTGTTCCCGTCCCCATCACACTGCAAATAATTGTCGACAGCCCAAAGCCATGCATTATGCACAATGGGCTCGAGAACGATCCCAGTTCCGTCAACAAAGTTTAAACTCCCAAGGGCAGCCGGGACGCGGACCACCCCGCCAACTGCCCGCAATCCATTCCCTCGACACCCCACAGTACCAGGACGAAACCGATATCCTAGACTAATGGTCCCTTCCATCTACATTCACAACCCTGCCAAGATACAAATTTCATCCCTTTCCTGCTCCCTCAAAATCATCATACAAATACAAAATCAAAATCATCCATGCCTTATTGACACCGGAGCTGCTGCTTCCCTAATCCATCCGACCTATGTACCTCCTGGAACTCCCATTATGAAATCCAATATACAACTTATCGACGCATCTGGCAATTCCATGCCTAATCAAGGACTTGCTCTCATTAAATTCAAAATTGGCAAGTGTACATTTTTACATCCCTTCATAGTCGCCCCATCAAAAGCTCTTAAAATAATATTGGGTACGGACTTTCTATACTCAAAAGGAGGATTCCTCATCAACACACAGCAGAACACTTTATATAACAAGTTTACAGGCTCCTTGCCCCTCATCCATACTCAATTGCAACATACGGCTGCCATCACAGCACAATGCAATGTGCCAGTTTCAAAACTTGAAAATCCAATTACGAAATTACAGACAGATTTCCCAATCCCCTCTACAGTGTCTACCAGACATCCGGCTGATGGTCTCGAAAATCTGACCTCAACCACGCCCAAACAATGCTCCTCAGCTACACAAACCTACGAAACCCCAAAGTCTACGGGAACCCAAACAGACAATAACAAACCTATAAATCATAGACGTAAAAACCCCAGCCAACCTATGCATTTTGCAGACACAGTTACGTCACCCTCATCATCTGACAGTTCAGACTATGAATTCCGTTCTACACATCCCCAACGACGTCGTATTTCTGTTCATCACAGACCTCGTCCTGCACCTTCACATCATCGCACCCTAACAGCCCGAACGTCAGCATCTCACCCACGCATTCCGCTTTCGGTCCTGTGTGTATCACATGAGGACTCTAATGGACTTCTTAGAGTCGCAGGCACCCATGACATCCCACCACGTTGTCATGTCACTATCCCCATCCATCATACGACATCAGGTTCAACTCCTCTCAATTTCGAGCCCCACGATTCCTTATATACGCAATTCCATTTATTAGCCCCAAACGCCATTGTGTCACCCACCTCAAAATTCATGCTGTTAACGAACCCGACGTCAATGACTATAACCCTACCTGACGGTTTAGGACTTGGAAAGACCACCCCATTCTTGGTTGATGACATATCTATGATCCCCGTCCCTGTGAATGCCATTGACATCAGCGACTCCAAACTCCAACAAGAAATCAATTCCTTCAAGATTAATCCACACCTGGACCAAGCTGATCAACATAAATTACGTAAACTCCTCACGGAATTCCGATCATCGTTCGCGTTTACTCCCCAAGAATTAGGGAAATGTTCTATTCTACCCTTCAAAATAGACTTGACTAGTGGAGAGATTGTTTCCCACCGTGCCTACAAGACATCAGCATACCAAGATGCTCTCATTGATGCTGAAGTAAAGAAACTCTTGGACAACAATATAATTGAACCATCCACCTCCCCCTACACAAGCCCCGTCATAGTCGTGTTGAAGAAACCTAACGACCAAGGTGTCAGGAAGCCCCGTATGGTTGTCGACCTCCGGTCCCTCAATGCCATTACCAAATCCATGCACTGGCCACTGCCCAGTGTAGACGAAATTCTACGCCGCCTACAAAACCACAAATACTTCTCTACGTTAGACCTCGCCCAAGGGTTCCATCAAATTACGGTGGACGAAGCTTCACGAGAAAAACTCAGCTTTATCACAAAAAATGGACAATATCAATATATTATGATGCCGTTTGGCGCGAAGAACTCCCCTTCCCATTTTTGCCGTGTAATTGATGTGATCCTAAGTGACCTCAAATACTCCACTGCACTAGCCTATGTTGACGACATTGTGGTCTGCTCCACCACCATCGACGAACATGTTATCAAGTTACGGAAAATTTTTCAACGGTTTGCGGACCATAATCTCAAATTCGAATCATCCAAATGTAGCTTTGCGTATACAGAGATTAGCCTCCTCGGATTTACCGTCAACAGTCATGGTCTCCAACCTCATGATAATCACCTACAGGCGCTACAACGCATGCCCACACCTACAGATGTTACATCCGTTCAATCCTTCCTCGGAATGGCTAATTTCTTCCGACGTTTCATTCCACATTTTGCACAAATAGCTGCCCCACTTAGAGACCTAACTAAAGCCAATGTCTCCTTCGAATGGTCACATGAATGCGAACAGGCCTTTGAAACACTCAAATCCATTTTAGTTTCAAAACCGGTCCTTGCTCACTACGATCCAGCCAAGCCTACCTTCCTTTATACGGATGCTTCACTCCATGGCCTAGGAGCATACCTCACACAGTTACAGCCTGACGGTCGCGAACATCCCATTTATTACCTGAGCAGAAAATTGAATAAATATGAAGCAAAGTATCACATCCGCCTATTGGAACTCTTGGCGATTACATGGGCAACAAGCAAACTCAAAGAATACCTTCTCGGCATACCTTTTACTGTCAAAACAGATCATCACAGCCTTTGCTACATCTTGAAGAGCAAAGATGATTTAAATCCCAAACTGCAGCGTATGCAGATCATGCTCATGCCATATGACATTACAATACAATATGTCCGTGGTGCTACACACCGTGTCGCGGATTGTCTCAGTAGGAATCCTTTAGATGATCCAGAATTTTCCGCTACGGACGAAGATGCTTGCCTCCCCATCAATGCCATCAGTATTTCCACATTAAGGGATGAACAACTCAAGGATCCATCCATTGCACGAATTATACAACGACTACCTGCTAATTGGAGACTCAAACATAATTATTCCCTTCACGATGGTATACTATACAAGTTTAACAATCGACCTGGTGAGGACTCTCTAATCGTGGTCCCTAAACAAATGGTCCCCGACGTCATCGCATCCTATCATAATGCCACATGTCATTTCGGTCCTTCCAAAACACTACAAAAGTTACAGGACTCCTTTCACTGGAGAAAAATGAGAAGAGACGTTTACACATTCATCAAATCCTGTAAGATCTGTCAGGCACGCAAAACTCCTAGAGGACAGAAACAAGCAGGTGAATTTCAATATATTCCCATCCCTTTAAAACCATTTGAAAGGATTCAAATTGACGTACAAGGTCCACTTACGAATCACGAGGGTCGCCCCAGATACATCATTACGGCTATTTGTTATTTAACCAAATTCTTGGTTACGGAAGTAGTTCCCACGGCTGATGCCAAAGCCATTGCCAATTTTCTACTGAACAGGATCGCCTCTGTATACTCCTTGCCCGAAGTAATACAAACCGATCAGGGAACCGAATTCAATAATTCGGTCATGACAGAACTCTCCAAGGTCTTCAACTTCAACATCCAGTTTTCAACCTCATTCCACCCACAAAGCCAGGGCTTAATCGAGCGTACTCATCAAACTTTAGGAGACTGTATAGCCATGTATGTAGCAGAAACCCAGGCTGATTGGATTAGAGCTTTGCCAGCACTCACATTCCAGCTTAATGATATGCCTCATCAGTCCCATGGATTTAGGCCATTTTATTTGCTTCATGGGTTCAATGCACGGACTCCGCTCAGAAATGCGTTCCCAACCTACACACCAGAGAATCATATTGTACATTCCATGGAGAAATTATGGTGCCTTACCCACAATATTTTGGAACGCAATCGAATCAAATATGCGGAACGAGTAAATCGATCCCGCCGAGATGTGTCCTATGCCATAGGTGATAATGTTCTTCTTGAACATACTTCTATAATCCCTGGAACAAGTCAGAAGTTGCTACCACGATGGAAAGGGCCTTTCAGTATCATCGCCATACCGACTCCCGTCAACTACACGATCCGAGGCTCTATAGGTACATCCATGAAAACTTTAACAGTGCATGTTTCACGACTCAAGCGATACTTTGATAGACCTAATTGCTTCACCACTCAGTCCATATTAACATCTACTCCAGCTATGCAAGTACCAGATTCATCCACACATTTACATGAAACGCCTAAAGCCGCTACAATCAACCCTCCCCGCACGACCCCTTCCAACCCGGATAATTTTTCAGAGTCTTTAAACCCGGAAAATTCGGGCATGACCCGTTTGCATCCACCTGATTTGGGGGCTCCCCACCCCACCCCACCCCCTATGGGAGGTACCCCTCCCCCAAGAGGTACCCTCCCCCCATTGCCCGCGGACCCTTCTAAAGCGGTACATACGAGCCCTACTCGACCTTCATACAGGTCAGCTCTACTATCCACACCTGTGCCACCCACAACGGCTTTGCCTACCCTACCCGCTATTGATTTGCCACCTAAAAGACACCGTCGAACTCAACACCAATTACTGGAGGAAGATTACCATAGGATAATACCGACCACATTCCATACACGCGATGACACCGAATTCCGCCGTTCTACAAGACGTCACATACGCACCGTAGAAAATTTATTCCATTGCACACTCGTTAAGCCAAAGAAAATGGTGACATTATTTCAGGCAACAATATAACATTTACAGTCACCATACAGAAAATGAAAATTGAAAATACATTATTGAGCTCACTAGAGCCCAATCCTCGGAAAATTGGTTGGTCCTACCATGGACCGGTGCACCAAATGATATGCACGCAAGTTTCACCATTACACCTGCTGGCCCATGCTCTGGCAGCGTCTCCCGAGGTTCCAGGTCGTTTCCTGGGCACTTGAGCCCATCAATACCATCAAGGCTGCAAGTGTAATGAATAAAACCTCCGACCATAGCACCCTTCAAATTGCACCACTCAGCCAACTTCCCTGGATCTACGAGGGTAAGGGTCAATTCCCCCGCAGACCCGTTTGCCCTGACCTAAACGCCCTAACACTCCGATATTGATGACAACCGGTCCTAAACGCTGATGATGGATTCATTTAAATTCTTGTCACCCTGTGGACCACAGAAAAGAAACACCATTATTGTCAATAACACTATTTGGTTGATGTAATTTGTATAACTAATACAAACAATTATTAAGTTTCAGATGACGTTAACGTTCACTCACTGAGATATGCCTGTTGTATGTTCCCGAGGAATACTCTTTGGCTGAACATTCCGGTCCTATCCGATAAGGTCCCGACCACACGCCCCAGTTACTGCTCCGTCAGTATGACTCTAGACATAAAACCACTGAAATTAATTTTAATTTAATTAATAGTTAATGATTTAGGTATAATATACACTATTTGAATATTGTTTAGTTAATAATTAATTGTATACGGATTCACTTTTACAGTTCTTACATATTTGCACATTTATTAATGTATGTCTTTAATTGCATCATTTACCACCTATTATACACATACACATACATACCTAAGTCCCTAATTATTTAATTATAGGTACACACACTTACGCGAGAAGCTTCTCACAATTTTTCATTTTTCACCGATCCTGGACCGATTTGATCACTCGGCCTTGGATCCATAACCCTCCCCATTCGAAACACTAGGGACAACATAAATTTTCTTTATCTCTTTTAAATTCACTTAATAACACCATAGGTTACGTAGTATTAATTTACACAGTTAAGTTCGACCCCCACAAATATTAAAATATTCAACTCACCCTGTACGTGCACATCCCGTATTCTTGTATGACCAACTTTAGCTGGATTGCACTTTAAAATTCTGAGACAGAATTTTTATCGACCCCGAGAAGTTTAGTATAAAATAGTTTGTATATTTTACTACTTAAGAATAATAAATAATAAATAATAATTATCTTTCTTAATGTAAGACAATACAATTTACTTCAAAATGATTCACTCCTGCTGAAGATTCAACTACCAACAAGTCAACACAAGAGAAGAAACTCCGCTATTCCAGAAGACAAGTTACTAATACAAGAAATATGAACACATGAAAATGAATATGAACACATATACCTTAAGATACTCATTTCCTAAACGATGAGACATCGTTTCAATTGCCCGTGGAATGTTAGGATACATGTACTGTATAGTATATGATATATACACATGTGTACATATATAGGGAGGCTGAAGTCATGAATTCAGACTCCCTATATAAACGTGTGTCACCATAAGAAATGTAACAAGTAGCTGGGAAAGAGAGAAGGAAGAAGGAGATAAGGAGAGAGAATCAGACAATAAAGGAGACATAGAGAATCACCCTTTGTATACATACGCACTTATTTGTATAGTCTCTACGACAGTTCCTCTCACATACACACGCATACAAGAGAATAAAAATAATTCTCCCCATCATTCACTTATTCTTAATCAAGTAATCCCCATTCACAATTTCCATCTTAACACTTTGTAAACATAATCTTTTCAACCAATGTAATGCATCCCTTTTGACCTACCATATTAAAGCGAACATTCTTCTCGTAAGCGGTAATAAGCGAGCGTAATATTTGTATAACACTCATAAGCATACATATGTCGTCACATAGCACTTGGCCACAGAGATGTATTTCAACATTTGGGTGCATTACGAAGAAAACCGTTGAAGTAGGAGTTAATCCCCAGAGAACAATCAAACAAGAACCTCTAGCTTTGTAAGCTATACAACCTGTCGGTCTAGCAAGTCAAATATTTCTATGCATCACACTCTCACTCTCATGATTCTCCTTGCAAAAGTATTTTATTTTAAAAATAAACAAATATGATTTGAACACTTTCCTAATTTTAACCAGAAACATCTTACAAAACTTATGAAATCCCAGTCCTAGAGCTACGTTTCTCTTTCTCTTGTAAGGGAAGCATGCTAATGCGTAAATAACGTGTAAATATTCTGAGGGTTACAAACTGTTATTGTTGACGCCACTTCCAGTTTACACAGAATAGAGTTTCAAGCTGAGAGGATGAGAGTCGTGGTTTAAAGTCAAGCCTCCTACTATCGGTACACAAAACCCCCGCAGGCATTCACAGATACGCAGGGAGTGAAGTCATGCAAAATGTAAACACGCGAGCAGAAGTAGGTTTAGCTTAAACAAATATATTGTTAGCACAAAATTACTTTGAAACTTTTTTCGGAACTTGATTGTATGTACACAAAGAGAAAATCCTTTTGTTGCACGGTGCCCTAGTCTACTTAAAATAACATTTTAAGTTAAATGCCATAGAGCTGTGAAAAACAATGACTCGGCCCGCGATAACTCACACTGTATTGAACACACGGGTACAAAAGATCATAGATGGGCGTTTTTCTCTCCCTCTGCCCCTTTGTGCGAGGGATGGAATATTGTTACGAACATATTATAAATAGGCTAGAATAAGCATAATCTAAGTCAGCAAATAGTTTGGAAGGCCGTAAGCAAAGGCTACGTGATCCCAAACGCTGACCAAACATAATTATAAGAAAGGAAAGGAAATGATTCAGATTATTTAATAAACAATAAAGATAGGAATAGAATAAGGTTAGATTAAGACACGTAGGATAAGGAAGAGTTCTAATCCACAAGTCAAGCAAGCAACATCCGGAGGAGCCGCACCTAGGGTCCATTCCCTCCGGAATGGAACCCAAAAGGTAACACGAGGGGCAACATGAAATTCGGAGAACTTCATGGAAGAAAAGAAGAGATTCAGAATTCAAATTCTATTTTAAGTGTTAAATGTTAAGTTCACGTTTTGTGTAAATTGTATCAGTTCTAGGAACATGAATTGGCCAAAATAAATCAGAACATGAACTACACACAGAAATAAACAGTTCCATTTTAATGCAGCTTCACCAACATCGAAGGCATAATTCAGGGGAATGGAACAACCGAACCTAGGCTACGTCAAGTTATCCACGGTAGTATAATCACCCGGGTAACAACGTAACAATATAACCTATACTCGCACTCTCCCTCGTCATCAATCGAGAGACACGTTACGGGTTGTCCTCGTCGTCGCCCTCGTGAGGGGATACTTATAAAATACACCTCTCTCCCTCGCACTCATGAGAGCCCTCGTTATTTTATATTACAAGTAAATAACCCCCTACAATTTTCAACAATACCTGTGCCTTCAAATAACTTTTTCGCCAACACTCCGTTAAAATATGACAACTTCAATATGTGTGTCGATTTTGTCCTGAAAATAACGTAAAAAACAAGTTTAAAATTCTAAATCATCGGTAAAAAGTGCCTATCTTCCTTATATTTGAATTGTCGGCAAAATGGAAACAATTCTGTGGTCAAACTACAATATTTTGTTATAAAACACATTTGTGTCGGTCTTTGACAATAAATCTTCATTATAATCGATTCAGTAGCTCCAAAAATGACTATTAGTGATCAAAACTGTTTTCTACGTCTCCGGTTAACAAAGTTTAGTCACAAATAGGTTCCATAACGTCAGACCAGTATATTCAATAGTAGGGTCTGAAAATAGCATTAATCAAATATAAATCCCAGGTAGAGCCCTTGTTTACAAATGACCATGTCTCCCCGACATCCTAAATTGAAATTGGAGTTTAATATGAGAAATTTTAACGCAAACAAGAGGACCTGTTGATTTTAAAAATTAAAACTGGGATTTTTGCACTGGGCCATACGCCATTTACATAAGACATTATGAAATGGGCTTGCTCACAGAACAATATAATTATGTATGTATGATTTTCGCATAAGGATTAAGGTAAGATAAGGTCATGAGGGTTTACATGTGTATTTTGCCTCCCCCTCTTTCGTTCACATCCTCTTCATAGTCCTCTCCCTCATGTTCACGAGGACGCCTAAAATCAACGTGTACCCGCCATCACCCTTGCAGTTTGTGAGGGTGAGGACGAGGGAGAGGGCGACATCTCTCAATCCCTCGTGAGGGTGCCCATGTATGCAAAATATTAAATTCTATGAGTGTATTCCAGCAGCAATGTAAAGTAGAACTGACACTATCTGGCTTACTACTAAACTAAAGATAATGTAAATGTAATCCTAGGGGAAATGTAAACATGCCAATATAAAGGGAATGCTGTCTAAGAGGAAACCATTATATTGATAGTCTGGATTGGAGTTACTCAATAAAATGTAAATCAAACTGAACATTTGAATAAAACGAATAATTACGCTTTAGATGAATGCTGTAATAATTGATTCAAAGACTCGATTTCAGAAACAAACTACCCTAAGGCTAGTTTATTATTCTGGGAAGAGAAAATTAATGATAATTATATATTTCAAATATTTGGCTTACGAGGTTAATTTTATTAAACAAGTTAAATTATATGCAAACTATATAGCTTTCGAGATCAAACAGACTGTCATCATCAGACACTAACAAGCGAGTCTGATTTGATGTGCAGATCAGTAACTAAATTACAGGATTGATCTGAAGATCAACAACTAAAAATAAACTTAACTGGAAGGAATAGATCTAAGCACAAGACAGTTTCATAATCAAAATTCAAAGCTAGGATTATGTATTTTCATTAAAATGATACAAGAATTACTTCGCATGTACTTTGCATACATTGAAATTCCGATGACGAGCTTTAACTTAAACTGGAGCGTGAGAACCTCCAGATTCAGAATTCAGGATACCTCCCTCTTTGATTACAACTTTGGAATGAAGAGCCACTCGTACTAAAAGTTCAGGATTCTATTCGCAGAATTGATCCGTCGAATGCTAAGAAACTTTTCTCTTGAAATTAATTTAACATTAACATTTCTATAGCTATGTGAAATACCTGACAGCATACGATAATGACTTTTGAGGGATTTCCATGTGGAAGGAAACGAGAGAGGATTCTGATTGTGAATTGTGTCCGAGCTGACCTTTTCGTACTGTAAGCAAAATAGTGCTCGGGCCAATTCAATTCTGAATTGAAATCTTCAGTTCAGTTCAATTCACTACATTTTCGGTTAAATTCAAGATGAAACTGAAGCGATTGATTCAGTTCATAACTTTGAAATGAACTAAATCGTTTTCCTTGAATCGAAGTTCAAACAATTCATTCTGCCCCAAACATTTCAATACAAAATCCATCGTTTACAAACTCTCCAGATCCTTTAAGTAGCGACTTGTACCCTTAATTTAGCTTCCTTCTGTTGTGTGCTTGGAAGACACTGCCGTCATTTCTAGAAATAATTTGTAAGTATATCTGTGGAAATCGTTGGTTTTCAATTCAGTTCAATTCAATTCCAAATTTTGAACTGAACTGAATTGAATCAAAAATCTAGTTTCAATCCAGTTCAGCATATGAATTGAACTGATTTGGAAAATAACTGAATTGAATTGAACCGTTCCGATCACTAAAGCAAAACAATAGGGAATTCACTATTGTTGCTTTGAAGTAGGAAAACAAATCAAAGAAGCTTAAATGCTTGGAACTCAAATTGCAAGATAATCCTTATAGTAATCCGGATTACAAAATAAAACAAAAAGGACCAAGTTGTACTCACAGTTTTCATTTAAAAACATAATTAATTCAAGTTGCTCAAATTTCAAAGCATACTTTTAAAAAAAATAAAACTAGAAAATGTCCGATTACAACAAAAGCTGTTTTGTCCGGATGTAAGCATGCGTGGGAAAGCACGTGGTTCAATTGAAAGTAGTTATTAATTCATTACAACGGATCTTGTCAACTTCAGTTTCTTATGTCGACGTGGGAGCTCTTAAACAGATCCAAAAGGGAATCGCTGTAGCTCTGTAGCTCTATAAATATCTGGTAATTCTCATTCAATTGCCTTGTTTTCAAGCCTAGAGGTTTTTGCTCAAACTCAGTGAATCAACTCACTCTCTTCTTTTAACTCCCCTTACATCAATTCAGATAATATTTCTCCTGAATGCTGACGGGATAGAGACACCCAGGGGCAAATTCTTGTAAATCTCCCTGGAAAATATTTTTTTAAATGTAATAATTGCTGAATGTGATGTGACTATGTGACTGTTGGGAATATCAAAAAATTTACTAGGAAAAGGCCAACTGCCTTCAAAATCCCTGTTTACAAAACACATTTTTGCCTTCTCGTTGAATTTTATTCTGTCTGTTATTTTTATCTGTCAGATTATTTTTCTCTGAGAAGAATTTTCTCCTCTTCACAAACAAATCTCACCCCTGGAGACATCTTATGTATGTACTTCCGCGCTTCTTAGCAATAAAAGTAAAGCACAATTGAAATTGCCCCAAGGATAACTGAGAGACCCTTATTACCCCCCTGTTTGTATTTTTTACCATTCTGGTCCGCCCATATTTTCAATCCTCACAAATATTAGGGCACAAATATTAGGACCTAAATATTAGGACACAAATATTACGATACAAATATTAGGACCTAAATATTAGGACACAAATATTACGATACAAATATTAGGACCTAAATATTAGGACACAAGTATTACGATACAAATATTAGGACACAAATATTAGGATACAAAAATTAGGATACAAATATTAGGACTCAATAATTCGGACACAAATATTAGGATTGTATTATACAGTGCCTGCATAATTATACAAAATGTGAAGCGATGTCACCAGCACCCAAACTGGATTACACAAAGTGATTTCAATCCTAAATGCAGCTTCTCATTTGAAATACTGTCAATTTGTCAGTCCCAAAGGTATTTTTAGATTTGAGCCATTACCGCATTCTCGGGAAATGAAAGTAGTTTATAAATATTTCAGGCTAAACTTCAGTTTTAAAGAGCTTATAGAGCTCGTTTAGAATATTCTGAAAAGTTTTCTCAGGTGTCACAAGTATCAGTGGAGCTGTCCTGGTCTAATGGTCTTGCATACCCCTTGTTGCTTAAATGTACATGTTTTGGAATAAATTGGATCTCGTCTCTCAAGCCCGCCTTTGAATACTTTCCAAGAAATTTTATTTTGCTTCAAAAAAGCAATTATTTCTAAATTTCATTAATTAAAAAGAGCAAGATCTCCAGAATTAGTCACACATGAAGGGATAGAAATATATTAAAACTCTTGAATAGCTAATTTGTATAACTTTTGATTTACGTAAGCGCCCTACAGGGTATATTTGATAGTTACACATTTACATAGATCCCGGAAGTTTACAAAGTACATATAATTTTTCTTTGCTTGTAATAAGGAAACTAAATTATATGGGAACTGTAATCAGGCCCTGTGTTGGAATTCAGGGAAAAATTTTATGCTTTCATGTTTCACTACTCTATACTTTCATTAATTATTCCATAAGAACAGCATATAATCTCTCAGAAATATCTCCCAGCAACCTCTCTTTGTAATATCTACCCAATCAATTCCCATCATTTGCGTAATATTTACAATGAATACAAATTTTCATCTTTGCTAAAGTGTAGATATTGGAATTATCTCAAAAAAAATTATGATAATAAATTAATACTATTTCCTGGAATTCCGATCTTCCCTCGAGCTGTCTAAAATGCATTCTCAGAAAATACAAGCCCACAATATCAGATACAAGGCCAGTTAAAATCAATTAAAATTACAAAATACTGTCCCGCAGAGAAAGAAAAACAGTCAACGCAAAAAAATTTTATTGCATAAAATATTAGAAAATCCAAACTGCAAAATACTTCATGCTCACACTATAATACTGCATTTGCATGTAATTCCTTGCTATGTACTCTCCTACAAAAAAATTCCCGCAAATATTGCAGTCAATTCTATTCTGGCTGGAGCTATCGCAATCGAAACTTTACTGCTTTACAACTTCCAGGGAATTAATATGTATTGCCTTCTTTTTCCGAAGGTAATTTAAAATTACTTTGTGAAACCTTTAGCATGCTTGAATTGAAAGTCAGTCCCAAATTGACGGGGTGGTTTTATAATAAAGGTAATTTAAATAATTAAAAACAGAACAGTTAGCAATTAAATTGTAATAATGGCATGTATAATTGCATTCACAAAGACCACATTCACTCATTGCTGATTTCTTGAAAAAAATTTGAACAGGTTCTATACTCGTACGAACTGGAAGTGTGAGTTGTTTGGCGTGTGTAGGGAGAAAATGACGTTGACAGGAAATTACTTCTTTTGATTGATCACTCGCCAAACATATGCACAATGAAGGTGTGAGAAGGTGAATTGGCATGAATGGTAATGGTAAATTAGGGGAATCGGAAATAATCAATCCTGCCTTTTCCAGAACAGAAATCTCGTTCCAGTCCCAGGGTTATAATTTCATATCGTTTGAATATAAAACGTGTGTGATCGTGCCCAAATATCCTGGCTTATCTTCCCATCAAAAATTCTGTCACAATGAGAGTCACGAGAATTGATCTCCCAAGAGGGAAACTAAAGGTTGGAGTTTAGCAAATAGGACGTTTCGTGTTTCTCTTGGGATTGCAAGGGGATTCCTCTGTTTGTCCTCTCTCCATAAGAGACCCAGCCAAGATTATATTTTGTGTCGTTGAATCATCTGCAAGAATCATCAGCAGTTCGAATACGTTGGATGTCAGAATAGTAGGAATATTAAGTGGACGTGACTAATTGAACACTTGTGGTGTGGCATCCCCTTCAAAAAGGAGTTTCAAGTTTCAAATGAAATATGATTTTAGCTCCTCCCCTTAAGAATAATTACTTAGAAAAGAGTGTCCTGGTATACAGAGGGCTTAATACATATGAAAGGCTCAACTGTCAGTTTGCTCAATTTCAAATCGTTCCTAGAAAAACGTTTGATTAAGTTACAGACTATAACTCTAAATATTGGATATCCGTAATGTATCCAAAAAGGTATAATTACATGTTCTCATGTAATAATTCGTAAATCTACTCCTGAATAAATACTAGGGGTAACTTACTCCCGAACTTACGACTTTTTACAGCTGTTGATTGAATCCACTAGCAGGAGTCACGGATTTGTTGGTCCAAGTTAGAAATAAGAGGATATTAATAGAAACACGCAAACATAAAATCAGAGGGGGGCTTGAAACTTAGGACATATTCAATTTCCAAACGTCAGACCAAAGGAACGAAAGTTCCTTATTAGGTTTGCCTTAGTTAAGAATTTGTCCCGTAAATCGATATAATATTTATATGACTAGTAATTCCTTGAGAATTTGAAGTGAGCATTTACATATATTATGTAATTTATTAGAGTTAATAAAAAGTGCCAGGCTTGAACTATACACTTTAATTAAAAAGGAGAATAATATAATTTAATTATCATTATCCTTTCGGCGCTTGTTATTATCATAAGGCTGACAATGAGCCTAACCTTATAATAATGATGCCTAATTACATGTAAGTACATAGTGCCTGTATAGTCTTGTCCCAGAGGAATTTGTCATATTGCTGTCTCAGCGTATTTCCAACGTCTCCCATCCTTCCACTCTATTATCATATATGTCCACATAGTCCCATATATTTCACATACAGTTATTATTACATGGAAAGAAAATTAAACAAACTTGACATGTTCATCCTTCTGCCTATGCCATTCTAGTTGCTCATGACCCTGCCAATTTTGGCAAATGTCACCAATTATTTAGTTAGTAAAATTACACAGATACAGTAAAAATTCCTGCAATAGCATACGTTTAGTTTATTGTGATACACAAACTGTGAATGAGATGAACAAAATTATCGTAATTAATTAATAGTTAAATGATAATTCAATTCTGGAACGTAACAACAGAAAAAACAGCATGCAGGAGCAAGACGTTACAAATTTTTATGAACTTCATTATTATTTTCTGCCCGTAATGTAATCTCGTGTCGTTCGTTCAAGCAAGTCTCTGTTGCAGAGGACGTTATCTCTGTAAAAGATACTTGAAAGACATGTGTCCTCATGTTGACTAAAAATGTGTGGGAATATTTCCATGTACCAGTATGAAATTTCTTTCCATGAAAAAGCTCATAGGGACTTTATTTGTTACAAAAAATAAGCTGAAGTTAAGGAAAAAACATTGTTTGATTCCTGGAATCCTAGTTTCCGTACAATGCAAGTAATCATACACGTATCATTTTCTCCTAATAATGTTCTAACAATAATCCCTCACATCTAATTCGAGGAATTGTCTTATAATTTCTAGTCTACTCTTTTAAAGTCGAGTAACTTTTCTATGAAATTTAAAACTATTTGGCTTCTATTACACGAGCAGGCGTCCAAAATTTCTCAGAAAAAAATTCAATCTCATCCCACAGCCTCAGTCGCATATTAATTCCCTAACTCCCTGATTTTCATTCATTCAGAAAGTAAAGTCCCGCAAGTTATTTTATTATGCAACAACCTTTTGAAGTTAATTAAACACGTAAAAGTTGAATAATTACATACGAGGTTCATTATGTTTGCAGGAGTAAGTGCAATTCCAAGTAAGTTTAATCAATCCTACCAAAAAATTCCCTGGAAATTTGGAATGGTCCTACAGCAATGACTTTGCAATGATCACTTCCAATTAGCAAACCTAGTAATGGTTTGTCATAGACACAATTTTACATTTAAATGTAAGTAATGGGGTTTTACAGAGACACATCGTAAGAACCTGCGGCCAGAGATGCGCAGCCTTCCAACAAGACTGAATTAAAGGCGGGAAGCTTATTTTCGTAGCATTTAGAATAGACAGAATGAAAGGTTATTGGCCATATTTTTTCCTGAAGGCTGAGCTAAGCGTTTATAAATCCCAACGAAAATAGAACGAGAAGGAAGGGTATCTAAAAAAGAGCCTTCTGCCACCCTAAAGGCTTCCATATGAAATTTGAGCAGCACTCTTTCGGAGGTACACAATTTAATTTATAAAGCTTATGGACACCACTATAGACCACGGGAACTTAAAACCGTATTATTTACATACATTGAGATAATTGTAATTAATTATATATAAGCGCAACCATCCAGATTATCCGTATATAACTTTTGGACTGGGACGACAAACAGTGGCTATATTAAATCCTGATGATGCAAAACTTTTAATTGGTGCTCTACAAACGTAATCGATCTGTACAAGAATAGAGCAAGCAAAAACTTGCCTGTACCACAAAAACGTACTTTTCTTCGATCGATTACCTTAGGGGTTCATTATTTCCCTTGGCCGTGTCCCTGGCCTTCGAAAGCTGGAATATTTACTGCTCTTAAACAAGGGCAAACAAAATGTATGCAGATTTCAACCGCTAAGACGATATCTTCTGTTGTCAAACTGAATCATCTACTTTTAAATTGCTGAGAATTATTTAGCTCAATAGAGCGATAATATTTCCGAAATGCTTGTTAAATGCACCCATAATAACGAAGATTTATTCCTTCATTAAGTAAACTCAGATGATTGAACAAATTGAAGGAAGGTTATTTTTATCGGAAGACTGAAGGCGAAAATGTGTTTATACTTTTTAGAAGTAAGGCTGAGGGAGGGTCAAATATTTCAAGAGCTTCTTGTAAGATATGTTGAAGTATGAAATTTTATAATATTTCAGCATCAGATGGCTTCTTGAAAGGCTATTTCAGTTGCGCATCTCTGCCTGCGACTGCATTTAAGCTACCTTATGGCGTCTCACAGTACCCCACAAACTCAATCCTACAAAGAATTTCTTAATTTTGAGCCCAATATCTACTTTCTAAATTGCACAATCATTCATGGGATCATACGTTGCTGAGGAAGTTCACAAAATCCGGCTCAGACATCTCCTTTACAAAATTTGAAGAGCAACTCCAGAATAGTCGAGCCGGGCGGGATGAGACACACATTACTGTGCATTCTGCAATTGAATAGGGCTATTGATTAGGGCGGAAATGATTAGGAATTATTAAAAAGTAAAAATTTGTCGCGTAACTTTTTCAAATTGTCTTCAGCCATGCAACCTAAATAATGTACTCAGATTGCACACAAATTTTAGAATTATGTTCGAAATTAAGTTATAAAGGCTATCATTAGGTCGGTGTAATTTAACATTAAATTAAGGTGAATCGCAAAATAATTGCAAAACTTTTGTGAAGATCTGCATATATAGATACGTGTAATTATATTTACTTACACAAGTGAATTGAATACAGCTATCAATTTACCAGAGTTCTATGTAGTTTCGAAGATATACAATTATACTTGAAAGGTTTTGCATGGTAAGTCCATCAAGTGGATTAATTGTATTTTGTATTCATCCCTCATTGTGTCACTTAATTGTGTCCCTTATTTCCTCAAGCATGAAGACGTGAGAGTAATTTTCAGACGTTTTTCTCACAGTGCCCCAAATAAATCCTCCCGACTGTCTCAAATGGATTCTTAAAGGAAACTTGAGTTCAATGTATAGAGGAGAAATGTATAATAAAATTACCATAATAATTAAGTGCAAATAAATCCCAGTTGATTGTAGAACATCCTCGGAAGTGCCTAAACAGACACATGTCAGAGCTATAAGCTTCAGGCTATTTTATTAAGCTAGAGATTCCCCTACTGGTTTACAGTAGACCAACGTCACTGCGAGTAATTCAATTGAAAGCACTCAAGTTGAGTCAATTGAGTGGGCGATTTCCGGGCTCATACACAGCATGTGGTACTTGTGAGGGAAGTTATATTTTTTATACTCTATTATCATTTCACTCTCTCTCTCTACAAGAGCATATCTAGAAGTAAGAACTTTACAACTCAACTTTTCACACAACAAAATGTTGCGTGGGTGTTAAAAGGTTAATGCATGCAACACAGAGCAAATTTATATGGCTCTTTCAAAATACATACAAAACTTAGGACTTATTGTTAGTACAACCATGGGTCTCCATCCCGTATTACTGAAGATAATTAATAGGTATAATAAAAGCATTACATGTAAGCAAATGGACTATAAATGTGGTACTGGACAATATACCCAATACAAAACTTTACCAGGGAAGTTTTGACAAAACCGTAAATTTCAGTCTGATTTAATTTGTTCATTTTCCTTCGTCAAGAATCATCTGAGGTTTGGACTTCCCCTCACAGAACAAATGATGTCTTTTGATAAAGTTTTAATTCTATATGAAAGTGGTTCTCAATTTCCAGAAAGAGTGAAACGATTCCGAGCGTTCAGTTGTTGAGTGCAATCCTCTGTAAAAAAAATCCCTTTAATCACCGCTGATTAAAGCTACGGAAATTCTGTAAAGTCATGTATGTATGTATTTGTATTGGCCCAAATGACTAGCAGAAGTTTAAAAGCCCCGAGCATTGAAGAACTTCCAGCTATTTGCACAAACACAATGAAACCATCCTTTCAATAAGGTAAGGATGTTCGCATTGGCAAGGATTTCATATACACTTTGGGGTAAGGCTGGATAATCAAAATAAAGTTACTCATCGAACATTCCACGTCCTCCTTTTGTAGGGATTCTCATCCATATTTTGTACTTAACTGTGACTTCATTGCATGAGGTTCGACGGGTTTACCTGGAAAGAGATTTGTATTCCGTATCATGTGCATCAAATGAGGTGTTATCCTTTTTTCCTCTCATGGGCTCTCAGTTCAAATAAATTTTATTGCTTTAGTCAATTGTCATGTAGAAAGAGACGCGACTGGAAGACTTCTCCTGAAACAAGATTCCATTCTTACTGTTGTATGGCTAATGTACGTGGATTTTTTCCAATGGAGTAAAAATATTTGGATTTCTTCCTATTCCTTAAAATATTAATGTTTCGTCTTGCAAGGGCGCAGGTTTTTAATGGGATATTTCCCTCTCAGTTGAAGTGCTCTGTGAACCGCGATGTTTTAATTTACGGCTGTTCTTCATCAAAAAACCATGAGCTGAAACATTCTATGGAGCTTCAAGCTCCCAAGTTTGTTTAATTAAGGGGTGAGCACGATCATGAATAAAAATGTCTGGCATGCATTTTTGGATGGTTCCTACTAATTTTGTAATATCAAAGAAAATTGGAGATTTTGTGCTTTGGAATTTTTGCATAACAGTATGAAATCTCATCAGAATCCCCCAAAGGTGGGCGCCTCCCCTACATGTAGGGCCCACAAGTAGCAAAATATAGGCTGCAAAAAAAATCTCATGTTAATTGTAGGCATTATAGGATAGGGGGATAACTTGTTGTGTAGATTGCCTATAAAATGTGTTGGGCATAATAACTTATTCATATAAATGTAGGCTAAATGCAGGCGCACATTTTACATGCATTTATATGTTAGGTAGATGTACTTACTATGCTGTGGACATTTTCTACTGTTTAAATAGTGCTTCCTTACATTTTTTTTAATAAAATTGATGAATAGCTAGGAAAGTAATGTTGTTCCTAAGTGCAGTTATAATTAAAAATTTGTTAAATTTTCAAGAAGTATTCAAATTAGTTATCCTGAGGGTGCATACATGGGGTTATGTATATTTTCTAAGGAAAAGAACACTTCAAAAGTCTTGCAGTAAGTTCCCTAATAGTGATAGATAATGTTATTATGTTTCTTAAAAAGTTAAAGTTTTCCCAGGTGATGTCAAGAGCGGAGGGGAACTACAAACACATATATATATTGGCGCTATCATACATACTATATATCGTCGCTGAAGAGGCAAAATGGAATACATGCATTTTCGATTAAAATCAAAATGGTCTACATGCAGTTTTACTAAATGCAAAATGGAATAGATGCATCAAGTTTTAAAAGCAAAATGGACTAAGTGCAATTTCGTCTAAAAGCAAAATGGTCTACTTACAATTTCGCTTTAAAGCAGAATTTCCATTAAGTATACACGCATGTAGACCATTTTGCTTTTAGTGAAAACTGCATGTAGTTCATTTTGCTTTCAGGAAAGCTTGCAACTATTCCGTTTTGCCTTTAAGGAAAAAGGCATGTAGACCATTTTGCTTCTAGTCGAAATTGCACTTAGTCCATTTTACCTCTTCAGCGACGATATAACTCTCTTATTGTTAGTGGAGGTACTTCAATTATGTATGATATACGACCTAAGTTTGGGATGAATTAATAAAACGTATAACGCCGGGAGATAACCAATTTGACATAGGGGAAATCCTTGTAGGGAGACAACTCAGGCGTTCCTATATCAGCACAGATTCCCTATAAAATGTTACATATTACTCACAGGCGCAAATATAGGCTACAATTATGTAGGCGTAAATGTAGGCTGTGGATTTTTTTAAGAATATGCAGGCGTATATGTAGGCTATAGTTTTCTTTTTAAAAAAGTAGACATCTAGGTAGGCTTGCGAATAATCCTTCCATATATGTCGGTGTATTTGTTTTAGCGACATTAATGTAGGCAAAATGTAGGCAGGATCGGGTATTAAAAATATATGTAGGATATAGGCGAGGCAAACTATTTTGCCCACCTTTGGAATCCCCTATTTTTTCTTTAGCTGCGCTCCTCAAGGATAATTTCTCCGACGTTCCTCCTTATCTCCTCTAGTTTAGCTATTAGTTAATATCTGTTTATTCGATGTGCCCAAGTATTGTAAGGAGATGGAGAAGAAAAAGGGTGGAGTCTGACATTGTCCACAGTAACGATGTGGTTAAACTTGTGGAGGGACGCCGGCGGGACATTCAAATGTGTGGAGAAGATGGGTTTATATACGGATGGCTGTAACATGTACGAAATATCCAGATCAATCTAATTCCTGTTTTATTTACATTGCTGCTTCTGTTTCAGAGCTAATACCAATCAAAATAAACTTAATCCAAGCTTCTCATAAATGACATCATTATCAACCGATGGCTGAACACTTTTTACATTTGACCAAAAGATTCTTGAAACTCTGGAACTAAATTTTCTACAAACTGGGGGAATCAAATATTTTATGAGCCAATTTTTATGTGGGCTCCGGGAGGTCAAATGATTAGGGCCACTCTCACGTATATGGTAATATTAGCCAGTGCAAGGAAGCATAAGCAAAATGTTTCAAAAAAATTCAAAGAACGTTCCTTTCCCTTTTCCAGCGCTTGTGACTCTTCCGAGAGTTTAAGAAAATAAATGCAAACTATACTACTCCGCAAGCTTCAGAAAACCCTTCAAATTTGGTTCTGATTTTAATGAAAATGTTTGTTTTGCAAAAAAAGAGTGAACTCTATACACTTCACTCAGAATCTAATACCAAATTCTCTGCATGCTCAGATCCGAGTCAGATCCCAGGCAGGAGATGCTCTCAGAGTCAAAACCTCTTCCACAAGCTCTCCCTTTCCTTTCCCAGGTTTAGGAGGCAAAATCTTCCCTCTAACATTGGACATGTCACGTCCATATTTTTCATTCCCACAACGGAGCTTTAGCTTCCGCTTCACTGTAATATTCCTGTGCCCTCAATGCGAATACAAACATGAGCACACAAACATTATATACATACAGATCTTCCTGTAAAGTCAACAGTTGATTTGAGATAGCTCAGAGAAAATATTTGAGTTGGAGGAGAGGTCATGTGTATTTTACTCAAGGATTTTTATGACTAGGGTCAATAGTAGGATCGTACAAAATAAATATAGAGGCTAATAAAAGTATTTTTTCGGAGGTTTGGAACGCCGGCGGTAATTCCAGTGCAAATGAAGCAAATGAAGTTCCAGTTTTCCCTGGGCGAAGTTTTGGGATCTCTGTCACGTCTCCCATGCTCCCAATTTTATCTCGAGACTCGGGAGCTAGGACGATATAGGTGGCGGGATCTTTCGGTCCGGATTCCGACTTGGAGCAGGAGGATGTTGAGTGGAAGCAGCATTTTTTATTGGAATTACGTTCTTGAATGTGTGCTACTTTCCGGAACTTGTCATCGGTAATAAGTAAATAGCTTCGTTTTGAGCAGCAGTGTTTTTTCTCCACGACATCTCCGATGAAGAGGTTTCCGTTGAAGCAGGACAAGAACTGAAAATTTTTATAAATGTAATTAGGAATAAAATTGATGGAAAATGCGTGAGAAAAACTAGGATATTATACTTTGGCTTTCTTTTTCCCAGATTTGGATTTTTTCCCTTTTGAAAAAGTTCCAGCTTCCATTCGAAGCAGGACTTTTCCGTTCAATGACAGGAGATAGAAAATCTTCTCAATCACTTCTCCTGTTGAATTCAGCTTCCCATCGCTGGGTACTTCTGCTGCATAAAACAGTCTCCTTTTATCGGAGTCCACGATCTCGTAGCAGGTTTTTGAATTCTCCAGAACTGTAAATCATTAAAACTTCGAGATTGCATCGAGAAACCTTACGATGACAATGAGTATTGAAGGACGGCTGAGTTTTTTAAAGAAATTACATCGTACGTTTTTAAAATCAAGAAGACCTCCACATATCAACGAATTTGCGAGATAACCAAATATTGAATTCGAATTTTATGAGCAATCGATCAATGTGTATGTTTGTTCGATGCATCGGCCCTTTCCGTGACTAAGAATATGCCATTGAGCTTTTGTCACCCGTCAATCAGCTGAGCTCAAGAAAGGTTGAATTTCACATAAATAATTCACTTATCATCGCTACGCATCGACGAAGTTCTTGAATTCACCTATGCAGGTCTCCAGGAGAATTCAACAACATCATCGATGCAATTAAGATTTTGCAACAGAGACTGCATCAAAGTAGATGAATATTTCGATGAGGGGGTATTTTTAAAAGCTGATAATTTATCAATATCAACGTCTTCAATATTGGAGCTGTAATCCTTTGAAATGTTGCATCGATTACCTTCTCATTAACAAAATGTGGATTCATTGCATGGATTACTTCCACACTAACCAAATGTGGGTTCGATGCATCGATGACCTCACTCACAAAATGTGGGTTCGATGCAGGTATTACCTTCTCAATGACAAACTGTGGGTTCGATGCAGCGATGACCTTTTCAATGACAAACTGTGGGTTCGATGCAGCGATGACCTTCTCAATGACAAACTGTAGGTTCGATGCATCGATTACCTTCTCAGTCACAAAATATGGGTTCGGTTCCCTTGAAAATAACCTCCTATCTCCTTTTATTAAAGGAATTACAATGTAAACATATTGAGCATAAACTTTGAATTACATTTCTGAGTGGAGAGAACGCACCTTACAAAAACACGCTTAGTTTGAGCAAGTACATCAAGAGGTGACAGTCTCATCGATGCATTGGATAATACTTGTTCCAGGTTCAACGGTGGAATGCTACTTGCGTCGACTACAATCTTTAAAGGACTGCCCTTCGGAGAAAGTTTAGAATTCCCAGCAAATCCTTGAACTATTGGTTTTGTCAGTAGATTATTTCTTGGTGGGCTAAATCCAGGTATGGGTGATTGTTTCTGAGCACTTGAGCCCAGCCTGGGATCGACTTTACTGTTAACATCTGTGCTGATATCAGCGATGTTCCCAACGGTTGTTCTAGCCGCAGTTGGAGATTGTGGGCCGTTGTAAAGAACACCGGCTTTTGGGACAAGCTGTTTTTTCGACTTCGTCTTTGCTACAGGTGAGGGGCCAAAATCCATTTCACTAGCTCCGTTATTGGCTCTACCTTTTTTCCCACTGCACAAATATTAATGTAAATTACCTTTAAATTTAGAATATAGTACCGTTATTAAACTGTCTGAAATTCTGATGTAATAAATTAAAAAATAATTATTCCATTCAATATTGAAATGTATTGCGCGTACAATAATGCTCGTTAACACAACGACACTAGTAAAATGTGCTGTTCAATGTTGACGGACCGAACGGTGTTTCGGTAAGTAATTCAAAGTAAAAGTAAAAAATAATTTGATTGCCAATACAAAAAATAAAGAGCTCAAGACAAAATAAAATATAATATAAAAAATAAATAGTCTGAGAGGCCATTATAATGAATTTCATTGCTTGTAACAATCTGCGGCTCAAGCGTGGACAACTCTATGGAAATATTTCCAGAGTATCAAAAATATTTTTCAGAACTTTAAAAACATTTTTTCCATAACTTTAAAAAGTTTTTTCATGACTACTTTTAAAAGGTTTTTCAGAACATTAAAAATATTTTTCACAACTTTCAACATGGTTTTTAAAAGTTTAAACCAAATGTGTCCAAAAGGTTCAGCCTACCTAAAATACTACATATTTTTTGCAGCTTTGCCTTCCCTACATACTAACCTACATTATTTATCAAAAATAAATTGCCTACCTATTTGCCTACATATATACTCCTGTAATGTTTCTGTCTTTTTTAGTCTATAAAGGCCTATTTTTAGCCTATAAAGACCTATTTTTAGCCTATAAAGACCTATTGTTTAGCCTATAAAGACCTATTTTAGCCTATAAAGGCTTATTTTTTCAACTAAAAATCATCTATGTATGTACATGCAATCGTAGCATATGAAAAAAATCCAACTACTAAAATTTCAAGTATTTGAAGAATATTTTTGAGATTTATTTTAAGGTTAAATCAAATAATTTCTTGAGATATTTGTCAATAGATTATTAAATATGCCTATTTTTACCTTTGCAAACTGCCTACCTTGTTCCTAAATAAAAAGTGAACTCTTGCAGGTCCTACATATAATATAGGATTAATTTTAGCGGTAATTACTGCACCCTATTTTACTACCTATAATTACTTGGATTTTGCATCCTGCCTATTTTTATCCTGTATATAGGCCTATAAATACGATAGGTGGACACCTTTGGTTTAAACATAACAATATTTTCAGAGCTTTAAATGGATTTTTGAGAACTTCAAAAGTATATTTAAGAATGTAAAAATATTTTTTAGAAAACCAATACTTTCAGAATTATTATTTTAACCAAAGATGGGCCTTTTAATTTACCTAGCCTATTTCTTTCCTATAATTAAACTAATTTAATGCGCCTACCTATTTACCTATAATTATAATCCTCGTAAAGTTATTTCCCCCTTTTAATGAAATGTTCAACCAGACGCCTTCCTTAAATCCTATAAAGGCTAAAGCAACACAAAGTTCCTTCCTATCTATAATATAGGAAACAGGGAGATGCCTACCTATAAATATCCCTATTAATGTTCTTATAATAGTCCTTTTGGGAGCAACATGCAACTATACCCCATTAGGAAGCTTAAAACTACTGTTTCCCTATATAAGTACACCCTTAAAGTCCCTACAGAAAACCGAAAACCCCGCATGTGTGTATGTCCAAATATCCTGTACTTAATATTACTATTTATTTATTGCTACGTTGGTATGTTTGTTTGTTGATCTGTTGTAAATATATTTCATGAAGACTTTTCCCTTAGGAATATTACAGGTAAGGATCTGTCTCTAAAATTAACACACTGAAAATATTTCTAACCAGAGAGGCTAGTTCCTATCCCTTGTCCTATTCTATCCAGAATGTCCTCTCCGCACACACTCATCCTCTCATTTCTTAGCTATTTACATTTTCCATAGTTAAAGATATTCAGATAAGGATGTGGAGAGTTCTTCCTAAGGAAAACTTCTCTTCTAAATTAGCATGATATTTTAACATCCTTACATTCCCCCTACGTACGGAAAATTTCGACCTCGAAATTGTAAAACATTTACATTGTATAGTAGACGGAATGAAGAGAATCATAAGGTAAAATTAATACAAACAAAAGTATTAAAGTGTATAATTGACAATGTTGGTCTCAAGAGTGAACAAACTTGAGTACCAGGAAGAAACAAAAAACAAAAATAAAACTGAAATGATATTTATAATGGTACATTGTCAACCAAATACAATATAAATTTTGTATAAATCAATTGAATATACATTAATAAAATGTAATCATGAGAGCACTAGCGATGTCAGAAGATGGTAGTCCCTGGGTCTTCTCCTATTTCCTGAGGAAACTTCATAATGCTGTAAAGCTGGAGAGTGTCAATTACTCTATCCAGTTCCAGGGCATCTTCTTCATGTCGAAACAAGTACTCCATGGATCTGATTGTTAGGACTGCTTCGTGTCTACTATTTAAAACATCTACGGAATATTTCTCATCCATACTGATACTAAGGAATATCAATAGAAAGACATGATTAACGAACATGATCATCGTATTTACTTTTCCAATGGTACACAGGTATAGTTACTTGTACATATGTGTATATACGTAATCAAATATGTATTCATAATAAGTTAATTTTATTTTCTTGGCACAATATAAGAAATGCACTCGGTAGAGTTTGAGTCAATTTATATTCAGGGTACCAAAACCGGGCACATCGTCGAATTCGACCGTTGTATTTGCAGTGTTATTGTTACTTACGAAGTGGTTAATTTCTCAAATATTTTTGAGTTCCTAGGGAATTCACGATATGCCAGATTACAGTCACCCAATGACATAAAAGTCTGTAATAAAAGAAAAGTAATTTGGGTATTAATACACTCAACAAACTAATTATCCGGACAGCACCACCTGTATTCTTAAGTCACAATTATCTCAGGACTTGCTATACTTACAACAGTACAAAAGGACTTAAAATAATCCTTGACATCTACCCAATAAGAAAATAGTCAAAATTGTTGTAATAATAATGCTCAAAAGCCGCGAAAGTTAAATGAAGCGGGAGAGGCAGCTTTCGGGGCAAAGTAATTATCCGGACAGATACAAATTCCGAGGTTTTGGTCCAGGTAAGAGCTTTAATTTTAGATAATTTCTTAAAATTACGCAAGCAAAGTATTTTTAGTAGCTTTTAGTAATTAGTACACGCTTTGTAGGCTTGTCTATGCTTACTTTAGTGCAATGCCATCGAAGAAAAAAGAGAAGTCAGTTTGTATCCGGGACCTAATAATTCAGTATTGGAAGGGAGATGAAAATGGTAGGAAAACAATCCGAGAAATTTCCAAATGTGTGCAGGTGCCTAAATCAACGGTTTTTGATGTCATCAGGAAATATAAATTGACCGGACAACTTCGTAATCTACCAGGAAGAGGTCGAAAACCCAAGCTCAGTACTCGTGATGTCCGGAAAATTCAACGTAAGCTTGTTATAAATCCTTTTAAACCAGCTACTGAAATCCAGGCGGAAATTCAGAATGAACTAGGAGTCATGGTGACCCCGCAGACAATCCGAAATTGCATCCACAAAGGGGGAAATAGCTGTAGAACAGCTAGACGAAAACCGTACGTTTCCCAGAAAAATAAGAAGAGGAGACTGGCTTTTGCAAGGAAGTTTTTAAACCAGCCACCATCGTTCTGGAACAAAGTTCTGTGGACCGACGAGTCAAAAATAAGCTTATTTGACTCAGACAGCAAGAGAAAGGTGTGGAGAAAACCGGGTGAGGCACTGAAACCGCGGAACTTGTTACCGTCTGTCAAGTATGGGGGTGGTAACGTACTGTTCTGGGGCTGTATGGCAGCAAGTGGTCCTGGTCAGCTCGAGTTCATCGACGGCATTATGAACAGTGACATTTATATTGACATTCTGAACCGGAATGTCAAAAAATCCAGCCGCGATTTGGGTCTTGGAAGGTATTTTACCTTCCAGCAAGATAACGACCCCAAGCATACCTCGAAGAAAAGTGCAGCATTTTTTAAGAACAATAAGTATAAAATGCTGGAATGGCCAGCGCAGAGTCCCGATTTGAATCCCATCGAGCATCTCTGGCATCATTTAGAGACAGTGGTGAGGAAAACAGCAGTTACCAACAAAACACAACTCAGAACCACTATCGAGGAAGCGTGGAAGAATATTGACCCTGCTGTGACACAGAACCTTGTCGACTCCATTCCAAGACGGCTTCAAGCTGTCATCGCAGCCTCAGGAGGCATTACAGGCTACTAAATTTACTTTGTTTGTTTTTATTTTAACATTTTTATGTGAAAAAAAGCATAAACCTAACTTTGTCCGGATATTTTTTTACCCTGTTTTTTGGACTTTCCGGCTGTTTAAATTTTTTAACCATACTAAATTAATTCTGACAATCATAAAATTTAACATACTAATAGTGGACATACGTGGCAATCATTTGAGTATTTTACTATAAAATTCTAGCAATTAGCCCCGAAATTAATTGAAGTCTTCTGTCACACGAACGGCTGTCCGTATAGATCTGGCACTGTACACTCGATTTATCATACCAGAAGTTCACTGATAAGTCATTCCTAAGGAATAATGTTAATAATGTTTATGAAAATTAAATAAGGCAATCACAGGAATACACAAATGAACTGAAAGTCGGCGTAGGTTACTGAAGAAAAAAAAATATAGCAAAGAGCACGCTGAACTTTTGGATCTTAATCCTTATACGAGAAGGACGGAGGCTTTTTGGCAACAAGTCTTTTTGGACGAGATTGTACCTGGGATGGGTCAAACCTCGTTGCTTGTTTAAATAATTCCTGAGATACTGAAGACGCTGAAAGTCTTCGCTTGTTTCCTGAGGAAACTTTATCAACTGGAAATGCCTCAAGTGAATCTACAAATACCTCCTCAGATAATTGGACGGGGGCAATTACTGGAGGAGTTGTACGTCCTGGTATATCATATGGGAAATTATCGGGAACACTTTGAGTTCGAATACTTTTGGGCTTTATAAGTTTCCGTATTTTGGATGCCGGAGGATGGGAGTCCTCTATATTATTAGTTTTTCCCTGAGGGATTGTAACAGCTTCCAAAGAAAAAATTTCAATGTTAGTTTTAGTCTTACCCTTAAAAGTCCGAAAATTCGTAGGATTAACTATCTTACTTATAATGGAGTTCTGAATTTGAGAAATATTAATGTGAGAACTTGAAGTCACTGTAGGAAATACTTTGTGAATGGTCTTTTTACACTTAAGTTTTTGAACTCTTGGTGATTTATCTCTAACAAAAGGAATTTCCTTCTGTAACGCACTGATACGCGATGATTTCCTTAGCTTCACTGGAGTATCTTGTCGTACTGGTATATAAGGAAGTACTGACTGAGATACCTGTATGTGCACATTTGGGCTGTGTGTAGTGATGAGTGAGTGAGTGAGTGAGTGAGAGACTGCCTCTGGGACACGCCCTGTTGCCAAAGCATTACTCTCCTCACGCACGTCTGTATGTTCAGAGATACACGCCGTGTGTGCATGTAACGTGGCAACACGGTGTGGATCGACGACGGGTCGTAGTTTCCTCTCTCGCCTTATACACTTAAAGAATTTATTCTCCCACTTGGGAAAATAAATGAGTGTCTGTACACTCTCAAACTTTTCTTGATACGCACACAAGATAGCGATTTCTACCTGTTCTTTTCGCTCAATATTTTTGTTGAAGAGTTTAATTATTCTCGGAATTATCATGTCTTTAAACACAGTATAAAATTCACACAACGTATAATTGAACTGTTCCTGAGGAACCGATTGTGTATTACTGATATTATTGAGTTCAGTCCTTACAGGAAGTAAAGTGTCGTCTGTTTCTATTAATAGTGATAGGGAACTTATAATATCCTCATGATTTTGTTCCAGAATATCATTTTGAATGTCTATAGGAATAGTATTAGTAGTTATTGAGAGGGTTTCACTTCGCCCCTGTAATATGTTAATATGAGGAGAAAATAATAATTCATATGATGACTGTGATTTTGCGGAGGGAGTCGTAACGCAACTATGGAAAGATTCTTGAAGTGAATTTGAAATACTCAATCTATCTAAACTAGTTTTATGAAGATATTCATTGAGATAATTGTTCATGAGATTGTCCTCCTCAAAAATATCAGAGTCACTAAGAACATTCTCAAAACGTGAAGAGTCTGGATTTTGTATTGCTGTTATATCACTGTCAACAGATTTAATAGACGGTGATTTGGTATTTGGAGAATCAGAGGAATTAGTATTTTGATTTCTATACTCTGTGCCAAAAAATAATTCTCCTGGGATAAAAGTTTCAAGTTGTCGGATTTCAGTAGAAATGGGCTGAAAATTTCCGAACATGTCTGTTGTAGCATGGTTATTATTAGTCACTACATTCGTAAAGTTTGCCATCTGAAACGTAGGATTGTATTCCATATGTACATGTGAGTCATTATTGGGAATGTCATTGTCAATAATATTATTTTCTCTTTGAGTATCATTATTTAAAATCACATTTTCCTGAGGGAAATTATTCTCATTATTGACATAGTATTCATTCATAATGTTAGAGTTCGGATTTAGATTCAAAGTTACATTTATTATTGGAGTTATATTATTTATTTCTTCTTGCACTGGTTCAGCAGAACTTATTATTTCTTGCGATGAGACCGTGTCAAGAGGATTAAGAACTCTTCTGGTTCTTTTTGTAGCAGGTAACAAATTAAATTCAGTAATTGTTCGCTTACTACGTGTATTACGGAACGGGCCTGAATTTATTCTAGGAACCGATTCCGGTTGATGAGTAGCACTTTGCGCATAAGAGTTACTCTGAAATTCCATCGTTGGAATTATATGTGGAGGAGTTAAATGCTCCTCTGGAATAATACTTAGGTTATTCTCCTGAGCAAAATGTCGTTGACTTGGACGACTATTATAATTATTTGAATTATACACAATTCTTGATGAAGAAGGTCGATTTCGACTATTATTTTGACTATACGGGTGAGAAGTACTAGGCTCACCATATGTACTCATGTTAGAAGAATAATAGGAAGTTGAATTCATACTTCTGGTACGCATACTGTGTGAACGGGCCCTTTCATTATCAGTATGGCTGTGATGTGTATAGTTAGTGGGATGCGATGTTGGATTTGGAAAGAAAGAGTTGATCATGCTATTTCCTCTTGTGCCATCAAAGTAAGTACCACTACTACTATCGGAATTCAATGATTCACTATATGTAAAATTCCTGTTGGAATTATTATAAGTTCTGGGTTGGTAAAACGGAGTTTGAAACACTGAGCCTTGGCAATTCCACATACTGTCATTTTCACTAAAGTCAATTCCTGAGGGAAAAGTAAAAGGTTCATATGACACGCACCAAGGTTCGGGACTTATATAAGGTTTCATATTTTCGACATGAACATGCCGATTTCTTTGTCCTTGAGCTGTAATTAACGGTTTTACTTCGAATGAGGAATTACCCAAGATTTTCACTATTTCGTACGGAGATGACCATTTTGGCCCCAGTTTTGGTCCGTCTTGGATTTTCAACACAATTAAATCCCCAACTTTATAATTATGGGCGGTTTTATTAGCATTGTAAAGTTTATCACGATTTTCTTGTTGAGTCTTAGTAAATTCAACAGCTTTATCCGTAGCCAGCGACAGATCGTGTTGAATTTCCTGTGGAGATTGTGTGTTGTCTGGACATAATACTGGAGTCAATAAGTCAAATCTCGTGATGGGATCTCGACCATGAAATAAATAATATGGAGAGTAATTCGTGCCTTGATTTACGTGGAAGTTATGGCTTCGCACTGCTAAGGGTAATAGTGTATCCCATTTTGAAAAGTCTTTTTCTATATATTTCCGCAGGAAACTTTTTAAAGTACGATTTTGACGTTCAACTAACCCGTTAGATTGTGGGCTATTTGGCATAACAATTATATGTTTTATTCCGTTAGATTTCAAATAGTCCGTAAAGTCTTTACCCGTAAAATGAGTACCACCGTCCGTGATAATTTCACGTGGACAATGATGCACCGACACTATCGCATTATTTAAGAGTCTAACTGAGTCATTAGCTGTTGCAGTTCGGCTGGGTAAAGCAAAAACATAACGTGTGGTATAGTCAATCATAACAAGTGCATACTTGTTACCTCGGCGTGTCGTATCAAGAGGGCCGATATAGTCCAAAGCTACTCTGAAAAGTGCTTGGGACGGCGGAGGTAAAGTCTTACGTTGCCCCACCGCTGTCGCATTACGTGGATATGTATTTGACAAAGTTCACAAGACATTAAAAACTTTTGTACATCACGGAACATGTTCTTCCAATAATAACGCATGTGTAAAACTGAATAAGTCTTATAAATCGAAGCGTGACCTGTTGTAGGGTCTTCATGTACAAGTTTTAATATTGTCGCACGTATATCTTTAGGAATAACTAATTTCCACGGATTAGGAGTATTACCTTTATCAAGTCTATAAAGCAATCCATGTATTAAAGCATAATTAGTTCCAAAAATATGTGGCGGGTCACTGATATGATTACCATTTTTATTTAAAGTCATAATAATGTTCCCTAGGAACTCATCTTCATATTGCTTTGGCTTGAATATATGTACATTACCACCAACTGTAGCATTTATGATCATGTCTTCGGCACCTATTTCCTCTTCAGTCGAGTCGACTAAAGTTGTCCGAAGTCTGCGGATGACGGCTCGAGATAGGCAATCCACATGTGCCATTTTTGAACCTTTGACATGTTCAATGGTATGTGGCTGGACTGCTAAAATCATAGCCCATCTTGCAATTCTGTTATGGGGATCCTTTATACTCTGAAGGTATTGTAGACTGTGATGGTCCGTGCGTATATGTATATGGCGGCCATACACATACTGTCTAAACTTCTCCAGGCCCCAAACAATAGCAAGAGCCTCTCGTTCACGAGCGTCCCACTTCTTCTCAGCCTCTGTGAGGTTCCTAGAAGCATAGTGGATGGGATGGAGTTTCTTCCCATCTAAGGACTGGTGTAAGATAGCACCTATAGCAAAAGAGCTTGCATCTGTATATAAATAAAGGTCAGCATCAGTATTGAAAAACTGCAATACTGGTGCTGTCATTAATGCCTGTTTCAACTGTCTAAAGGCAGTATCGCATTCCTCAGACTATTTAAATGGTACTCCCTTTTTGCGGAGATCATTTAAAGGTCTTGCGATTGATGCGTAGTCCTTTATGAAATGTCGGTACCATTCCGTTTTTCCCAGGAATCTTCTGAGGGAAGCCAAGTCCGTGCAGGGTTCCATATTTAGGATGGGTTCCAGTTTAAGGGGGATCGGTGCCTTGCCATCGGCACTGATCCGGAGTCCCAAAAACTCTATCTCCTGGAATCCGAACTTGCACTTCTTTAGTTTGAACATAAGTCCAAACTGTTGGGCTCGTTGGAGGACTAAAATGAAGCGCCTCACCAGCTCCTCGAAGGTTCCTGCGTATACAAGTACATCATCAATGTACACCAGGACTATAGTGTACCGGAGAACTCCTAAGATATCATCCATCATGTTCTGGAATTCTCCTGGAGAATTGATGAATCCGAATGGAAGTCGGTTCATGCAGAACTTTCCATCCGGTGTGGTGAAGGCCATCTTCAACCTGGATTTCGCATCTAGCATCCGTTGAAGAAATCCCTGAATGGCATCTAAAGAGATGAACCACTTCGCCCCATGTAGTCGGTCGAATTGATCCTGGGGGATGGGAAGAGGATACGTATTCTTCACTACATGTTTGTTAAATCGTCTTAAATCCAGGACGTATCTCTTGGTTCCATCAGCCTTCATCACAAGTAGTACTGGGTTATTCCAAGGAGAATCACAAGGTGAGATTATGCCTTGCTCGATGTGAAGTTGGACCAACTCCCTTAATTCCTGTTGCTCGGTAAAAGATAGTCGATATTGTGGAGTGTAGACGGGTTTGGAATCCCCTGTGTCAATTGTTACATACTTGTAATTGACACAGCCAAACTCCGTGTCATCCTTAGCGAAACAATTCCTGTAATTGTTTATAATGTCCAATAATTCTTCCTTCTGGTCCTCCCTTAACGTGGGACGGAAATTGCAATCCTTCGATTGCAATGGGTCAAGAGTCTTCGTAGGTGATTGCCGCGTCGCCGGACAATCACCCGCTCCGACCTCGACACCATTGAATTGGTCGAAGGTAGCAACCCGGCGGAGGGTTTGAAGCCTTGTTGGTCTTCTGGATGGATTCCAGACCAACGTGTAGGAATCTCCATCTTCCATTGGACAGACGATGTCCTCAAAAAGAAGATCCTTCCTCAGAGTCCGATTTGGGGAAATGAGGACATTCCCCGTGAAGCTGTCCGTTGACTTCACATCCACACGCGTCCGTGACCTCGGTAGAAGTTTATAGGGACGGGTGGTTCGGACCGTATTCATCCTTCGAATCTTGGGATGAGTGGAAGTTGAAGAACTTGATGTAGAAATTGTAGAATTATTGGAAGGTAAGTCGGAGTTTCCTGAGGAAATTGTTGAATTGTTGTCATCATTGTTGAGATTGTTGTCAATATTGATTACTGAAAACATTGCAGCTGTAAGGGTACCATGATTAACAGTGGCTCGATGCTTACGTAAGAAATCTCCACCAAGTAATAGTAAAGTATTTGACTTGGGGATAACTGCAAATTGATGCGAATGTAAAATGCCATTAATGTAATAGTGAATGGTAGCAGTCTTATTGTAGATAATTGTAGAGTTTGAGACAGTTTAAGTTATAAATTTGTCTTTATGTAGAGTTAGTTTAATCCCTTGAGGATTATTTAGTTGAATATTGTGGACGCATGAAGGAGAGATCGTAGAAATCCCAGCTCCATCATCACATAATGCCTCGACAGTGAAGTTATTTCCAAAAATCTTTAAATGGAAACGGACATCTGTGTCTGAGAATTGTTCTCGTTGAGTTGAAATGAAGTCATTATTCAGAACAGAGGAAGTGTCTGATATTACCACTGAATCAGGGGTAACTTGAGAAAGAACATCTTCTTGAACCTGAGTCTTCATAACTTTGATTTTATTCATTCCTTTGGAATGTGGAGTTAAAGTTGGATTAATTGATGTAGAATGTGTAATTTGTGAATTGCCATTTGTAGAAGTATTTACATTTGTTAAACCATCAGTCAGATTTCCCCGCGGAATCTGACTAATTAGTTTAAAGTATCTTGATTGTTGATTTGTGGTTGAGTTTGTCCTGAGGGACGTTGGGAATTAGTAGAGTTTGCTACTAATTGCATGAAATTGTTCAATAGATTTTCATTGTTGGGACTATTGTTGGATTGCCCATTGTTGCGGTAGTTACTGTTGTAGTAAGTACCATTGTTGTTGTAATTGTAATTACCATCATTGTCACGGTAATTATGACCACGGGAATTTCCTCGGGAATTTCCTCTAAATCCTGAATTATGGAAATTCCATCCATAATTGGCATTGTTGTTATGATTATTGTCTCTTCCATTGTTGGAATTTTTGTGATGTCCCCTATTGCCCCTATTGGATTGTTGTCCACGACCAGAATTGTTGCCAGTATTGTTGTTGTCTTGTTTGTAACGACTATAACATTTTGATGCAATATGCCCCGGTTTGTAACATATTTGGCAACTCTGCGGAGAAGGCTTAAAGTTTTTAACTTTAGTTGAAGAATTTTCATCTTTTTGGCTTTCAGTAGTTTTTACCAAAAGATCCCCCTTAGGGAGCACAGGTGCAATAGTAGGAGTAATTGCCGAAGAGGTTGGTGAAGGTTGTGAAATCAAAGTCTTTTCACCTTCAAGAATATTTTCAAGTCGTGCCGAAAAAATCGAAAAATTAGCTTTGTGTGGTTCTTGTATGAATCGGCTAATTGAGTACGGCAACTTGCGAATCATTCGGTTAACTTTAGTCTTTATAGTCATTTTACCATCAACTTGTGACAGTAAAGAATTCAATTCGGAGATGAATTTAGAGACAGGCTTATTAGAGTCAAATTTGTAGAGTTCAAGTTTAGCCTCAGCTCTATCAGCTTTATGTTCGTTTTTGAAATGTTCAATAAATTCATGAAAGAATTCATCCAAAATAATGTAAGGTCTTTTTCGAGAATTACGCCATTCCCTTAGGGAAAATTCAACACTTTCAAACCATGAAACTACCTCGATGGATTTAGAATGTTTAAAGAACTGATGTAATAATGGGATTAGGTAACTAGGCTCTAAACCTAATTCTTGAGCTTTGTTGTTGAATGCATCAGCGTATAGTTCCGCATCAGATGATATTTCATAAATAATAATGCGATCTTTAAATACCTTGAATAGTCGCTTTTGTCGTTCCAAATGTGCCAGGGAAGTCTGTTGATCTTGGTCCTTGGGTTCATCCTCCTCGTCAGAAGACGAGTCATGTATGCGCCGATATGTTCGGGATGTTGAACATTTGTGACCAGTTTTGAAATTTTTAAAATCGTCTTCCAAGGCCTGAAACTTCACTTTCCAAGCATCCAAGGTTTCCTTGGTTTCTGGAGGAATTATAGGTTGTTGATTTAGACGGGAATAGTCCACAGTAGATGTTCGTGAGAAACCAGGAAAAGCTGCTCCGGATCCGAGTCCTGTGTTCTTAGTGGATGGTTGTTGAGGGGTAAACGTATCATGAATTGTGGCAAAACTATATGTACCACCAGCTAATTTATAATTGTTAATTTGTTCCTCAATTTCAAGTCTTTTCTTTTCCAAAGTAACTTCACAAGATTGTGTCTGTTGCACATCCTGAGGGGAATTATCAGTTTCATGATCTGAGTCACCCATGGTTCACAGCAATAGTCACTATAGGAAATTAATGTATTGTAAATGAAAGTTACTGGAACACTGCCAAATTGAGAATGTCTATCAGTGTGGTAAGTGCACTTTGATCAGCACTAGGGAAAATGAGTATTCTGGATGAGGGAATTTAAGAGTACTGAATACGCGTTTGCGCACTAGAGAAAACTCGTGAGATGTCCACGCCAAAGATGAGATTAGGGAAGATGCGGCATGGCAGATCCAAGATGGATGCTCTCACTATGTACACTACTGTCTTTGGATATAAATGTTAGATTTCCTATGGAAAAGTATCTGGAAATCACTATAATTGTTGTAAAGTTTACGCAACAATTTAAACACTCGGAGATCTTCAGAAGCACGCTCCACCAGTGAAAGGTTAGTGTTTTAGGTAACTGTTTATGAGTTTATTTATGTGCAAAACCTTAAACAATAATTATCCTGAACCTTTGTTGGGATGTAAATTCAGAGATGCGGAGAGCCCTTTCACAAACTCTCCTAAAAAGCACTTAATGAGGGGTACAGTTTAAGTGACACGAGTGTATTGAGCGTATAATAATTTGGGGTAAACTGATGTTCAATTAAATAACTATTTTATATTTATTCTTGAAAATATATTTCATGAAGACTTTTCCCTTAGGAATATTACAGGTAAGGATCTGTCTCTAAAATTAACACACTGAAAATATTTCTAACCAGAGAGGCTAGCTCCTATCCCTTGTCCTATTCTATCCAGAATGTCCTCTCCGCACACACTCATCCTCTCATTTCTTAGCTATTTACATTTTCCATAGTTAAAGATATTCAGATAAGGATGTGGAGAGTTCTTCCTAAGGAAAACTTCTCTTCTAAATTAGCATGATATTTTAACATCCTTACAGTAGCATACCTGCTCCCTTCATATTATAATTATTTATGAAGCCCCTAGCCTAAATTTCCTAGGTGCCTGTATATTTATTCCCAAAACTTTCTATAACATTTTAATTGCATATAAATCCCATTGAACCTTGCCTATATCCTAGCCTAGATTCTTATTTTTTTTCTTCCTCCCTCGAATTTTTGCCTATAAAAGTTCCTAGATATAGGCAAGGGGCCCATCTTTGATTTTAACAGTATTTTAAAAATATTGATCTGACTTTATGTAACTAGTAAACAGCCCTGCTCCGCAGGGAGATTCGCTTTAAGTCTTAGTTTGCTAAATTAATTGGCTAAAAAGTTAAAACCTGCATGATAATTGCACGATTTAAACAGTTTAAAATTCAATAAACACGTGAAAAGATCACGGTTGAATGCATTCGGGAACTTCACACGAAGGCCTTGTTTGATCAGTAGAACGAGGCTGGGAGCTGGTCTCGCATGCATTTTTACAAATCACTAAATTTATCGTTTAAAAACTTCCTTAAAACAATATTTGTTGTAGTTGTTTCATTTCTGTCATAACGTATTTTACCTATTGCTATTGCTGACTCCGGACGGCGAATGTAAGTATCGAAGGTAGTAAATAGTTGTACGCAATAGCTGTGCTAGTATTATTTTATTATATTTAACGTTCGCGGAAATATTACAGTATAGTATAAAAATAAATAATTATATTTCGGACTCCACACAGTTAACTGTATCAGTACCATTCCCGTCACCCTGTAGTTCCCCCTGATCCTCAGTTTCGTCGGCTATACTTTTTGGGCTCTAGAAAATGCTACACAGCGTTGACCATGTGTAAAAACGGGTTTTGATACTAAATGCCGACTATAATATAAAACAACCGGGTATTCACCCTCATTTCAAGTTCGTCATTTGGGGAAGAAACAGGGTATCCCCTTTCGCCCTTCCTGTTAAAACCTTAGCCAATATAATATTTTCTTTGAGCGGATTTCCGCACGATTACTCAAAAACTACTGATCCGATGTCAATGACATTGTTTATGAATATTATTTGTGTCAAAAGTAAGGCTGAGTTAGTAGTTAGATGAAATCGGCCGGATAGTTTTTGAGAAAAAAATTATTGAAATTTTATACTTCAAGTCAAATGACAGTTATCTCCAAAACTACTGAATGTATTTCAATGAAATGTTTTGTGAATATTGCCTATGTAAATAGTAATAGGTTTTGGTTATGTTTTTGAAATCGGCCTTATAGATGTTTCGAAAAAAAATCCTATAATTTTGAACTTCAAGTCAAATGACAGCTATCTAAAACTACTGAATCGATTTTAACAAACATTTTTGTGAATATTTATGTAAATCGGAATGGTTATTCCTTATGTGGTTGAAATCGGCCCGATAGTTTTTTGAAAAAAAATCTCAAATTTTGAAAAGCTCAAAATTCATCCTACTTTGACGGCGGTGGCTGACGCCACCCTAAGCGAAGCCTCAAATTATCGCGTAGCGATGATTTTTACAAATGATTAAACTTGTAGGCTAAAAAATTCCTTAAAACGATATTTGTTGTAAATTCATTTCCGTCATCAAATATTTTACCTTGATGTTCTGTGCGACAATTTTTACTCATTTTTTCCTTTAAGATGTACCTCTGCGAAGTTCCTCTTTCGGGGCTTTCTGATATAAAAAATTACATACCAACATTTTACAACAAATCACCAACTACAGATACCGGCAATTGTGAGTAAAGCAAAGCAAAGCAACCTTTATTGTCTTTCAGTACACAGACTATAAGAATCTTACATTCAGTTTTTACATTGCATGTTAATATGGTTTGGGACGCAGCCCGTTAATCTTAACCTAATTTGCTTAATCTATGGAGGTGAGAGAGCAAGGTAACATAAAAGGAGAATATATCCCACGACGAACTGAGGGTGCACTGTCTAGCTGTAACAGAGGCACCCATATCCCGAAGAACGGTAAGTTCACTCACACTGAAGTGAGTGTTTGGGTGCATGCTAACTAGCAGTACATCCCACAGAACCCAACATCTATCTCTCTCTTTCTCTCACCTCCGCGACTGCAGGGGCACTGGGCTTTGAAGCCATTCCTCAACGATGGTAGTTGAGTACATTTAGTGCTGGACTACTCCTGCAGTCCGAAATTGTGAGTATTCCCAATGAAAACGTCGGCATAACTAATACGATTGTTTACATGAAAATGCACAATTTCTGCAGTACCTCTACGTGTACCTCTTTCACTATCTATAGTTGCTGACTAATTTTCCTGCGTAGCATCTCAAAAGGATTTCGCCAGCATGATCTTTATGGGTAACGTTCAATAAATCTTATTGCCAGTCCTATCTATGATTTCCGATTGATTGTGCCGATTCGAATACATTTCCATTCGAATAAAATAAGAAAGGAGCAATTGGCTCTCATTTGATTTTTAGTTTAGATAGGAGCATAGGTTCAATGTGATGGGCAGCCTGATTGACTCATTCGTTGTTTATTTTTATTTGCAAATATTGGAAAGGAGCATCACTGCAACGTGATGGATAGTCTGATTCAGGGGTCAGATTTTTGTAGGAAGACGGGAAGATTCTTCTCATGAAAAAAATATTTCTGGCAGGGAAAATCTCAAAGGGAAGGAATTCTATTTTGCGAACAGGGATTTTAAACTTCATTGATCTTTTTTATGGCAGGGATTTTCATACTTGTTGGCGTGTTTGAGGGAAATTTGTTAGGCAAACGGATTTGTAGATTGGCTGACCTTTTTTGACAGGGATTTGACGTCTTATAGGGAAATTATTTTTGCCAACGGGGATTTTGAAAATCGTGCCCTTATCTTCAGCAGGAATTTTTGAAATCGGTGAGGGCCTCCCTGCAGGGACATTTGATTCAGCACGGTAATTCAGAAATGATCTTCCAAGGAGATTTACAAAAATCTCTGGTCCGATTGGCTCTCATTCGTTATTTTTTTTATTTGCCAATAATAAAGGAGCATCAGTACAATGTGACTATTGTGACTGTTCTTTTTTCGAACATGCTTTTAATTTTTGTACTTATTTACGACGATACTTTTTTATTAATTATTGTGCTTTTTCTAAATTTTACATGCTGTACTTTTTTAAGATGGTTTTTTATTTTTTGTAAAATATATGCTCTTTTACTTTCTGTACTTATTTACGAAGATGCGTTTTAATTTTTTGCTTTTTTACAATATATTATACTCTTACTTTTTGATCTTATTTACGAAGATGCATTTTTAATTTTTGCTTTTTTTACAATATATTATACTCTTACTTTTTCTTTTTATTTACGAAGATACTTTTTTGTTTTTTGCGCTTTTTTAACAATATGCTCTTTTATTTTTTGTACCTATTTTTAAATTAGATGCAGCTTTTTTATTGGCTCGTAGATTTGGCGCGTAAATTCAAAATGAAATTCAACTGAACATACATTTTAGCTCCATATTATATAAGATTTTTTATTGGCTCGTAGATTTGGCGCGTAAATTCAAATGAACATACTCACTCCATATTATACAAGACTAGTAAAAGCCCTGCTCCGCAGGGAGATTTGCTTGACGTCTTAGTTTGTTGTAACATGAAAACCTGCGTGATAGTAGTCTAGATAGATAGCAGAATAAAAGCCAATTAAAATGCTAAAAATCGATAAACACGTGAAAAAATCCTGGTTGAGCGCACTGTGGAACTTCACACTAAGGCCCTGCGCATGTCCCATGTTTGATCCCTAGACCGCGGCTGAGAGTTGGTCCGGCATACATATTTACAAATCAGTAAATTTAACGATTAAAAACTTCCCTAAATTAATATTTATTATAAACGTTTCATTTCTGTCATCCAGGGGTCGGATTTTTGGAAATCTCCCTGGAAGATTATTTCTGAATTTCCCTGTTGATTCAAATGTCCCTGTTGTGAGGTCCTCAGCAATTTAAAAAATCCCTGCTGAAAAAAAGGTCAACGATTTTCAAAATCCCTGTTAGAAAAAATAATTTCTCTGCAAGTCGTCAAATCCCTGCCAAATAAGGTCAAATAATCTAAAAATCCCTGTTTGCCTAACCAATTTCCCTGAAACACGTCAAAAAATTTGAAAATCCCTGCGGAAAAAAGATCAACGAATTTTAGAATCGCTGTTTGCAAAAAATAATCCCTCTCCTTGAGATTATCCCTGTAATTATCCGGCGGATATATTTTTTCCCTGGGAAGAATCTTCCCGTCTTCCCACAAAAATCCGACCCCTGCTGTCATCAAGTATTTTGCCTTGATGCTCAGTGTCGACAATTTTTACTTTAGCTTTCCTTCTATATGTAGCTCTGCAAAATTATATTTCGGGCTCCACACAATTAACTCTATAAGTACAATTCCATTCACCCCGTAGGTCCCAGTGACCCTCAGTTTTGTCGACATAAACTTTTACACTGTATTGAGAAGTCGCTCTAAAAAATGCTACATAGAGTTGACCATGAGTTACTCCTAATTTTTGAATGGCTGCCCGTGACAATTTCCCCGCCCTTGCTACAATTAATTTTTTAATTAAAAATAATAATTCTTTCTCCTAATTTGAAAGAGTGGGCCGTCTTGGTGGTGAATGGCTGCCCGTGACAATGTCGCCGCCATTGCTACTGTATAATGCTTTAATAATTTACTTTTTTTTTAAATTTGTAATAATTTTAATAATTTATTTAGAGTGCGTACATTGAATCTCAAATCCACATTACTCTAAGACGAAGACTGTCCACTATTTGAAAATAGTAGACAGGATGCTTTTTTATTTTTTGTGCTTTTTTATTTTCTGTGCTTTTTTACAATGTTTTTTGGTGCTTTTTTACAATATGCTTTTTTGTGCTTTTTTATTTGTTGTACTTTTTTACAATATGCTTTTTTGTGCTTTTTTATTTGTTGTGCTTTTTTACAATATGCTTTTTTACTTTTTGTACTTATTTACGCAGATGTTTTTATATTTTTTGCTCTTTTTTAACAATATGCTCTTTTATTTTTTGTACTAATTTTTAAATTCGATGCAGCTTTCTTATTGGCTCGTAGAGTTGGCGCGAAAATTCAAAATGAAATACAACTGAACATACATTTTAGCTCCATATATTATAAGATACTTTTCAGATTAAAAAAATCATTTTAATTTGTTTCACTAATTTAGTGATCACTTTCATTAGGTTCTAACTGATCTAGCAATATTTGAATTCCAAAACCATTTGTGACAAGCGCTGTCGCGGAAAGTCATCGTGGGGCGGAGTGATACTGGCAAGTCTCCTATCGGTCGATAATGTAACTTGTAACACACCCCCAAAGAAACTGTACCTCGGACAGCGCCTGCGTCCGAGCCGTATGAACTAGCCTGTATTTTAATGCGACAGATTAAAATTGTCAAATGGGTCCCCTGATTGTCCCCAAAATCAATAGGGTACACACATTACATACATATTGTGTCACTCTAAAAAGTTTGATTTGTGTGGATGTATTGGTTCGACAGTGATTGTGAGTTTGGACAAATCGATAACCATAGTCATCGAAACCTTAACAATAGAGAACTTCAATTTCCTTCGCCCCTAGAATAATTACTGTTCCTTCAAACCATTGTAAGGTCATCCGGATGATAGTGAATACGTTCACAGTTTTAGCGGGATAGTTTAAAATCAAACTTACAATAAATTATTTCAGTCTACAGTTAGGGTCGTTCATAAAACATACTCAGGGCATAGTGCTTACCAGGGATGGGAATGGATTATTAATCCGGGATTAAATTAATCCCGGATTACAAAATTTATAAAAAGTATTTAATCCCAATCCCAATCCAAGTGTTGTGGAAATTTGAATCTAATCCTTAATCCTCAATCCCGGCTTAATGCTTTCATTTTAATCTATTAGTTTAATCCAATTATTTACATGGAAACGAATTAATCCCCAATCCTAATCCAAAACTTGATAAATTATTCGGTCAATCCTAATCCCAAAATCCACTGCTGTCAGTAGTGTGGATTGGATTATGTCTCCTGGTATGTCATTGCTACATTTTTTCACGTTTTTCAACATCTAGCGGTTTCATAATGAACATGTAGCTTGTGTTTGTTGACATGCCGCAATTCCAAGGCTAGCGTTTTCAAACAGGAATCATGAAGTACAGTTTGTAAAAATATAAATCTGAGAAAAGAACGTGGGAGCATAGTAAAAGCTTTAAGCTTTTTTGTATTAATTACGGAGTAACAAATTTTCTTTAAGTTTGCCTCAAATATGTGCATATTTTTATTACTAGCATTTCAGTTGTTCAATACAATAATTTAAATGTGTATCATAAATATGTAGGTTGGAATTGCGATTTGACCTATATCTTTCTAATTTAAGCAGACTATTCCTGGTTCCACTCCATCCCCAATAATTTACTGCATACTAATTTCTTTGAATAAATGGGACCAACCTTGTAATTTGAACCAACTATTAGGATATTTGATTCATCGCATTATCCCAATATGAATTACCGAATTTATGGTGGCCATTAGTGTAAATGATCTAAGTATGTATTAAGAAATGTTGGCCTCATTTATATAAGCTTTAAATTGGTCTATGTGCTCATCCGTTAGAAACTTTTTGATATTGTTCATCAATCCTTAATATCTGCATCTTTATTGGAAATCCCATGTAAATCTGCGAAGTTTTATTCATCAAATCTTTAATCGAATCCAAATGTTTGGAGTTTCCCCGTCAATCCCTTAATCCAATCCAGGTGATCGGAATTTTTTGCTTTAATCCGTTAATCCAATCCAAGTGATCGGAATTTTTTGCTTTAATCCGTTAATCCAATCCAAATGATCGGAATTTTTTGCTTTAATCCGTTAATCCAATCCAAATGATCGGAATTTTTTGCTTTAATCCGTTAATCCAATCCAAGTGATCGGAATTTTTTGCTTTAATCCGTTAATCCAATCCAAGTGATCGAAAGTTTTTGCTTTAATCCGTTAATCCAATCCAAGTGATCGAAAGTTTTTCCTTTAATCCGTTAATCCAATCCAAGTGATCGAAAGTTTTTCCTTTAATCCGTTAATCCAATCCTGCAGGTCGTCTTTGTAAATTTCCCATCCCTGGTGCTTACAATTAGCTCAGGGTTTCAATGATTCTTTAAACGTGTTGTATATTTTTAATTCTTTTTCATTCCAAACATTTCGAAATTTATTTTACAGGATTTCTGAAAAAACCCTGATTTATTTTATTTTTTGAATGCTCAACTGATCCAGCGTATTTACCATTTGGCCACTAAACTTTACATCACTCTTTGAAGCCAATATCTATGTACAGTACTCCACATAAAAATCTCAAGTATAGTGCTTTACTTTAAACCTGTAACCCGCAAGACTCAAATTTTATTATTTCTGATATTTGATTGTAAAAACTTTGACAATTTCAAAGTTTTAGTATTTCCAGTCAATTCTTGACTTTGCTCCACTTCCCTAAAACATTGAGCTACAAGGAAGAATCAAATTTTGAAAAACCCGGCAGAAGATTTCCTTCAAATTTGGAGATCACATCTTTGACTTGAAGTTACAACAACTTCCATCTAAACCCATAAAGATACATATGCCGAGTTGAAGTCCAGCCCATAGCTCTGGCGTCATCTAACGTGAACACTTGTTATTTAAATGTATTATATTCCTTTGCAGGGTTTACGAATCGTTTAGGGTCTGTAGGAATGTTCACAGGAATTATCATACGTTATTTACACTATAGAATTCGAAAATACACCATGTCTTTAAAAATGAAATGCATCCCTCAAAATTCAGCAATAGTTCTGTGCTTCCCTTTTCATGTTCACTGCAGGGCGCATATATGCATAGCTTTGCCCGTTATAGTTAAAAATTTTTGTAGCCAATTTCAAACTCTGAACTGAGGGTCTCAAAAAAAAGTCATGTTTCAAAAAAAACAATGAATCTCTCAAATATTTATTGGGCGCTTAGTACGCAAACATATAATATATCAGAATACATCCGGGAAGTTGGTGACACTCATATTTTATGTTCAATTATTAGCTGTTTGGGTCTGGATATCATCTACATAGTAACTCACTTCCGTATAAACTCCGGGATATTTAGGATCGGCGCAGCCATATCCCCATGATACAATCCCACAGACTTTTCCATCCAGTGAAAATAACGGTCCGCCAGAGTCCCCTTGGCAAGAGTCCTTTCCAGGGCTTCCTGCGCAGATCATGGAATCGGCGATCGCAGTCGGTCCATAAGCATTTCTGCAATCAGTGTCCGAAAAGAAACCGAGCTCGACTTGTCGTAATTTAGAGGAAATTGTTCCACCCGAATATTGTGTTCCCCATCCAGCGCAAATGAAAGCGGCCTGATCAGGATCAGTGAAATTAGACAGTACAGCTGCTTTGACGTAATCGTTGAATTTCAAAGGGGTATCCATTTTCATCAGAGCAATATCATTTTTATAAGTCCGACTATTGTATTTCGGATGTACCCACATCTGAGACACATATCGATTTTGCTCACTTGTCTCATCAACTACATCGAAGTCGTGTTCTCCGGCCACGATTCTGAAGTCCTCAGCCTTCGCCTCTACGGCACAATGGGCAGCCGTAAGGATCCATTCCGAGCTGATGATGGAACATCCGCATATGTGATAGGCCGCTTCGACTGGAATTTTACAACGTTGCTGTATACCTTCATAAAATCAAAGAAGCTCAAGAGTTGTGCAATGTCTTACAGTAATACACTCTCAGAGAACAAATAGCAGGCCAAGCGTGTGGTACGGCCTCCACTCCTCCCACAATGTTAATCCCAACATTTTTTCCTTGATCTTTGGCTGGGTGACCTGAAAATATTACAGAAATATTTTGTTTAAATTAGACCCCGTTTTCCTATTGATCGGGCCCGGATTTAATAGGACCTTTAAATATTTACCCAGTGTGAGTGTAACAGATGCTAAGAGAAAAATTGCTGTGGCTGTTCCAGCCATTTTGATCCCTATATGTGTTGGAGTTTTATGGGCAAAGAGAAAATTTGCATGGAATTAACTTCGGTGAACGTTGACGATATCTGATGGTTCTCAAGGAAGTTTAGGGGAATTTATACGGATTTTTCAAATCATGGAGAGACAATCACTGTACACCTGTCTACACACACCAATTTAGGTGTTGCATGATTGTCTGAGGACTTCTGTAATAAGTCAATAAAATGGTCATGAAATAGTATTTGAGTAAATACATTGCATGCATATTATGTTGTACACATTGGGACTTTATCTCTGTATTTCCTATTTGTATTTTTTACCCAATAAAATTTTTATTCAGTGAATTTGGTGATCTTCGATTGATTTTCTCACTGTTTTTGAAAGGCTTTCCAAGAGACAAATACATAGCTGTGACATTACTTGATATTGGTATTTGTGCTAAAAATCTTGCTGAACATTTTGCTAGGGCAAAAGTATTTTAGACGTATTTTGTTATTATGCTATATGTTGTGGGATGCTTTAAAAATATTTGTTTGGACTTTCAAAGCCATTTGCACCTCATGTACTCAGAACTTGCATCATAATCAATTATCAGGTATCGATCCACTCATGTGTATATATGAATGTATGAATTATATCTTCCAGTTTTGCTCCACTTCCATAATGGGGTAAGCATAAAGATGCATATTAAACATTTTGCGCAAACATCAAATGTGAAACCGTATTGCCTATCAATACTTTATCTCCCAAAAGATCATTTCCTAGTTGCTGATACATCCCATTATGATTGGTGCAAGGCGCCAGGATTTCCAAGTTGATTGAGCGAAACTGTAATAAATAAAAATAGATTTTACGCCGTACATTAAAAGTGCATTACATCACTTGTCTATGATGTACGTTCAGAAATGACTGCAGTCCAAGCACCCAGGCAATACACAACCATGAAGGATTTTTTGGGGCGAAGCAAATTGATACATCTCTCTGTTGTACATTTGCTACGGAGTTTTTGTATGTCATCACAATGATATAGGGATCATTTTCTGCAGAAAACCCTAGCTTTTTACATGACAGAATAGATACCCCACGAATTGTTTTTGAAAATAAGTTAAGCTACTTTGCTTGTATCAAGGTTGACAGTAGTCTGAGCACACAATTTATAACGATCCGTTATTGGTCTGGTCTGGTCGGGAAATTACAAAGAACGTAATGGAAGAAGATGGCGAAGATTAGGAATGTTGGAATTTATCATCTCACACCATCTCAAGTATGCAATTTGCTAAAATAAAAAATAAATAAATAAATAAATAAAATTCAAAAGTTGGCCCAAATTAATGAAATTAATTTTAGAAAATTAGAAACTAAATTTGTAATAAAATCTGGAAATCAATTGTTTTATGAACCATTCTTTCATGACAGTTAATGGTTATGTGAAATTAGTATGGCCATCAACCCAACAGTACGTACATATTAACATTTTCTTAACTGTTCTTCTCCGCTGTCAATACGTAATTCCAGTTTATAGCAAATACTTGCTATCATATATAATGCATCAGATCACTTCAGCCCTTAGTGGTTTAATAATTTTTGCCTCATCACCAATAATGTTATCGATTGCAAATACGTACTTCTGCCCCAAGTGAACATAAGCTTACAAGTATCCATTGTATAGAAATCAATACTCCTAAAACTCTATTATTGCCTCTCGAAGTTCGATAGCCATTGTCATTGAAATTGTGGGAACAAAATCGTGCTTCAGAAGTACCACAAATGTCAGCTCTTTCTATGCCCTAAGCATACGAGTGTTATTAAATACAAAAGAACTTGCTTATATTCATTTCAGCGGAAAATTCTATATTTTATTGAAACGTATTTATTAGAAAAAAACAATGCCTGCTACATACAGTAATAATTGTTCAAGCATGACTTGAGTCTCCACTGTACTTTTGACGAGTTACAATCATCGTTAAGTACTGCCACGAAGAAGCAAAATATCCTTAACAAATGGGTATCAATTCCCCAACACGTGGGGACTGTAGATTATAAGAACTGAAAGTTGTGGTTATGCAAAATAAAATTGCACTCCTGAAATCTAATCTCCGAGGGAAATTAACCGCTGGTAAAAATTACCCCTTCAAATATTTTACACACATGCTGACTTATATTTCCACTTACTTTTGCAATTAGTCTGGGAAAAAGTGCACCTTGTCTGGAGACTCTCTGACTCTGAACTTCAATGTAATTTCCAGCCTCGTTTATATTTTGTTGCCTTTAACATATTCAAGTCATTTTTAATTGTACTGCCACTATAGTGTAATTATAGTAAGCAATGTCGTTGACAGTTGAGTCATAGTCTACTGTACATACATAGTGAGGAAAAATAATGTTTTACAGCTGCTGTAATTATTTTTCAGGCTGTAAGATCATACAGTCAAGTACGCAGGCTAAAGTGTTGGGTTGCAATTTTGAGAGCTTGAGATAACTCCTAAAGTTTCTCCCCTTTAATTATGTAATTTGTCAGCACTTACATAATTGATTGGTAGTATTGAGAGCGTTTATAAAATTGATGCATGTGCTCTCCTAAGCTCCCTGATATTTTATTGTCAGCTCTTATCAAGAAACAATTAAATGGAATCGGGGTTCATTTGAAACTCACACATGTGCTATGGCTTAATAATGACTCGTCTCTCTATACTTTACATTTTACCCTTTGACTGTCTATATCTATGACAAAAATATCGTCAAAAGTTTTATGGATGCTTATATATGAAGCTGATATAATAACTTGAAAATAATACCGTGGTAAATAACGGGTGTGTGAGTAGGTTCAAGATTAAAAATTCCTCACTGGAAGTGTATCATATAGAAGTTTGAGGTCAAGCATATAGACAAGTCCTCAGCCTTGTCCCTGTCTAGATTAGATATAAAACTCATCCTTATTAAAAAAAAGTGTGAAGCTCTGGGACAATCCTCTTTTTAAGCCTGTAGTGACGATCCTGCCATTACCTGTCGGATGTCGGATCTCTTGGAACCATGAGCTTACAAGGACTATTTCTTTTCGTGGCGGTTATTTCCCTTGGAAATATTGTCCTTGCTCAGGATACGATCAAGGTCGGGATTACACATTGGGGAGATGTGAGATCCCATTTGGTCCCTATGCAGGTAACTCGGAATGTTCCCGCTCGGACATTTCCTTCAAAATATTTAAGGGCAAAAATTTTAAGGAAAAAAATTATTTACATTTTTGCAAAATTTTAATTTCAAAAGTTATTTTTTAAGAATTGATTTTTTTTGAAACAACAGAACAAAATGTTTAATGTTACCAAAAACAGCTCCACAGTTGCTAACATATTTGGGTGAATGATTGGAAATATGATTGTGCGAAAATTTGTTGGTAATTCCCATTTAGAAAAATGATCTTCCCAATGACTGTCAGGGAGGTTCTGGAAATTGTGTGGGTGGGATTCCTGAGATCGCAGCTTATATTAAGGACACCGAAGGTAACTTTCATAAGGATGCGAACACTAAGTTAAGGTTCGCAACTGGAAATTTAGTCTCGGGTGAGACGGGTTACCTGAGCGTGCCAGATTTTGGGCGTCGGCCCGGCCATACTGATTATGCAGACAGCGGTTGGAAAACGTTTGGGAAATTCCTCAAATCCATCGAATATTGGAATGAGACCACGGAATATTATAGCCCTACCTTCATGGTATTTATTTTCTTCCATTTTCTGACCTCCTACAAACAAACTTGTATAAATTTACAGAATGACTCCCCCTTCCTTCAGATATTTGAGCTCCTGTTTTTCATTCCTCTGCTGGCGTAAAATCAAATTATTTGAGTTGGTTTCAAAATTATAAATTTTTTTTCAGTCATTGGGGATCAAGGAATTTGAGTCCGGACCGTTACCATTGTCGCTCTACCTCGCCGAAGCTAATACCACGACAATTGTCTCAAATATGAAAGGCTCGTACCAGGGTTTAGCAAATTTAATCAAAAGTTCCGTTGTTCAAAACTTGCCCAACAATCGTCAAATCGGGATAGTTGGTTTCGTCAATCCTTTGGCCAATGTAAGTTCCTACACTTCCACACGAGGGTTATTATGTTGAAGGAAATAATTTCTTTTGTGTTAATAATTTGTGTGGATTTCCCTCAGGATTTAGCGGATGCAAGTCCTCTGAGTTTTGCAGATCCGGCAGAAGAAATTGCATCCCTGATAAAAAATGATGCGACTCTCCGAGGGTTAAAGACGATCATCGCTGTTGGGTCCGGGAATTACAACATGGCCAAGTCCATCATTGACAAGTGTGATAATGTGAAGTTAGTTATCTATGGAGGGGGAACCAAGGACTTGACGAGTAAATTTGTAACTAAACATATTTAAATATTACTGAGGGGGGTGGGAGGGGGGAGATTTTGATGATTTGAGACTGGGTCCTATGTGATCTAAGAGGAGTAATATTTTTTTTGTTAAATAGATAACTACCCTGCAAAAGAGGGAAAGGGCTGGATTGCCACAGCTGGATTGACCAATGGGGTTGCCACAAGGCTAGGGGCATTGACACTCACTCTAAGTGTAGACTCGGAATTGGTTAATGTCACTGGACAGCTGAGGGAATTAAGTATAACATTGCCTCAAGGTACATAATTTATTTGATTTTGAGTCCACAGACTAAATTCTTCCAGTAATTGACTGATCCTTTAACAACGACATCGGAATATAAAGATCCCTCAAGGAAATAATTAGGTATTTAGAAGCTACATCGGACCCTTCAAAAACAGGCCCCTTAAAACAGTACTAACTTCCACTCAGATTGATGTCCTTTAAAGGAGATAGTGTTCTATAAATACTGTAGCTTAAAATTATTTGGTTGCGATCTAGTTAACTCAAATGCTAGTTTTTTAAGCAGCATCGGTGCAATTCGAATATTTCGAAGTGCCTTTAAAGAGATGGACAGCTGTGCAGAGTATAGCTCCTCACGAGTACGAGTAGATACTCGAGTTTCGAGTTTGAGTACGAGTACGGGTCGAGTACGGTATCAACTTAAATTGGTACTTGTACTCGTCGGTCAAGTATCCGTTTTCGTACTCGAACTTGAGTAATTTTCTAACGAGTATCAGAGCGAGTTCGAGTACGTTCAAAGTACTTAAAGTAAAGCACGAGTACGAGTTCGGGACAAAAATTCAAAAGTACTTGAACCCGTACTTGGATTTACATTTGATACTCGAGTAATTTACTCCAGCACAAAGTCCACATCCATATTTCCTTGATTACAAAAAAGTTGCTGTTGTTCCGAAGCAAAAAAGGAAAAGCAGTTAAATTCAAAATTACTACGAATACGAATAGGATGAGACGTTACACCTACAGCGTAAGATATTTTTACAGCTCCAAATTGAGTACTACTGTAGTTACTAATTGTAAGTATTTACCTATCGTCGTAAGTAAAATATAATGAAACAGGAGAATAGGGCAGAACTAATGGAGGTTAGGATGAGATTGACCTGACTGAATAGAATCCAGTCGATATGACTGGCAGAAAAAAATCTTGATCTATTGTTCATCGGCATTTCAATCTCGTTGAAAAAAATTTTCATTGCAAACAGTGTTCGTAAGTTGCAGTTACAAATTCTTGTTAGTTGAATCTACCATTTTTTTCTATGACCATCTCTCTTTAACAAAAATAACGCCAAAAAATTTTTTTCGGTGTACTTGATACTCGAGTACGGTTCGAGTACGAGTTCAAGTACGGGTCGGTCGGTATACACGTTTTATACTCGTAAGTACGGTCCAAGTTCGGTAAAAAATTAAGAAATATAATACCGTACTCGGAGTACAGAATTTTTTACTCGTACTTGAAGACACAAGTCCGGGTCAAGGGGGAATTTGGGCCGATAATTCGAGTACGGTTCCAAGTACGAGTACGGTATGGATAAATACTCGACCCAGCTATAGTGCAGAGCTTCTATTTTTATTATCAAGGCAAATAGCTTCGATTTTATGAATCCATTTAAGCGTTAAGAAAAATCGATTTAAAATTCAAAGGGCAGGTCAAGTAGAAAAATGTCTTACGAATTCTGCAGAAGTGTGTCTCATAAGGACGCGCAGATCAGTTGACATCGGTCTTACAGAATTATATTAAACAGTACATTGTCATTAGAAGCGTATTCCTTTACAAAATTCGGCTTGGATAGAATGAAGCTCCCAGAGGGTTTAAAAGGATCGTGGTGATTAAAGAGAATTTTCTTACTCCTATAGATAAGAAGTATTCTGGTAGGAGTGTGACCGATGTGTCCGTTAATAATACTGCCCTGTACACGGTACAAGTAGTTTTGCTTCAGTCCTATTGTATAATATGTAATTTGTGTATTTTGACAGATGATATTGCCCGTCAGGGGATAGATCAGCTGATCAGCATGTCTTCAGCTAAGACCGAACTGAATGCGATGGCCGCAGTCACCATCGATGGAGGAAGTTGCTGGATGAACGAATGTAATTTAGGGAACCTCGTGACAGACGCAATGGTCCACTGTGCTCACAATCATAACTCCACTTCGGGTCTGGGACACGATTTCATAAGTGTTTGGCACGGGGGGGCCTTTTTCCGAGATGTCGTCAATGCCACAGGTAGTCAGCCTTAAAGTGCCTCCAATTAAAATTTAGTGTTCCCAGTAGATGTACATATAAGAATGTCAAAATTATTTTTACTTCATTGTATTATCCTCAGAAAAGATTAAGATTTTGGACGTACACAAGTGGTTACCCTACCATAACACGGCTTACTTGGTCAAGATGTACGGAAATACTCTGAGAGGGATGTTTGAGAAAAGTGCTACCGGTTTGAGGGAGGACCCCGCCTGGGGTCAATTTCTCCAAGTTTCCAGTTAAAGTTTTAGGGCATTTGGTCCCGGAATTTATTTTTAATATTTTTCAGACGCCAATAATTTTCAGGGTGACATTTTCTTGACACTTGATTTTTTTTTGGGCAGGTGGAGTGGAGGTGACTTACAGCGACAAGTACTTGTACAAAGTTAGAACGATCCATTACAATAATGGGATTCCTCAACTTGAGGAGATTCGGGACAGTTCCGTGTACACAGTTATAATCCCATCGATCATTTACAGAGGGAAAACTGTGTATACCAATTTCCCCAAAGACCTCCTTTCAGTTCAGGGGAACTCCACGGGGATTAGTTTGGGTAGGTCCTTTCAATTTCAAAGTTTCGAGTTATTTTCCGATAGGTCAAAAAATTAAAATATAACGACGTCCATGATTCTTTTAAAGGATACGATGACGACTGCCTTATCCAATACTTGAACACTACCAAGAAAATAACGGTCGGGTTTGAGGAACGAATTTTTATGGGCGATGTTGACAGAATTGAGTGCAACAAGAAAACAGGCTTGACAGTATTTCGTAAGTGATTGCTTTTAAAAATTGGATAAAAATAGATACCTTGGGAAATTATAATATAGAGGATGTTCATTTGATGGGATTTGCAGTGACGTTATTTATCGCGGCCCTTATCATCGGCAGTGCTTACGCCACTTGGAAATGTTTTATTCAGCCCCGTCGCGAAAATAATAACTTTTGTTTTTAAAATTGTGATTTGACATTCTGTATGATACTTGTTCAGTGGACATTTACGTTTGTCATGACTCATTGGGGACCAGCAGGGGCTTTATTTGTAGAAATTGTATCACATATGTATGTCGTGTGCATGTTGGAATTCAATGGAGCTTTACATGGACTTTGTGATTTCTTTTATCTGATATTTCTACGGTTCTAATAAATAAATTGTTCTTGAGAGAATATTAGGTGTTTAAGTTTTCATTAGCTGGGACAATATTTACAATGTTCGAAGGCCGATGTTAAATCTATACGTTATTTGTATCTGTCCGTGGCCCGTAAATATTGTAAACATGCATGCGCACAAGCACATAAATATGTACGTTTCTGTAAAAAGATTGCTTTCAAAATCTAGGATAAAATTACAATTTAGGTTTACATTCGTAAGTGAACACTATTGCTGGAATTTTATACATGTTATAAAATAGTCTTTAAATGGTACGCCTAAGCCACTGGTCTTATATGTTGGGTAAAAATTCATATTTGCATAATTGTTCCAACGAGATATAGCAAATGAACTTGACTTAAGTATCGTTGACATTTAATTGCTGAATTTCAATGACACCGTCATAAGAAGGGAACATGTACATATACATATCTACGACTTCGTTCATGAATGTATTGCCTACAGTCACTACAGTGTGAATAATTTAGTATGAATGATTCTTACTTGATTACAGAACAACATTACATCCCCACACCTTACCTAGAAAATGTTTGCACGATACTACTAAAAGCTTTCAAATAATCCATAAATAATAATACCATACTTTAAAGTATTGGATAATTTTTTTAATTATTATGTATGTACATATATCTGTGTAACGTCTTGAATAATTTCTAATATCTAATTCAAATGCTTTTTTTCCCACATTTGTTTACGAGATTCTTAAAGCAAGAAACACTCATCAATTAAATTACGTGTACGTAAGTTTTAAAACCAATATTTCAGTAAAGATTAGCAGATCAGTAATGATTTACTCCTATCAAAGGATCGTATATAAATGTATATACATATGTATATATATATATATACATACTGTTGAAGAAATATAACACTCCTGTTCAAAGTTTGATTACTCTTGTATTCTTACATAATTCAAAGGAAACAACATTTTGGTCTAAACGATACCTGGACCTTCACTATTTCCAATAATTTATTTGATTAAAATGGGCTAGGGAAAACTTACCCTCATTTTCATAATATGTCAAATAATAAATTGTATATCAGACAAATCCCAACACTCTATAAATTTCACTTCTGTGACGAACATTTTTCAAAACTGTGCAATAAATGTTTTACAATTTCAAGCGCCCCCGTTTTTAAGTGGTGAATCCGCATGGCCTTATATGCTTCTGTTTTTAGTTAACTACAGATACAGTAAGGCGACCATTATTTCTGAATACGATACAAAACAAAGTTACCGAGCACATATGAGGTATTTGAGGTGTACCGTTAGCGTCGCCATTATCGGTGGAAATTCTCACCCAAAGGATTTGGATCTTGAAAGTATCAGACTTGAGCAGCTCAAGGATTTCTTTGTCCCAGGTGTTTTCCGACTAACTGCACACCCAACGTGGGTGATCTTCTTGCAATTCAATACAGAATCAAATACTCATTTACAACACATTGCGAATTTAATCCAAAGGAATGCAGACATAAGTGCTGTCGTTTTTGTTTTGTCACCAATCACGGACACAAAACTGGGGAAACATTTTACGGGATATTACATCTGCAACCATTACTTTCACTGCCAAGTGTCCTTTTCCTGCTCCAGTTCCACGTGCTTATTGGTAATGACTCGTGTATTTGAAACTTCGACAAATTTAGGTAAGGACGTAGGATGGACTCAAGTCCAATTATTTGACAAGTCGAACGAGGAAGTTTCTGTGTTCATTCTCGGAAATCCATTTAGCCGCAAACATACGTGGGGAATGATGAAAAGTTTGTTTTACTTTATTACCCAAGAATACCAGCTAAACTATTCAAGTCAGTCTGGTCAATCATTGAAACATAAATCATTGAATGTGTTCTTACGAGTAGATGTTTCTTACGCTTTAAGAAAACATCAACGTTTCCCAATTCTTCGCACTGATTCATTCAACTTCATTACTGTGGATAGCGTTAGTGCACCTACGATTGAGTTCACTCTGTACACAAACCCTTTGAACCTCGAAGTGTGGGTATTAGTTGGACTTTCAGCCTGTGTGGTGTCTCTGACTTTGCTCTTATTTTCTAATTTTTTCGAAAATCTCAGACCTCAACCATTTGTAAAAATTGCGTTTTCCGTGATTGGAAGTTTAATGGAACAAAGTTCGGGCGCGTTGCATCAACAAATGCAAGTGAAGTCGAAACCTAAAATTTTTATCATTGTCGTTTGGTTCCTAACTGGAATCATTATTTCAAATGGTTACAAAGGACTGTTGAAAACAGCATTTACCACCGAAAAAGATTTTTCCACAAAATGGAAATATTTGACTGAACTAGAAAATTTCACATTGTATTTCCCTGCAGGGGATTACTTTGGTAAAATAGGGAAGTATAGTTCATGGAAATGTAACGATCCAAATGACAAAACTTGTGTGAAGTTGTGCAGTGCTGGAAGATTGGGATTTGCGTACGGATTTCCTTACGCCCGCTATATACGCTTAGGGAAAACATATAGCAAGTATATTTATCCATGGCAATTTAGATGCTTTGCGAGAAATGAATTCAAATCAGTGCTTCGGCGGAATTTGTCACAGTCCAAGACTGCGTTAGTGACATTTGCCGACGACTTGGGGCACTACTGGGAGCAAGTTAAGCTATCCTTAACGAAAAGTAACCGCATGTTTGCTCACAACGGAAAAATAAAACACGACCGGTCTCTTACTCAACCCTTATCTATCAACATGCCCTACCCATTCGCGAGCAAATATGACCATGCCGGGAAACGTGCCCGAGTTGTGTTGAGTAGCGGGCTGATTTGGTTTTGGGAGAAATGGGATAATATTCGGTTTCGGAAAGACAATTCTTCCCTAGTAAAATCTATGAAGCAAAATATATGGAAGCCGTTGTCCATTCATAGCTCCATCGCTCTTGCAATACGAGGGTATTTATGGAGTACCGTGCTCTGGTTTCTTGTATTTATATTTGAGTGTTTTTATGCAGTCATTTAACGGAGTCAATCAATCATGGTTAGAACTATAGTTTGATGTGACATAATGTTTACGGTATTACATAATTATGTTTATGTCTAGGGAGTTTATGTTTTGGGCACAATAATCGGATTAGTAAACAATATCTCAGTTTTAAAAAAACGCCTTTATTTTAGAATTATTAGTGTACTGAATGTTATTTTTGTAAATCTGTTCAGTATCGGAGCCACAAATTTCCAATAATTAATTCAATCGACGAGTTTAAACGGTTTTTGCAAAATTCTGATTGCAAGTAGTGTGAAAGCGGGTATTAAAAATGGTTCATGTGCTGTATACATTTTCTTGTTGATATTGTCCTGAGAATAGTGATTTAAATGTTTCTTAGAGTGACTCTATGACTTTTAACAAATCTTGTGTAAAAACATGTTTTAGGAACAGATGCCGTTATCAGAATTTATTCCGGAGAATTTATCAATTTTTTAACCGTTTTTAAGAATTCGGTTTTTTGTCGCGTATGGTGTAATGTGCTAGTAATAAAATACCGGAAAACTGCCAAATATTCTATAACTGTGTAATACACTCGATAATTTATGGAATTTCAAATAATAGCAGCCATTGTGCTTTTAATTGATTGCAGAACAACATAACAGCAAAATAGACTACCTTGAAAATTGTTGCATGGTACTTCTAAAAGTTTAACATTAAGTTAAATAATATTATCCCACTTTAACATATGAAACCAACTTATTTGCTTATGCATCTCCATGTATGTAATGTATTAAACAAAATGAATCATGAATAACTTATTCGATTACTGGTTTCTCCCACATTTCCTCACGAAAGTGTTGAAGGAAGAAACACCTTCATTTAAAAACCAGAATAGTTAAATGACACCAGTGCTAACGTGTGTAATCAAGCTGCCGTTGCAAAATTTAACTATAGCTTAACGTATCAATTGTTTCGTATGCTCCTGAAAAAAATCCTTCAATCCATTTCCGGAATTTATTTGCGCTGATAGTTAAACTCAATTCGCCGTTTGAAGTAATCCAAGGAACCATTTGCTAATTCGGACGTTTTTTGCTGAGAAACATAGCGTTTCGTTACATATTTTCATTAATGTATTTCATTAACATGGTCCGGGAAAAACTTCCTCTCATTTGCATATTGTTTCAAATAATAAATGGCTTGCCCAATTACTCCCAAGACTATCTGAATTTCTCTTCTGTTACGAGCATTTTTCAAAATTGCGTAATAAGTGTTTTGCAATTTCAAGCACCACCGTTTCTAATTGGTGAATCAGCATTGCCATATATGCTGTTTTTAGACAACTATAGTCAAATTTCCAAAATCGAAATAGAGGAAAGCCACAAAGCCCGCATGAGGTATTTGAGGTGTATCGTTAATGTTGCAATTATCGGTAAATTTTCAAACCCAAACAACTTGAAACTTGGAAGTACCAGACTCCGGTTGCTTAATAATTTCTTTATCTCAGGTGTTTTCCGACTAACCGCACACCCAACGTGGGTTATCTTTCTCCACTTCAATGCAGAACCAAATACTTATTTACATGACATTGCGAATAAAATCTACAGAAATGCTGACACCAGTGTCTCCATTTACGTTTTGGAACCAGGCAATGCCACTGAATCAGGAAACCATATATCAGGGTACTACATTTGTGACCATTACTTGCACTGCCAAGTATCCTTTTCCTGCGTCTGTCATACATGTTTGGGTGTAATGACCCGTATATTCGAAACTTCGACAAATTTTGGAAAGCAAGTAAATTGGGGCCAAGTTCAATTATTTGACAAATCAAGGGAGGAAGTTTCAGCGTTTAGCCTTGGGAACCCATTCAGCCGTAAAAATCCATGGGAAATTATGAAAAGTGTGTTTTACTTTATTATCCAAGAATACAAGTTACAAAATTTAACTCAGCCTGGTAAATTATTAAAACGAGCGTCCGTACGAGTGGATTTTCCTTACAACTCAAGAAAACACCAACATTTCCCTATTCTTCGCACTGAGTCATTCAACTTCATTACTGCGGACAGCGTTAGTGCAACGACGATTGAGTTTACCCTGTACACTAATCCTTTAAACCTAGACGTCTGGATAGTAGTTGGACTTTCAGTGTGTTTTATGTCTCTGACCCTTCTATTATTTTCGAATGTATTGGCGAAATTCAGGCCTCAAACGTTTGTAAAAATTGCCATTACCGTAATTGGAAATTTAGTCGAACAAAGTTCGTGTGTATTGTCGCGAGAAGTAATACTAACATCCATACCCGGCGTATTTATCACGGTCATTTGGTTAATCGCTGGAATCATTATTTCAAATGGTTACAAGGGACTGCTAAAAACAGCATTTACGACCGACAATGATTTCTCCACAAAATGGAAATATTTGACTGAACTACAAAATTTCACTTTGTATCTCCCTGCCGGAGACTACTGGGGTAAAAGAGGAAAATATTATGCTTGGATGTGTAATGACCCAAATGACAAAAGTTGTGTCAGGCTGTGTGCAACTGGAAGACTTGGATTTGTGTACGGAATCGCGTATCCCCGAACTGTGCGTTTAGACACAAGGTACGAGAAACAAATATATCCATCACAATTTAGATGCTTTGCGAGAAATGAATTGAAATCATTGCTTCGACGGAATTTGTCGCAGCCCAAGACTGCTCTTGTGGTATTTTCAAACGACTTGGGACACTACTGGGATCAAGTTAAATTTACTGGGGGGACCAATCACCCCAGTTTAGCACACAACTGGAAAATAAAAAGCGATCCAGCGCTTACACTTCCGGTGTCCATTAACATGCCCTTTGCGTTTGCATACAAATATGACCATGCCGGAAAACGTGCCCGAATTTTGTTGAACAGCGGGTTGATTTGGTTTTGGGAGAAATGGCATCATATTCGGTTTCGAAAAGATACATACTCTGAAGCAGAATCAATGAAGCAAAATACATGGCGATCTTTGTCTATTCACAGCTCAATTATTCTTGCATTGCGAGGACTTTTATGGAGTACCATGTTCTGCTTTCTCGTGTTTTTTATTGAGTGTTTTGTGTATGTTCTGAAATAATTAATGGATCGTAATAGCCTAGCTGAGTAACAACTTGATGTGTAACTTCTATCCATGTATGTTTGTGGTATTACGTAATAAACACGGAATTTAAGCACCCATTCGAACACATTTCCCACATTTATCCCTTTCCCAGTAAGGTTTTGAATTTTTGGCAGGTGTTCAATGAGGATCAGATTGTTTGGAAGTATTTCAGTTTACATAAAACGGTTTTTATTTGAGATTTCTGGAATTATTATGAAGTTATAAAATATTATTACAACATTTTCTTAAATTGTTATATGTAAGTGCCACAAGTTGGTTTAAATTAGGTACAGTCAACTCTCGCTATAAGGGATGCTCAAGGGACCGGCAAAATCTGTCCCTTATAAACACTAATCCCTTATAAGCATAGTGTTATACATTGTGTAAATGGGAATCGGGACTACTAATCCCAATCCCTTATATCGAGAAATCCCTTATAAGGGCATCCCTTATAACGAGAGTTGACTGTATAGGCTGTGTCTCCAATTGAGTTTCCTAAGTATATCAGAGGACGCAGCCGGCTTTCATAACAAGTAGATTGTAATTACTGTGAAAGTAGTTATTAAAAATTGTAAATGTGTGAGATAATTTCTCATGTAGTTTTTACTTGACTGGATTTAATGCTTTGCACATAACATCGTTTGACTAGAATCAAATGTTACATTCCTGTTCGTCTATACTTTAGGAAAATTTGCAGTTCCCAGATTGTATTTCGTCTGACTAAGTTTTGTCTCTTCAAAACTGTTTTGAGTATCTTGAGAGGTATCTCCTCTCCCACACGGGAGAGGAGATACCTACAATTGGTAATTCATGATATTATTCATTCAAATTTTGTGCGATCAGATGCGAATGAGATGGGTATACGTTAGTGAAGTTCAAAATTAAATTTAACGGTCTTGTATATTTCCATATTTTCAACACATAGTCCTGGTTGGCGCAAGCAAAGGTTCAGAATTCTTTAGAAGGTGACAAACTATTGATCTATATTAGAGAAGAGCTCCAGCGTAACCTAATTTATAGTAGTAATAAGTAGCAGTAATTTAGTAATTGCGCTCTGATCTAATGCACGTACTGGATAGTATGCGCACTTTGGATACCTGGAATCGTCCATTTGCAATATCTGGTTTACGTATCGTCATAATTGTCGTAAAAATATTGATTTTAGTATGCATTTGCCCCGTTTCCAATCTTACAATATGTTCTGAAGTCAGTTTACAAAACCTCAGATTTATGAGCAGTGTAGTACAACAGTTCTAATACAATAATTTCTGAATGTGGGGCCACTTGCATATTTCTGCATTAATATATGTTGAAATTATTTGGCTACATGCTTATTTGCCTTTTATAGAAACAATTTCTCGTTATTTTTAAAAATACCAGACGAACGGAACTTCACCCCTAAATAAACATTTTGGTTTACAATATACAATCGTTTCTCTTTGTATTCAAAATGCAATCTTTCTGATAATTTACATGCGCCTTTCCTGAATACAATCATCTTTTGCAATCATCAGTTTTACTTAAATTCACTTCCAGTTTCAGATTTTTCGAATTTCGGTTTCTATTAATATATTTCGCTTCATGTCAGCAGCAGTACTTGCTAGAAGAACCATGTCATCAGAATAACGATGTATAAGTATGGACAGATTTAAACTGCATTTCACTCCCCCGGAACCATTACTTTTATGATGGGCTTCAATATTATGGATAAATAATTAAAATAAGAGTGGGCTTAATGTACAGCCTTGGAGCAGGGGTCGGATTTTTGTAAATCTCCCTGGAAGATTATTTCTGAATTTCCCTGCTGAATATTATCTCCCTGCTGGTAGGTCCTCCACGATGTCAAAATCCCCTGCTGAAAAAAAGGTCAGCGATTTTCAAAATCCCTGTTGGCAAAACAAAATCCCTTACAAGACGTGAAATACCTGCCAAATTTGGCCAATCAAGCCAAAAATTCCTGTTTGCTTAACAAATTTCCCTAAAACCCGTCAACAAAATTGAAAATCCCTGCCAAAAATGGTGACCGATTTTACAAATCCCTGTTCGTAAAAATAAATCCCTTCCCTTTTGGATTTTCCCTGCCAGAAATATTTTTTCCCCAGAAAGATTCTTCCCGTCTTCCTACAAAAATCTGACCCCTACCTTCAAGTAGACCGTTCCCAATTGGAATTGGACCTGCCAAAAAAGGTGACCGATTTTACAAATCCCTGTTCGTAAAAATAAATCCCTTCCCTTTGAGATTTTCCCTGCCAGGAATATTTTTTCCCTAGGAAGATTCTTCCCGTCTTCCTACAAAAATCCGACCCCTACCTTCGAGTAGACCTTTCCCAATTGGAATTGGACCTTTTATTCCCTTTTCTAAGCGTATACTTTTGTGGTTGCCCTTTAGTAGATTTTCTGAAGAATTCGTATAATTCTCCCACTGGAGGAAGTTGGAGGCTTGTGTATCTGTTTTGAAGAGCCTGTATTCTACAGAGAAAGCTGATCCGAGTGTTCTTTGCTTATGATCTTTTCGATGAGTCTTTATATATGTGATGTGATTATCTCGTTATTCTTCAAATTTGGCTTATTTCAAAGTTTTAAATCCCAATCGAATTGTTTGATATATATATTTAAATGTTGGCGTGTATGGTATAAACGACTAGTCTTAAAATGTCTGAAATATATCAGATATTAAAATACTGTTCCATACAGTCGATAGTTTTTTGACTTGTATATACGATCCATGTTTTTGCACATTAACAGAACAACATAACATAACAAAACTTTAACTTGAATATTGTTGCCTGATATTGCTAAAAGCTTATTACTAAATTAAATAATATTATTCCAACTTTAAATATTAAATCAACTTATTTGCGTAGTCATGTTCATGTGCTATATGGTCACAACAAAATACAATTAATTCAATTACAGCTTTTTGTTACATTGCCTCACGAAATGTCTTAACACGATTTTTTAATTTACATTGTACTAACACATGTCATCACCTTTAAAGTATATTATTTCAATAACGCTTATTAGATCAGTTGTTTGGTATGATCCGAAAAAATAATCACCAAAAGAATTGTTTGACGAAATAACTCATTCGTGTTGAAAGTTGAGCTCATCTTGACATCGATTTATTAACCGAAGGAAACATTTCTACGCTTTGTTTTGCTAAACTAATAAATTTGAGTTTTGTTAGTCACTTTCATAAAATTACTTTATTGGCATGAGACTGGAAAAACTTACTCCGATTTTCCTAATATTTGAAATTATAAATTGCGTATCCATTGACTCCCACGACTATCTTAATTTCTCCTCTGTTACGAGCATTTTTCACAATTGCATAATAAATGTTTTACAATTTCAAGCACCACCGTTTCTAATTGGTGAATCAGCATTGCCTTATATGCTTCTGTTTTTAGACAAAAATAGTAGAATTTATAAAGACGAAATAGAGGAAAACTACAGAGCACACTTGAGATATTTAAGGTGTATCGTTAATCTTGCAATTACCGGGAAATTTTCTAACCCAAACGAATTGAAATTTGGAGTTACCAGACACAAACTACTAATTGATTTCTTTCTCGGAGGTGTTTTCCGACTAACCGCACACCCAACGTGGGTTATCTTTCTCCATTTCAATGCAGAATTCAACACTCATTTCCATGACATTGCGCATTCAATCCACAGATATTCCGGCATTAGTAGCTCCATTTACGTTTTGGTACCAAGTAATGCCACCGAACAGGGAAAATATTTTTCCGGGTACTACATCTGCGACCATTACTTGCACTGTCAAATGTCCTTTTCCTGCGTCTCTCATACGTGTTTGGATGTAATGACCGTTAGTTTTGAAACTTCAACAAATTGTGGAAAGAAAATAAATTGGGTCCAAGTTAATTTATTTGACAAATCAAAAGAGGAAATATTAATACTCAACCTGGGAAATCCATTTAGCCGAACAAATCCATGGGAAATTATGAAAGGCATGTTTTACTTTATTACCCAAGAATACAAGCTACAAAATTTAACACAGTTTAGTCAATCATTGAAAAAAGCGTTCTTGCGAGTAGATTTCCCTTACATCGCAAGAAAACAACAGCACTTCCCAATTCTTCGCACAAATTCATTCAACTTCATTACTTCGGACAGCGTTAGCGCAACGACGATTGAGTTTACTCTGTACACTAATCCTTTAGACCTGAACGTCTGGATAGTAGTTGGTCTTTCAGTGTGTTGTATGTCTCTGGCCCTGCTCTTATTTTATAATGTATTGGGGAAGCTCAGGCCTCTAACGTTTGTAAAAATTGTTATTACCGTAATTGGAAATTTAGTCGAACAAAGTTCATGCGCGTTACATCGAAAAATAATACTGACGTCCATACCCGGCGTATTTATCACGGTCATATGGTTAATCGCTGGAATCATTATTTCAAATGGTTACAAGGGATTACTTAAAACCGCATTTACGACAGGAAATGATTTTTCTCTAAAATGGGAACACCTGACTGAACTCGGGAATTTCACTTTGTATGTCCCTGCAGGTGACTACTCTGCTAAAAATGGGAAATATCGTGCTTGGATGTGTAATGATCCAAATGACAAAAGTTGTATACGGATTTGCGCATCTGGAAAGCTTACATTTGTGTACGGAATCGCGTACCTCCGGTCTGTACGCTACTATACAGAGTATAGCCAGCATATTTATCCGTCCCAATTTACATGCTTTGCCAGAAATGAACTGAAATCAATAATCTTACGGAATTTGTCGCAGCCCAAGACTGCATTAGTGACTTTTTCGAATGATTTGGGATATTACTGGGATCAAGTTCAAGATACTGTGGCGACCATCTCTCTCACTTTAGCTCACAACGGGAAAATAAAAAACGATCCCGCACTTACACATCCCTTGTCTATTAATATGCCCTTCTCATTCGCTGACAAATATGACTATGCAGGGAAACGTGCCCGCATTGTGTTGAGTACCGGACTGATTTGGTTTTGGTATAAATGGGATCGTATTCGTTTTGGCAAGGATAATTCCTCCATAGCAAATTCCATGCAACAAAATACATGGCGACCGTTGTCTATTCACAGCTCAATTACTCTTGCATTACGAGGGTTTTTATGGGGATCGATGCTTTGCTTTCTGGTGCTTTTAATTGAGTGTCTTATTTACGCTCTGGGCTAATTTAGTGGATTTCAATAATTAAGCTTGGAAATATTTAGATGTGTAACTCCTAGAAATTTGTTTTTACGGGATTAAGTATGCAATTTTTTATTATGTACATACAGAGGTGCCTATGAATTATTACACTCGTTTATTGTTTTAAAATGGGTGTTTAATTTATTATAGCAAACATATCCTTGCTAGAATATTCGCTTCATACAAATCTATAGGAAAATTTTTACATTTAAGCTTAATTTTAATGGCAACACTTAAATGTTAGTACCTCAGGACAAAAAATATACGATTGTTCTAAAAGCACCTCGTAAAATTATCACTTCCAAAGAAATATATTCCAGGAAATTGTGAAGGAATTATATTCGTTTAGGCTTCAATTAGTTTACATCTAGAACTTTCCATAATCAATTTCGGGACATTTTCATGGTAAATCAGACGGCCTAGCGTCATTCCGTGAGTCTTAGGTAAGAAGGAAATTACACTGAGCGTGTCATTTGCCTTAGCTTAGAATCCCAAAAAATCCTAAGCTAATTGATAATCAGTTGTTTGAAATCAGTTATAATGGCGCTTACTCCGGAAAGAGTTACAAAACGCAATGTGACACGATGTAAGTTTCCCAGTGAATCAAATGAGTATACTTTCAGAGATGCAATTATCTACGCATTAGGAAGTAAGTTTCATACGTGAACCAGTACATTTCTCTCTAAACGAATTTTCTACAAATTTTTCAAAGAATTTAAATCCATTGATATCAATTCCAGTTGGCTTCAGTACAAAAGATGAGTGCGGACTTCGTTATTTATACGAGAATTCCAAGGATTTCCAGGTATTCCCCTTATTTGGAATAATGGTTGCAGGGCCATCAGTAATAAATTTGCTGGCACTCCCAGGCCTCAAAATTAAACAAGAAAGGGTTCTGCATTTGGAACAATACTTTGAGCAACATCGACCCTTGCCATCTCAAGCCAAAGTCAGCAACCAAGTTGAGGTCGTGGACGTTCTGGATAGGAAAACGGGCTCTCAATATATCTTCCGAAGTAAAACTTTTTCTCACTGTCAGTTCAAATTTGCCCTTATAAATTTTTAAGAAAATGCATAAGAGTTAATTGTAGCCCGTAAATGCGTCAGGATACCAATTCGTTTCATAATTAAATGTTTAAGTATGCAAATAGAGCTAATGAAGTTTAAATCTTCGATCTGGGATATGACCAGAAAGAAATCCTTCTTTTGCCAAATTTTGAAGGAGCGTTTGAATTTGGAGATAATGTTAGAGGAACTGGTGCGAGAAATTGAAAATCATGCTTGTTATTTTCTAGCTGTGGGCTCGGATGAAAAAGGGAAGCTGTACACTTCCGAGGGCTCAGCTTTCATATCTGGTGACGGTAACTTTGGGGGTCAGCCGCGAACTGACAAACCCGTGGCCAAAACAATGCCCAGACCAAATGAACCCCCTGATGCTATTTTAGAATACAAGGTTGGACTCGACCAACCAGCTTTGTACCGTCTAACCGGCGACTATAATCCATTGCACATTGACCCTGCCTTTGCTAAGCTAGCTAGATTCGATCGTACTATTACCCATGGGAATTGTATGCTGGGAATAGCAGCGCAGCTGATTCTCAAGAAATATGCGGACGCGGACTCGAGACGTTTTAAAGCTATAATGGTAATACATGACAATTGTGTGTCGTCGTTCAGCTAGAGATTTTAGTTATTAAGGGTAAAGTGAATGGTGATTGATTACAATTTATATATTATGTAAAAATGTCATTTTCACTAATCTCAGGTACGTTTTGCAAGCGTCGTGTATCCAGGAGACACTCTTGAGGTGTACACTTGGAAAAGAAATAATCTTATTCAGTTTGAAGTAAAAACAAAGGAAGCGGTAGGACCCGTAATAACTGGTATGGACAGAACTGTGTGCACTTGAAGTGACAATTTTATCAATGTCACATGACCATAAAATAAGGAAATATTTAATGTCTTATTCACAGCACAGTCATTAAATATGAATAAATTTCGAATAATGTGTTAACAGGTGGATATATGGAGATTCTGGACCAGCCAATGGAATAAGGATTTTATTGAATGAGGCCCTCCTGGAATAATATTGGAAATGATATTTAAGAAAGTTGTAATGCTGACATTCGAAATAAATCCATTCGAATAAATAATAATAAATGAGGGGATTTTTTGAATAATTACTTAATATAATTTTATTTCTCTAAGAATAAAACAGTCAATCAAAATGAGCATTTCCATAAGTACGAGCCTGACACACGTCTCTGACAATATTCGCAGATTACGTTCGCATTGTACATGGATGTCATTGGTCTAGTCCGGTCTAGTCCGACATTTAAACCTGACTAGATTTATCTGGTCCGGTCTAGTCCGAAGGCCAGATGTAATGGTCAAAGAACCCGATCAGGCCACAGGACCAATGTCATAAGAATATGCAAAATAGAATAAATAATTTAATAACTTCAAGTGGGATACTTAGGAAAACTAATTGTCAGTGACATTGACTAATTGTAAATAAAATTTGATTGTTTAGCTTCACTTGGGGGTTTTCTGCACTGTTTTGCAAAAACTAAAACTTATAGAATATATTTTGGGAAATGTATTACAACTTTCATTATACTCAATTGCATTGTTAAAGAATAAATTGTAAGTAAAAACTGGATTTTCCTAAACATTTTTACACGGCTCAGGGGACAAGGTCATGTTTTAATCCTTCGAAATGAACCCTCAATATCTGGAGACTACAACCCAATACATATTGATCCAGCTGTCGCTAAAAAGGCTAATTTTGATCGGTATCTTGTTCACGGGACATGTACGCTGGGGATCGCTGGGCAGCTTTTTTTGAAGAAATATGACAACGTTGATGAGCAATGATTGACTGCACTTGTGACAATGATAGTAATTCTGTGGATACATTTTTAAGATTTTATTTCGTATTCGCCTAAAATTGTAGAGGTACAATTTTCCAACGTCGCCTATTCTCGGGATACTCTTCAATTGATCACATGGAAAGAGAACAATTTGATTCAATTTGAAGGAAAAATAAAGGAACGGGGAGACACGCTTCTTACAGGTGTGCAAAATTAATCTGTTATTATAGTTCTCACAAGGTAGCATTGAAAATTATAATTATCAAAAGCTTAAAAATATTGATATTCAGCAGGCAAAGAGTTTTCGTACGTATTATTATTGATAATATTTACCATTGTATTTTCAGGCGGGTATGTAAAGATGCTGGAAATGCCTTTTAAATATATTTAAAATCATTTTGTATTTTACATCGGGCTGAATAATTTGAAGTTTTAGTTTTCAAAACATTCCTCCACCGATTGTCTTAAGCCGTCAACATGGAAAAAGTGAATTGAATAAATTTTGTACAGAAAAGATAAGGTGATATTTTACTTAACAAAAATTTTGAATAACTATCACTATTTCCAGTCAAATGGAATACAATTATATATTATACAAATGTGTTTGCTTGCTACATACGGGAATACATTTGAATAGTGCAGTGTAGCAATTCTCGGAAATTCCCGACAAATTATTTTTCGTAACCCGTGGCTTGACCTGATTAGATGGTCATAAATTGTAAATCAGGACATCGGCACAATGACATAATCAACGCCACGCGCGAATTTCTTTTAAAGTTTCAGTGTGAGTGTGAGGTAACCCAATTCAATATGTAGGTTAGAAAGTGATTACTTGCAATTTGCCTAATGTCCATCAACAACAATTTGCATATGTAACTATTTCTTTGAAGATTAAACCCCACTGTTGTTAAAAGTTAAAACTCTGAGACTGTAGTGTTATTAAGATATTATTAGACATAGGGAAAGATGACTTCCTCAAAATGTAAAATGTAGTGTGGGCCTGAGTTTCCTGAACTATACCCGCAATTTCCAAAGCTTACGCGGATAATTACGAAAGAGATAAAAAGTTGTAAATAATTACCCCTTCTAGAGATATTAGCATAATCATGGATTGATCTGATACCTTGCGGAATCCGAATTAATAGCGGAATTCCAAAGAAGTTATGTGAGCCCGTAACATCTGTAAATGCCCATGAATACAAAATCACTTGATAACGTTTGTCTGTACAGTAATTGCTGTAGATACGATTGCCACATATTTATCGATAATTCGTCCTTGCATCATTCATCTTGGAATTCTCCAAGACAAGGCTTATACTCAGTACGCTGCTATCAAGTCACATTCACACAAACATGTTTATGAAGATAATGACCCAAGATTCCAAGCTCTTGCACGAGCTTGGGGTTGAGCTTGGAAGCAAAAAACAACTGCAGGCGGTGAAGGTGGTTTTACAAAATGTTGTCCGTGCATGAAGTGAAATTAAATTTTATTTATCTCAAATTTTACTCCACATTTTGTCTCCTACCCATAAAACCGGACACGGAAACAGGGAAACTAAAACCATGCAGCCTGACTCGGCTAAAGATCTGGAGAATATTATACACTTGCTTTTTTTGCCATACAATTTTTATTACCACCCGATTTACCCAATTTTTGACGCATCCACAATTCCTGGCATCCCCACACCTGTCCTTTCATTATTTTTTCACTTTTTGCTTCATACTCGCTGCCTTCTGGAACTTTGTGTTTTTCATCCGTTGGCCAGGAACAACTATTACGATCTTCAATGAATTGTGCACGGTTTCGGGTAAGTAGCCAAAACCTAGCAGAATTTTAGCGATTCCCAACTGTTTCCGAAGAGGTATTTCAAAATAAATATTAGGCCCACATATTATGGACAAATTTTGATTGAATTTCAGAGGAAAATAAATTCCACTGGCGCAAATACACTCTTCAGGAGCTACTGGCAATTATTGTGCCGATCCTTCCGTGCTGTTTTGGAAATATGTACGTAGCTGTGTATCTACTTGATCCAAACTTACCTTTCCATTACTACTCACTTTTGGATTCGGAGCAGCAATCAACTACCAGCTATTTTATAGCGTGTTTAGCCCTTGAAGCTGTATTTGCCTTATTACTCCTGCCCGTTTACAGTTTGTGTTTTTTCATGCAACTCTCCTTCTTCCTTAAAATATTCTCCGTTATAAATGAGCAACTGGTTGTACAGAGGTGAGGATCCAGCTTACAAATTCTTACGTTAATTCTTAGAAACAAATGTACCCAATTTCCATAAATAGCAAATGGTATTACACGTCTAGGACCAGCAAAGGAGAAAAACAATTGGGGCTACTCGCAGCCGTGGAAGCTTGTCGAAGAGTTCAAATCTTAACCAGATTGTTTAATCATAACTTTTCGGGTGTCACATTTAGCTTCAAAATTTTGTGCGTTAGTAGCGCCATCATCAATTTGTTCTACGCTTGCCGGTATTGGCATGTGAACCCGATTATAGCTGGAATTAATTCTGGGATTGCCTTAGATTGTTTATTCGTATTTAATGTGATGTACGACAACGCCTTTGGAATTCCAGGAAAAATGAAGGAATTGAAACAAGAGATACATTTGCAAGCAGTTTTTTTGAGTGATCATTCCATGTCTAAGCTTATTCAAAGGCAGTTATATAGTATCAATTCCTAATGTTGGGGTGAAGGTCGGGAATTTCAATTTCTTTGAAAGAATATCCACTCCAAATAATATTGATTTCACATTGAGAAACACTCTGTCGTTACTAATCACATTTAGATGAGATTGAAGAGTCAGTATAAATTTACAAATGTTCTTTGAATGTACGGATTCAGAATTTGTTAGATTATTTTCGTTTTAAGGAAATCGGATGCTTTTTTCCAATTAGTCGTCCAAACATATTCATTTCAATTTGGTTTGAAGGTTTCCATTAATGTTGTATTTTAAATTCAAAATTGAACTTCTGTTTATTTTATCGTTATGATGTCAAGAAACCCTGCAACTTTTGGTAATATAAAAGATGAGCATGAATAAATATTTCTTTTGAAAAACGACTCGGGATTATTGACACCTGACATCTGGAAAATATATCAATTCTCTTAATTATGGGTTTTATAATTTTAAATTTCCCAGGATTCCTCCCAAGCAGACCCCAATTGTGTTATAATACTCAGCACATGTAACTTCCACTGGAAATTAAGTTAACGAAATAGCAAGCGTATTAGCTATTCGATTCAATTTCATTGACTCTCTTATAAATTATGCACAGGGTGTTTAATAGCCTTTGCTCATTTAGGCTCTCCACGTTCTAATTGTGCAAGGCAATTGTTTGCAGAGAATTTTATTCTGAATTTGCAAAAAATAATCCAAGCAATTTGCCAGCAATTAATATACATAACCCTGAAAAAAACCTCAACAGTCTATTTGGGTAAAACGTTGGACCTCCTTCAGCATTACGAAGTGCGTCCAGTCTTTCTGGAATTGACTGCAGCAGTTTCTCGAATGCATAAGTCTCATGCTTCATGTCTTCCAGCATTCTTCGGCTTATGGCCTCGTGCAAGTCAATTGATTTGTTGGGAAATTTCTGTATTAGAAGATCTTTGACGCTCAATTTCAAGAAGGGTACAGATTTAAATCAGGCGTGTTTTCCTGTCAATCTGAATTCCTGAAAAGTCATTGCCGTTGTTTAGGAAAGTTTCTGGGTTTGTTTTGCTTTCATGGAGCCACATCATCATTTCATGGTGGAAGATGAATTTGGGATTTTTCAGAACTGATATCACATGTTACACCGAAGAGTGGCGTAGGGAATGTTTCTGGCGAGGTTATTTGTATATCCGATCAGGGGTCAACTCTTAAAGTTTCCGAAAGCCATTTGGAGACCCAGCGTATAATTACTTGATTGACTTGGAATGACAAATAACAAACCTACGCAGTATAGTTAAAAGCTGGCTGATGTAATGAAGGATATTCATTCACACGAGTATTCGAAACTCAAGATAATAATATTTGTCAGGAAAATTCTGGTAATCCCCTAATATCCACAACTTTCAAACGAATTAATTGGGTCTACCTGATCGTATAAATAATTATAAGTAATTACGGATATGAGATTTCTTCATATATAGCGAAATTACCAGTTCCATGGGCAGTCAATAGAAACCTGTAACTTCTGCCAATGCGAGTAAATGAAAATGAGGGATATTTGCAACCAGTCACTCCGGAATGTGCGTAAACGTGGGGGGGACAAACTTGTGTATGTGCCCGGAATGTTACACATTATTTTTTTGTTAGCTAGCTCATAAGGTTTATTTATGGGTCTGACATGAATTTGGAACAGAGTTTCTAACAAAAGTTTCAAATTGTTCAAACTTTTTATCCAGACCAAAATTTTGTTCGGGACCTGAACAGTCCCAGCATTATTGTGAGCGATCTGGAAATAGGAGGTCAAAATGTTCGGCAAGGGTAGAGGGCCACAATATTTCAAATTTAGCAATGTCAATAATAGCAAACATTGATGGATAGAAACATATCCTCTATTTCCTTGAGGGTACGCGGTGCGTTGAATTCCTAATGTACAATTTAAATTAGATATCACCCAATCACACAGTTTGAACCCTGAATGTGTATCTAAATACTGACTGGTATAATATCAATAAAAGAAATTTAAAATCACTATATCAAGGGTGAAAAGGGACGCTTTAAAAAATCTATTTGGGACGGACGTCGCATGTCCCAGGACTTGTCAATGAAATTTTGTCCTTTTTGCGAATTTGTTAATCGCACTGCTCAACTTCGCTTTTGATTTCCGAACACATGACCCATGCGAGAATCCTCAATTTCGTGATTTTGTGTTCTTGTGTCTCTCAGACGGCTTGAATAGTTTTTATTAAATAATTAATTTAGCCTGTGGTTCTGCCACCTAGATAATTTTGATAGTTATCAAGATTAAGTGATCTCCACAATTATGCCTGTACTATCTACAGTACTCCTGCTTGTCTGTGTTAGGATGAGAAAGATATTTTGCAACACGATGCAAAAATATTTTATTTGTAAAATTTTTTGAAAATTTGTACATGATTTAAAAAAAATTAAACTTTATTGTAGTTTTGACAGCGAAAAGGCAGGAAAAGTTTAAATTTGATTTTGGAAAAATGGCGGAAAGAGTCGCATAGCCTGCCCCTCCCTGACCTATTTCTGAGGGACAATGTCCTCCCTCTCCACCTTATTTCGGAGTGCCTGTTTGTATACCTATAGATAGTAATTGCTGGTCGTAACAATGATGAATGATAACTACATAAGTGCTTTTGATAAGAACGGTAACTATACATGCCTATTATTTGCACATATTTAGATTAAATTATTGTGTCTGCGTGTCCAAACAGTACGTTTAATTTGCCACAATTGAAGCCCCTATAAATATCTATGAGGAATAAGAATTGAATTGTAACGCCTGCAATCTCTGTCTGGATTCTGTGGTTGAGGCTGGTTAATACAATTTGAGACAGTAAAAGTGGTTCTACCATGTTATCGGTGTATGAATTGAAATTAAATTTTCTTTACCTTAAATTTTACTCCACATTTTGTCTCCTCCCTATAAAACCGGACACGGAAACAGGGAAAATAAAACCATGCAGCTTGACTCGGCAAAAGATCTGGAACATCCTGTTCACTTTTTGTGTTTCTCATACAATTTTTGTTACCGTCCGTTTCATGCAATCTTTGACCCACCCCGAATTCCTAGCATCGCCCCATCTGTCCTTCCATTATTTTTTCACGTGCTCCTTCCTTCTTGCTGCGTTTTGGAACTTTGTGTTTTTCGTGTGCTGGCCAGGAACAACTATGACGATCTTCAATGAATTATGCACGGCATCGGGTAAGTTGCCACACAATTTTAAGATATTCCCAACTCAAACAACTTAACGAATTCATGTCGAAAAAAATTATTACTCTTCTAATCTATTACGAACAAGTTGTGATTGCATTTCAGAAGAAAATAAATTCCACTGGAGCAAATACACTCTTCAAGAGCTACTAGCAATTATTGTGCCGATCCTTCCGTATGGTTTTGGGAATATGTACATAGCTGTGTATCTCCTGGATCCGAACTTACTCTTCCATTACTACTCGCTTTTGAATTCCGTACAGAAAGCAACTACGTTTTACTTCGTGGTGTGTTTAGGGCTTGAAGCCATATTTGCCACATTCCTCCTGCCCATATTCAGTTTGTCCTTTTTTATGCAACTTTCTTTCTTCCTTAAAATATTCTCTGTTATAAATGAGCAACTTGTTTTGCAGAGGTGAGTACTTGTCTTTGAAAATAAATAATTTACATGCTCATGTTATTAACACACGAAAATTTCCAATTTTCATGAATTATTACACTTTCTATGCATTTAGATCCTTCAAGGGAGAAAAACAATTAGAGCTGGTAGCAGCCGTGAAAGCCTGTCGAAAAATTCAAATACTGACAAAACTATTTAACCATAACTTTTCAGGGGTTACATTTAGCTTCAAAATTGTCTGTGTGAGTAGCGCCATCATCAATTTGTTCTATGCTTGTCGGTACTGGCATGTGAATCCGATTATAGCCGGAATTAATACTGGCATTGCCTTAGACTGTCTATTTGTATTTAATGTGATGTACGACAATGCATTTGGAATTCCGAGCAAGATGAAGGAATTGAAACAAGAGATACACTTGCAAGCGGTTTTTTTAAGGGACCAGTCCCTTTTTAAGCTTGTTCAAAGGCAGTTAGTATCAATCCCTAATGTTGGGGTGAAGGTAGGGAATTTTCATTTATTTGAAAGGATATCCACTCCAAATGTTATTGATTACACATTTAGGAACACTCTGTCCTTGCTTATCACATTTAGATGAGATCCAAAGTAAATGTAAATTAATTATGCTTGGAATTCCGTTGACACAGCATTGTACAAAAAACAAACGGACTTTATCTCCATTACAGAGCCAATTATGACAAAAGTGTGAAAGTTACTTAGAAAGTTTTCTTCCGCGCAGTTTTCTTAAAAACAAGAATTTAAAATTTAAATAGTAGAATGACAAAATAACTTCACAATTTTTAAATAATGCATAAAATACAGTTCACAGGTAACAATGATTATTTGCTATAAACACATAATAATTTATAGGCATTTTCGGTTATTCGTAAAGAAATCAAAATAAGTAGTTTTATTTTACCGAATAGGATAATTTCTAAAGCCGGCGCGTAGAAAAAAGCAAGCTACCAAAAAGCTGGATAAAACGGATCGATTATTATCAAACCCCAACTCCGTAAAAATGTTGTTTTAAATTACAACGAAAGCTTTAGGATGGCATCGACGCAAGTAGTATATGGTAGGATTCAAGCCCTAGTTCTGTTCACACTTTGCGGTAAATGTAATAATTATTATTAATGGAGGAAAAGCTGCTTTAAAAAGTTGAAAACAAACTTTAGACGACAGCTTGTAAAATAATTTGTGAGTCATGTCTAAAAACACAGCGCAGTCCATGAGCTTGCAGTGTTACCACTGCACACAAAACAAGCAGCCCAATTGCTTTGAGTCCCAAGAGTTCGCAAATCCTCAGGTTCCAGTAGTGCCATGTGGACCCCCTGGATTATCTGCGGATTGGGCATGCGTGACGTCCGTGAGGGACGGCTTTATCAACAAGAGGTTCTGCATGCGCACTGAAGAAATACACTGTGTGGATATTCCACCGTCCAGGATTGAGAAGGCGGAGCGCCATTGCTTCTGTCGAACTGAGATTTGTAACCACGGGACAGTGATACCAGGTGAAGATGACACTACCATGAGAAGCTACGGCGCACATAGTTTGAGTAGAATTCCCCAAGCAAAAATTACCTTCACATGGTCCTTGTTTCTAATTTGTAGAGTATTCCCTACACTGTATTTACTAAAATGCAGTTAATCATTTAATTGTATCAAAAAAACGTTTTCGTACTGAGCAAAACACAGATAAATAAACCGGCCGAAAATGCATCATATGTAATTATTACGGTATTTTCACTTGAAAATGGATGGAGGGAAAGGTTGATTTTTAGGACATAAGAATAATACCTGACAACGCATGTTACCATTAAAAGAACTACTTTATTTCGCAGGGTTGCGTCACCTTAGTAAAATACCCTAACACGGACTTACCATAACATGACCAGTAAATCCATCCCAACTAAAACATAACCATCAAACTGATAGAATTTGAAACTATGTATTCAAGCATGTTCGGAACCATTCCCATTTCGCAGAAGTAGAACATCCCGACTTTAATTGTAAAGGGATGACAGGTTTGCATAAATTTCTGCATATAAGGTGATTGGCGTTTCCGTTTCCAACTGTGCAACGTTTCCTCGGATCTTTTACACAATCTACCGAATATGCTAAAGCCAATCACCACATATGCAGTCAAAAGCACCGCCGTTAATCCGGCTATATAGAATAAGATCCCTTTCAACCTTACGACGCCGTTTATCAGTAGCACAATAATTACTTGAAAGAGCCATCCGTGAGCCGGCAAGACGACGGGACTAAATATCGGCTCTCCAACACAAAACAGTAGCTGTCTAATGCGATACTCCAATCTAAATGATCCTGGTTTTCGGATCCTGTCCGTGGTCACGTAGTGGAGTGAATCCAAGCTGCAAATACATGCAGCTAAGAATGGGAATAATAATAATTTTGACTTTTGTTATATATTTGCGAACGCTAGTAAACTCTCACCTCAATTCACGCATACCGCAATCCAAGCTAATGGCAACCTCCATTCCAATAGCACAGTAGATGAAAAGGTTCGAAGTAAAAATCGCTGCCAGGTAGAAAATTAATATGGAATTGAGGAGTCGAAGAAGAATCCAAAGGTGCCAGGAAGAAACTGTAATGACCGACACAAATAGGAGTGGTTGGTTTGGTTGAAAAATTGATACTACCACAATCAGAAATTGCACCACTGCGGCTCCCCACCACAGAAAACATACGATCATCCCAGGTTTGTCTACGTAATCGTTCCCTTGAATAAAGTACAACTCTGTTAAAAAAATATAAATTTAATCAAATTACGTGTTCATTTCTTAAAAACTTCTTAAAAATGCTGTTGAAACATGAAACTTTTTGTGGTACGGATGTTAAAGTGAATCGTCTAACTTTTGAAACTTAACGTAGTCGCTATATATTCCTGAATAAAGAAAGGCAATTCCTCCACAATTAGGATTTGATTTATTCCGAATATAAAATGAACTATTTCTGCAAGCGTTGCGCAACTTGTTGCAAGAAAATAGAATAATTTTAACATCGACCCGTCCAAGCTCTGGATGCAATTGTAAGTTCGTACCACACTCCAAACTAGAAAAAGCGTGAAAAGAATTTGACTGAGATGCCAACCGAAGCGGGCCCTTACACCTTTCTTGACCGTCAGTGTCCTTTTTTGAGGGTCCCATTTGTAAGGCAAATAATGCAGGTATTGGTTCCACCAGAATCCAATGTATATATATTTTTGAGCAATTGGACCTAACATTTTTTATGCGCGGAAGTCCACAACAAAACTCTGAGCGAGTGGTGATGTCTGCTTGTTTGTTTGCACACGATACCTGCTGATATAATAATGTCGTCAAACAATTCACAATTTAAAAAATTGGCATGGTATATTGGAATAGAAAAACTAGAGTGTGAATGAAATCAATCTCTAACTTAACATTACTTTGTCATTTATTGGGTGATAAGAAAATATTTCTTGTAGAGGTGTTTTTGCAACCGAACTGTTTGTAAATTTGGTGTAATCACTGCAAGTACTTGATAGACACGGTAAAAAAAGTACCAAAATTCCAAGTTTGCTCCTAAGTTTTCAAAACCAATCTAAAAAAAACGAATATAATTCCGGGTTGCTGTAAGATGAAGTATGGTGCTTCGGTACTGTTGGCCATTCGAGTTTTATAAACTCGAATCAGTTCTTGAATTGGAATTGTGCAATTTATGCAAATAAAAGGTTGATGCAACGCTAGTATTGAGTACTGTGTTTATATATATTTATATATAAGAGTTTGACAATAATACGAACGTAAATTCAGGAACTAACATTATAAATGTAAAAACGATTTTGCGTTTGGGTAGGTCATATATCAGGAATAAATTGTCTAAGTATTAGTAAGATTTTAGACCCAATTTATGAAATGAAATGTACTGAGATTATTTTTAATATAACCTTGTATCCCACCAACAGTAGAATCAACGATAGAGTAGTAGTATCATATTTGTGAATAGCGTCCCTCAAGAGTACAGGTAGTACCCGGGTATGTGGTAACAGGTCCAGGTCCAGGTACAAAATGTTTGCATAATGTTTGTACCCAAATATTTTGTTTAATTTAGGGTACACACAATTTGTACCCGCAAAGATGGGTACAGGTACGGGTAAAGGGAACAGTTACGGAATAATACCTATTTGAGTCGACTTCATCAGGTACAGGTACGAGTGTTTGAAATACCTATACCTGACCTCCAAGTATCTTAAATATTTGGTACTTGCATGAAAACGTCAAATCGAGAAAACAGCCCACTCTACTACATGTGCTGTGTTGAACACAACAAAAATCTATAATTTTATGAAACACTTTTCAATATTTTTCATTCGATGTTTGATATCCCGTATTACGCAAACTACGTTCATTTCTTAAACATTTTACAGGTTTCGTGCTTCACAGCATTCAAAGCAGTAAGTAAATTAAAATACCCAATAATTAAAGATGTTCGCAAGTATATTTTGCAGCATAATTTAACAAACGTTTTTGAGTTTAGTGTATCTGTGATTACCATGCAAGTCATGAAAGTTAATTCCAAGTATTAATATTCTTACAGTGTAGATTATCAGTTACATCAAAGTCTGAGTATCTTAAAAGTATGACCCGGGCCGCTTTTTCGGAAAAACATGACAACGTTTTCGTAATAAAGAAGATGTGGATGTGGAATCTGGAGAAAATTACTCAAGTAACGCATATAAATCCATGCACGGGTTCAAGTAATTTTGAATTTATGTTCCGAACTCGTACTCGTTCTTTGGTTGAAGTACTTTGAACGTACTCGTACTTGCTCTGATATTCGTTAGAAATATACTCAAGTCCGAGTACGAAAACGGATACTCTACCGACGAGTACAAGTAACAATCTTAGGTTGATACCATACTCGACCCGTACTCGTTCTCTAACTCGAAACTCGAGTATTAGTATCTACTGGAACTCGTGAGAAGCTATAGTAAAAACTCCTCGCGAGTACCGATTACCTTAAAGGCTAACTACACGGCTTATTTGTGGTATGTCATATTCGTGTATTTACAATTGCCGTTGTTGTATTTTTCACTGGCGAAGCAGATGACTGTTTATGCCTACTACTATTTATCTGATTATCCGAATATTTTCTAGAATATTTTTATATATCTAATGCACAGTCGGTTATTTCAAAGCAAGCATAGTCAAAGCAAATTACACTGGCGTAAATACACATTTCAAGAGCTATTATTAATCATTGTAGCAATCCTTCGATGATGTTTTGGAAGTATAAACATGGATGTGTACCTACTTGATCCCAATTTACTCTTCCATTACTATTCACTTTTGAATTAAGTTCAGCAATCAAGTAACATTTATGTATGTTTAGGGCTTGATGCAATTTTTGCCTTATTTCTCCTGGTCAATTACAGTTTTTAAGGATATCCACTCCAAATATTATTGATTTCACATTTAGAAAGTGTGGTTACGTACCACATCAGTTACACCTTTTTAGTTATCATAAGTTGTTATGGAAATTACGTAACTTATTTAGACCATAATATATTAAAAGGATAACGTTGTTAAGCACTGCCGGCAGTTTATGCTTATTGACCAGCGACAACAGTTGGAAGTCTTTCGAAAACGTATTATCCATTTCTTGCATAAACAGTCCACTTTAAAAATTCTTTCATCTCCCAGTTTGAACACTCCAATGACCTAATAGACAATTACATGGAACAGACAATTCAAATCTACATAGGTTAATTATTTCCGTCAAATATGTTTCACAAGTAGCCCAAATAACATTAGTATATTACTTACACGTGTAATTATGAATTCTTTCAGGATGAGTTTGCAAATCAATGAAACTTGAGCAGATAATTTATATATGACTGGGAGAACTAAGCTAAGAATCTTCAAAAACATTTGTATACGATTATCCAAACTGAAATAGGAATTAATAAAAATGAGCATCTACCAATTTTATAGTTAGTCTTCCTAATTGCGCAAATCAACCCATATTTTTTTTCAAAATATGAGTATGAAAAGGTCGTGCGGTTACAACATTCATAATGTGTAGTTTGTAATGAAAATCCTTTTTTTTTACAAAGTTAGTTTTTCCGGAATGTGACGCAGAATTAACATTAACAAACAAATACGTGACTAAAAGCATCAACTAAAAACCGGGTTATATTACAAAAATCAGACCCTTGTGTTCATATGTAATACAATTTTTGCAGCAAACGCTTAGAGATGGCAGCTACTAATATAGTAAAACCTGTATATAGTGGTTTTCCTAGGGACGCCAAAATTTGTCCACTATAGACAGGGACCACTATATAAGTATATAGTGGTCAGGGATCACTACATAAATACATACACATATACGTATACCAGCACGAACCCAACAAAGTTTTAGGACCAAGTTTTAGGACAAAGGACCTGAACCTCTGAAAATAAAAACGTAGTCCAAATGCCTGTAACTGAGTTAAATTCAAGCAGCCGTGTTATTGGTTCGGGTTCGCGCGAGTTGTATTCCTTCGTTCTGACTGGGTGACCACTATATGCAGGTACTTCAAGCTGCATTTTTAACTGAAGGGGTATGATTATTAGTCCACTATGAACAGGTTTCCATTATATAGAAAACCACTATATAGAGGGAGTTTCCTATGTTAAAGGATAGGAGGTGGGACCGGGATGTAAAATGTGTCCACTATAAACAGGAATCCACTATATGAACGGCCACTATATACAGGTTTTACTGCAATATGCTTAGCATTAAATGCTATATAGGAATCTAGCACTTGTCCTGTTTTCACTTTGTTGTAAAATATTTTTTGTACGGAACCTTGTTAGGCTAAAAGGGAAAGGGCAGCGGGAAACATCATCTCAAATTTAACGAGGTCAAAATAGCAAAAATTGATGGATAGAATATATTCCCTATTTCATTGAGGGTCCGCGGTGCACTGAATTCCTAATGTACAATTTAAATTATCACCCAATCACACAGTTTGAACCCTGAAAGTTTATTTCAATACTGACTGGTATCTATATAATATCAAAATAAATTCAAAATCACTATCAAGGGCAGAGGGGGGGGTTCGGGCTTGACTACAGGCCCGAACCCGGAGGAAACCCGAACAAACACTGTATTAGCGCGGCCCGGCCCGCCAACGGGCTAAATATCCGATATTCAATCCGGCCCGTTTTATGTACTTCACATTTTGTGAAGCCCGAACCCGTTAAAAACCCGGTCTCCAAAAGATTTTACAACCCGAACCCGCTAAAAACTCAATCTTTAAATGATTTTCAAACCCGATGAAAACCCGGCATTTTAGTAACAATTGAATCCGCTGTGAAACCTTTATTTACATATTCTTTTATATTTAAATACAGTATCCATCCCCACTCATCACATTCAATAAACGTGCACTCACGGAGCAAAACTTCTTATTGGCTCTGAAAATTTTTGAAGATAAACTATCAAGCTTAAGGGATCGTTTCAAAATGTTTACGTATTAAATACAGCAAACGATTATTTAGCTTTAGCATGAATATATGTACATGAAATCAATGCTTGAACTCTGAGCAAGGTCAAATATGCATGCCACATATCTGTCTTAAATTCTATTCTAGTAGAAATATCGGGTCATTTTTAATTTCTGACCCGCCCGAAACCCGAACTGAAAAATAAATGCAGGCCCAAGCCCAATCTTAACCCGGTTTCATTGTTTTAGTGCAGCCCGCACCCGGTCGGAGCCCGACGTAAGTTTGTTTTTGCAGCCCGAACCCGGCCAAAAATCCGGCCGGGTCGGGTTCGGCCCGGCCCGAATCAAAAATCCCGCTTCCGGGCCCCACCTGTAATCAAGGGTTAAAAGGGTCGCTTTAAAAATCTATTTTGGACTGCCACAGTATATCCATATGGACTTGCCAATCATATTTTGTTGAATTTTTATATTTTGTTAATAACACTGCTCAACTTCGCTTTTGGTTTTCGAACGCAGGGGCCCATGCATGAATTCTCAATTTTGTGATTTCATGCTCTTCTGTCTATTAAATAATTAATTTAGCCTGCGGTTCTGCCACAAAAATAATGTTGATAGTTACCCAGAAAAACCTATCTCCACAATTAAACATGTACTATCTACTGCTTGTGTGCGTTAGGATGAGAAAGATATTTTGCAACACGGTGTAAACATATTTATTAAAAAGTATTTTACATACAACTAATAGCAATTTGTACATGATTTTAAAAAATGCGAAAGATTTATTGCAGTTTTGAGATCGACAAATTAGGAAAAGTCTAATTATTAGACTCTTGAAAAGTGACTAAACAGTGTATGTATCCTGCCCCTCGAAGGGGTGGAATTTTTGTGGGAAGACGGGAAGATTCTTCCCAGGGAAAAAATATTTCTGGCGTGTCTCAAGGAAATTTGTTAGGCAAACCGGGATTTTTAGATTGGTTGACCTTGTCTGACAGGAATTTGACGTCTTGTAGGGAAATTATTTATTCCAACAGGGATTTTGAAAATTGTTGAGGACCTCCCAGCAGGTACATTTGATTCAGCAGGGAAATTCAGAAATCATCTTCCAGGGAGGTTTACAAAAATCCAACCTCTGACCTTTTTGGGAGGACAATGCCCCCTCTTATTTCGGAGATTCTGTTTGCAACTAGTTAGTAATTGTTGGCACTAACAATGATTGTTAGTGCCAATCAACGAATGATAACTGCATAAGTGCTTTTGATAAGAACGGTAACTATACATGTCTATTATTTATACATATTTAGATTTATTTATTATGTCTACGTGTCCAAATATTATTGGTTATAATTAGATATTATTATTATCTATTATATATTATTTGATTTGCCACAATTCAGGCAAATATATATTTATCAGGAAAAGGAATTGAATTGAAAGGACCTCAAGCTCAGTCTGGCTTCTGTTTTTATGGCTAGATAAAACAATTTCGGACGGTAAAAGTGGTTTCACCATGTTATTAGTGCATGAATTGAAATTAAATTTTCTTTTCCTTACATTTTACTCCATATTTTGTCTCCTAACAATAAAACCGGACAAGGAAACAGACAAACTAGAACCATGCAACTTGACTCGGCAAAAGGTCTGGAACATCTTGTTTACTTGTTGTTTCTCATGCAATTTGTGTTACCGCCCGTTTCATGCAATCTTTGACGCACCCCCAATTTCTAGCATCACCACATCTGTCCTTCCATTATTTTTTTCACGTGCTCCTTCCTTCTTGCTGCGTTTTGGAACTTGGTGCTTTTCGTGTGTTGGCCAGGAACAACTATTACGATCTTCAGCGAATTGTGCACAACATCGGATAAGTTGCCACAATTTAAAGAAATTGTTTACAAAGGGGCATTTCGGTGTGGAATTGAAGTGCAACAAGAATGATTGAGTATACTCAAACATACTTAAAAAACGCTTGAAGAGAAAAATGCAGGTGGAAAAAACTTATTCGTCAGAAAATATTTTGAAATTTAGAAACAAATTGTGATTGCATTTCAGAAGAAAATAAGTTCCATTGGCGCAAATACTCTTCAAGAGATACTATATAGCAATTATTATTGTTCCTTCCATATTGCTTTGGGAATATGTACATAGCTGTGAGGAGACTCACGAGGGTTATTATTTAATCTTGAAAGGAAACTACTCTGTGTAAATGGTACTGGCCTCATGTAGATACATATATGAAATTTACTCAAAATAAATTTATGCCGCGTCGGCTTAGGTAGCTAACTACTTTAATTAATTAATTAATTATTCTGAGTTAGAACCTTAAATAAATTTAATTAAGGGGCTAAATCAAAAGGGGGTACCCTGTACTTAATTTAGAAGGGTTTTAAGGATTTAATTTTAAGGAGCCAGGCAACGTTAAGGCCGGAAACAAATATTTTAATAATTTTAGGGTAGGAATTAAGGATGTCCAAAACGGTGTATGGTAGGGGCGATGTTTGTCTGACCCAGTGAAAGAAACAAAAACTCATAAAATAATAATAAAATAAAGGCTTACATTCAACAAAAAGCACCACACGAAACCAGGACGAATCCGGACAAAAGGTAAGTGTAATTATGAAAAATTAACTTAAAAAAAAACTTAATATTTCCAAAAAAAATATTCAGAAAAAAAAACAATTACAAACAATGTTTTTAACATTGACAGAAAAAAGACCGACTGGACAATTCAAAATTATTGCCAGCGATCCAGGACTGGACCGGGATTGGACAAGGCAGGGCTTTAACGCAAGGATAGGGCTTAATAGGCGGGAAGGTTTAGGTTTAAATCTAGCCGTTATTAGACGGAAACAGTACCGAGGGTTCCTCGGGAAATTCGCCGTGAGCTACTCACGGAAGGAGACTTGAGTTAAGTCTGCCTTGACCATTGGAAGGGCTGCCCTATATATACTTTATTTAGGGACCGGGACTTGCAGGTAGGTACATATATGGTAAGGATTTTATATGTTTTATTATTTTAATTTTAGGGATAAGGGCACAGTTTAAATAATGAAGGGAGGAAAAGGGAGAGGAATTGATGAGGCAAATGTAAACGGCTTGTTTACATTTGCCTCATGACCTATATTTTTATTTTATTTTATTCGCAGGTCCTGACGTCATCATTGCCGTCCTCATCATCATCCTCATCCCCTCATCACTTGTCCGGTCACCTCCCAATTAGTGTGTGTGTGAGTGTGTGCGTGTGCCCGAATAAAAATTGAGGTGAGTGTGTGGAAGCACACTCACAATAGCTATTCATCACCTGAATACTAACTTACTCTTCCATTACTACTCACGTTTGAATTCAGTACAAAAATCAACTACCGTTTACTTCGTGGTGTGTTTAGAACTTGAAGCCATATTTGCCAAATTCTTCCTGCCCATTTTCAGTTTGTCCATTTTTATCCAAATCTCTTTCTTTCTTAAAATATTCTCTGTTATAAATGAACAACTTGTTTCGCAGAGGTGAGAACTTGTCTCTGAATATAAATAACTGACATGCTCTTTTTATTACCACACGAAAATTTCCAATTTTCATAAATTACAATAATTTCAATAAACAACAATTAGATCCTTCAAAAGAAACAATCAATTGGAGTTACTCGCAACCGTAAAATCCTGTCGAAAAATTTAAATACTGACGAAACTATTTAACCACAAGTTTGCAGGGGTTACATTTAGCTTCAAAATTGTCTGTGTGAGTAGCGCCATCATCAATTTGTTCCACGATTGTCGGCAGTTGCATGTGAACCTGATTATAGCTGGAATTAATACAGTCAACTCTCGTTATAAGGGATAGCTTTATAAGAGAAAAGTTGCTATATGGGACGAGTTTGTCCGTCCCCGCCAGATCTCCCATTAATGCAATGCTTAAGAAAAGTGCTTATAAGGGACATTCCTATAAGGGAAAACTCGCTATAGTGGAACATATATTGGGTACCATGGAATGATAAATATAGCCTATAAGGGATTTGAATGGACTTAAATCATGTAACCGCACTCTTTGCTCATGTTTTGCAATTGTAGCTATTAGCGATTTATATCCAGCACCGTTCATTTATGGATTTTAATGACACGAGGAGTGTAATCCATACACACAGATTCCGTAATTTTGAATGTTCGTACGGCGTGATATTCATATATGCTTAACTACTACTTGCAATTACTTCAACTTGTAATAATTAATTATATTTCATAATGAGCTAATCGTTGTCATTTAGATTTAGGCTTTAAGTTTGGCAAATTCAACTGTGAATAGTAGATACAAGAAAATCATAGGCAAAATAATTAAAAAAACCATATGACGATAGATTCAAATCTGAAAACAATTAGACAGTGTGGTAATCCAGCAACCGGCGCACAGCTATTTAAATGGCATTCTATTCTACAAATTTCTCCCGAATAAAACTATGAATTGAAAAAGTCAAGTTAATACTGCATGATTAAAAAGAGATTAAAAATTATAACTAATTATTTTCTAGCATACACTATAAGGGAATCTGTCCCTTATATGCATATAAGGGAAAGTTTTTATAATTGACAAAATTTTCCAGTCCCAAGAGATTCCCTTATAACCATCAGAAGTTACGGCGCACATAGTTGCAGTATAATTCCTCAAGCAAAAATTACCTTCACATGGTCCTTGTTTCTAATTTGTAGAGTAATCCCTACACTGTATTCACTCGAATGGCGCCAAATTATTAATTGAATCAAAAAAACGTTTTTCTAACAAAGGAAAATGATACGGATAAATTAACTGCCCGAAAACGCATCATTTATTTTTACAGTATTTTCATTTGAAAATGTATGGAGGGAAAGGTTGATTTTTAGAACAAAAGAATAAAACCTGACAACGTACGTTACCATGAAACGGACTACTTTATATCGTAAATTGGCGTCAGCTTCTAGTACAAACCCCTAGCACGAACTTAGGTTTGTCCTTCTGCACGTACAGTAAGGGGTCGGATTTTTGTTCGATATCCAAAATCTACCAAATCGATTTCACTGAACTCTACTGAACATTACATTCCATTTACACAGTCATTCAAATAGGTAACTAATTCTTCTAAGCATTTATACTGTAAACCTCTGATACAACAATAGATTCAGTAGGAGCAGCCACAACATGATCAGTAAATCCATCCTAACTAAAACATAACCATCAAACTTATAGAATTTGAAATAATGTATTCAAGCATATTAGGAACCATTCCCATATCACAGAAGTAGAACATCCCGACTTTAATTGTAAAGGGATGACAGGTTCGCATAAATTTTTGCATGTAAGGTGATTGGCGTTTCCGTTTCCAACTGTGTAATGTTTCCTCGGATCGTTTTGACAATCTACCGAATATGCTAAAGCCAATCACCACATATCCAGTCAAAAGCAACGCCGTTAATCCGTCTCCAAAGAATATGACACCTTTCAACCTGACGACACCGTTTATGAGTAGCACGATGATGACTTGAAAGAGCCATCCGTGAGCCGGCAAAACAACGGGACTAAATATCGGCTCTCCAACACAAAACAGTAGCTGTCTAATGCGATACTCCAATCGAAATGATCCTGGTTTTCGGATTCTGTCCGTGGTCACGTACTGGGGTGAATCCAAGATGAAAATGCATTCCGTTAAACTTGTTTGACCAACTAACGCTTGTAGCAGCAACTTATTAATAAATAAATAAAACAAAATAATTTTTTAATAAAAAATTTTTTACTTTCGTTTTATACAGATATTTGCAAACGTCAGTAAACTCTCACCTTAATTCACGCATACCGCAATCCAAGCTAATGGAAACCTCCATTCCAATGGCACAGTAGATGAAAAGATTGGACATGCAAACCACTACTGCGTAGAAAATTAATATGGAATTGAGGAGTCGAAGCAGAATCCAAAGGTGCCATGACGAAACTGTAATGACCGACACGAACAGGAGTGGCTGGCTGGGTTAAAAAAATGGCACTACCACAATTAGAAATTCCATGACTGCGGCTCCCCACCACAGAAAACATACGATCATCCCGGGTTTGTCTACGTAATGAGTTTGTTTTTCTCAAAGCGGACAGTGCAAGGTTGAATTTTTTTCCTTCGAATGTACATGTAATGTACATGTATGTATTTTAAATACCGTGGTCAACCCTCATACCAATTTTTATTGGTGTAGGACCAGCCATATAAACAGTATCACAAAAAATAAATGGGACTATATGTCGTGAGGGAAGAACGAACGGGGTACTGCGTCATGCGGTTGTTTGTGTACATGTAAGGGCTCCATACTCGTTACACTGCATGATAGCGCACCTCTCACCTCCACTGTACAATCCTGAGTGTGTACGTAGAAGCACACTTGCATGGACCCTTATCTATGTATGTATATAAATTACCCGTTTCGGTTTTTCTTGATTTTGAAGGTGAGCCCACTGTAATGTGCAACATTTTTTAATTTCAAATTGGAGTACAATTCCAGCCTTGTCATTTCAGCTTTTAAAATTGTGCACATTAGAGTGGGCTCGTAGTGAAAAAAAATCTTGAAGGTACACAAATTTACATGGTAATTTTTTTAAAAAACCCGAAGTATTAACGTCACGATGCGGAAAAAAATCATGATGTGGCCTTTCGTTGTGATAACAAATTTGAGATACACACTTTGTCTTTCAGTAATTCAGTATGGCTGTTAAAAAATATTTTAATTTTCGGGCTTTTTCAGTTTTCTGACCTTCGAAATCGGTTTCATGAAAAAATATTTTCTGCAAATTTTTTTTGACAATACTCTGCATCTATGTACTCATATGAAAATTCTGTGCGAAAAAGTGACTTTCTTGGCTATCCGCTTTGAGAAAAACACACCCTAATCCTTTCCTTGTATGAAGTACAACTCTGTTAAAAAGAATATAAACGTAATCAAATTTCATGTGTTCATTTCTTATTAACTGTGACAATGCTGTTGACAATTTTAGTGTTAGGAATTTTAAAGTGAATCTTCTAACTTTTGAAACTTAACGTAGTCGCTATGTATTCCTGAATAAAGAAAGGCAGTTCCTCCACAATTAGGATTTGATTTATTCCGAAGATAAAATGAACTATTTCTGCAAGTGTTGCGCAACTTGTTCCAAGAAAAAAGAATAATTTCAACATCGACCCGTCCAAGTTCTGGATGCAATCGTAAGTTCGTACCACACTCCAAACTAGAAAGAGCGTGAATACAATTTGACTGAGATGCCAACCGAAGCGTGCCTTCAGACCTGTCTTGACCGTCAGTGTCCTTTTTTGGGGGTCCCATTTGTAAGGTAAATAATGGAGGTATTGGTTCCACCAGAATCCAATATATACATATGTATTTTTGAGCAATTAGACCTAACATTTCTTATGGGCAGAATTCCAAGTCGAAACTGTGAGAGAATGGTGATGTCTGCATGTTTGTATCATACCTGGGCGTTTCGTTTGCACTCGCACTCACCTCGCACTCAATTACAATGGTGGATCTTTAAACTCCCCTCGCGCTCGCACTCATGAGTTGTGCCCCGCTGCACTCAAACTCCTGCCTCAAAGTACTCTCCCAAAATTTTTGCACTCGCACTCATAGCTTGAGTGCCCTCATAGCCCTCTCGCACCATCGAGTGGGTGTTATAATTAATGGCTGGATTGAATACCCGGATCTCCTTTACCAACAACGTTTTTTTCGAAAACAATGTCTCACAATTAGTTTTGTGGTTACTTGTGATAGATCTCACCCCTCTCAATGAACTTGGTGTTTCATCATGTTCCCCCGTTTTAGCTAATACAAGATATTACTAAATATGTATTTATACTTCATTTTGTGGAAATTTTTTAATATTTCTCAAATGATTCCTTGACAAATTAGTCAAAGCAGCTGTATTTGATGGGGCTCAATTTTTTCCTCAAATTACAATTTAGAAGTCGGGACGCTGATACCTCTGAAAAAATTAACTATAGTCCAGGGATGTGGAATATTTTGAGATGTTGTATTTGAAATAGTACTTGAAATGCATTCCGTATTTTGTGTTTAGTATTTTTCAAGTCGTAAATTTTTTTAAGGTATTTTGCATTTGACATTTTGTAAGTACTATACTTTCTAGTGTATTTTCTATTTCGTATACCCTAGTTGTGAGTGCAAAACACTGCACTCAGCCTCTGCCTCTTGAGTGCACACAATTTGAATGATCACTCTACCTCATTACTGTGAGCGCAGAAATTTCAAATCGGAACTCGCACTCGCACTCAATTTGAGTGCGTTGAGTGCGAGGCTGAGTGCGAGGCATGCACTCAATGAGTGCGAGTGCGCCCAGGTATGGTTTGTATGCACATGATACCGGTAGAAATAATAATGCCGTCAAACAATTCAAAATTTTTATAGTCACATGGTATGTTGGAATAAAAGAACTAGAGTATGAATGAAATGAATGTCTAACTTAACATTACTTTGGCATTTATTGGGTGATCAGAAATTGTTTCTTGTAGAGTTGTTTTTATCACCAAACTGTTTGTAAATTTGGTGTAATTCCTGCAAGCACTTGGTAGCCACGGGAAAAATTACACCAAAATTCCAAGTTTGAACTATGGTGCTTGGTTGCAATTCTACTGTTCGAGTTGTATACTCGAATCATATTTCTTGAATTGGCAACTCATGGAAATGAAAGGCTGATGCTACGCTAGAAATGAACTGTTTAAATAATTATATGTATTTATGTGTAAATAAAATGGCCTTAATACCAATGTAAATGTAAAAACGATTTTGGGTATTTGGAGCTGAGGTAACATATCGACCGGAATAAATTGTCTATCTATTAGCTCGATTTTTTACCCAATTTAGGAAATAGAATGTACGCAGATGATTTCTTGTGAATACTTTTCACTCCATCTCCATCTGCATGGTTGTATTGGAAATAAATTGCGTAGGCATGGGGCAAAACAGGACCACATCAATCCCGACAAAGCTGGACAAAATGCGTTAAATCCTACATATATTTAGATTCTCCCGTAGAGCCTTGCATTTTAGTCTACATAGATCACTCCCGAGATTTGACCCTACCTACAACCGACATACGTCTTTATCGGAATTGATTCGTATCTGCAAACTCAAATAATAATAACAAAAAAAAGTAAAAAAACATATCGCTTGCTAAATTCTAGACAGTACTACAGTATTTTCATTTCCTAACCTCAGCTTTTTAAATGGCTTGGCAAATGAAAATGATATTTTTCAGAATTTTACCAACGATATGTGAAAGAAAATCTGGAGGTGGCTTTTATCCAGCGCTTTGGAATACCAAAGGTTCGACACATATGTATCTACGCTTACATTCTTAATTATCTACCGTATCTATTCTCTTCTTAGATCTTATTTTCCGTATCTGTGTAATGATATTTCCCAGTATTCATAAACTGCAGATTTTTCTCTCGAAATTTGCAGCCTACATACAATTGAATATAAAATATTTGAAACTTTTAACATAACCTACAATTTTGATCACTCGTAGGCAGAAATGTAGCGTTTGAATCCAGCTTTATCTCCTGAAAAATCATATTGAAGATTCACCAGGTAAAAGTAAAGATTGTTTCGAGTACAAAAAAGTGCGAGCATCCTCTTTATGAGGCCCTACTTAAATTTACGTTACCGGAAGTTTGATGAAATAAAAATAAAATACAACATATGTATATAAAATATAATATTAAAATAAACAAATGTCCTAACTGATGATACTTTTGCACAGGTATTCACTTTGGTTTTTTGGTAGGTAATCCTTTCACATGTTAATATCCATTTGACAATTCCAATGGAAGCGATTGAAGCATTATGCAGTCACATTGTAATGTCAGTTGGATTTTGTCTTTGAAGTTGTTATGCTAGAAATGGGACAAAATATCTGCTCCGCTATACGAACCACGATACTCCAATCGAAATAACCCTGGATTTCGGATCTGGTCTGTGGTCATGTTCAAGGGTAAATCTAAGCTGAAAATACATTCAGTTAATTTTATTGAACCAACTAACGTTTATAAAAATTATTATTGTAATAATATTGTGAACAAACATATTTTTTTGTTTTCATTTAAATTTGATAACCTCATTGGACTCTCACTTTTTTAGCGAGCAATTTTAATAGCCACACACTGCATGAAGTGGCGGTTAATTTATAAGGATATTCAGCTCTACCGCATTATGCAGTCCCAGTGCACATAAATTGAGTAGGCATGGGACTAAACGGGATGACACCTCATCACGATGTCAGATAGCAGGTTCGACAAAATATAATTGTAAAAACCGTTTCAAGTAAAAAAAGTTCGTGCTTCCTATTTTTTGCTGTCTTACATCAATTTATGTTGTCGGAATTTTCCTAAGATAATTTATGAAATTTAAATAAAACAATGAACGGATTTGAACATAGTACATTTTCACCTGGACAAAGTCGTACTTTCCACTCAAAAATTATTCAAAGAGTTCAATATTATTTATGTAGTGTACGTTCAATAGTTTGTTTGAATTTTAGTCACAATAGCATCACCGTAGCTGTCCTTTCTATAGCTCCTCACGAGTACGAGTAGATACTCGAGTTTCGAGTTCGAGTACGAGTACGGGTCGAGTACGGTATCAACTTAAATTGGTACTTGTACTCGTCGGTCAAGTATCCGTTTTCGTACTCGAACTTGAGTAATTTTCTAACGAGTATCAGAGCGAGTACGAGTACGTTCAAAGTACTTAAAGTAAAGCACGAGTACGAGTTCGGGACAAAAATTCAAAAGTACTTGAACCCGTACTTGGATTTACATTTGATACTCGAGTAATTTACTCCAGCACAAAGTCCACATCCATATTTCCTTGATTACAAAAAAGTTGCTGTTGTTCCGAAGCAAAAAAGGAAAAGCAGTTAAATTCAAAATTACTACGAATACGAATAGGATGAGACGTTACACCTACAGCGTAAGATATTTTTACAGCTCCAAATTGAGTACTACTGTAGTTACTAATTGTAAGTATTTACCTATCGTCGTAAGTAAAATATAATGAAACAGGAGAATAGGGCAGAACTAATGGAGGTTAGGATGAGATTGACCTGACTGAATAGAATCCAGTCGATATGACTGGCAGAAAAAAATCTTGATCTATTGTTCATCGGCATTTCAATCTCGTTGAAAAAAATTTTCATTGCAAACAGTGTTCGTAAGTTGCAGTTACAAATTCTTGTTAGTTGAATCTACCATTTTTTTCTATGACCATCTCTCTTTAACAAAAATAACGCCAAAAAATTTTTTTCGGTGTACTTGATACTCGAGTACGGTTCGAGTACGAGTTCAAGTACGGGTCGGTCGGTATACACGTTTTATACTCGTAAGTACGGTCCAAGTTCGGTAAAAAATTAAGAAATATAATACCGTACTCGGAGTACAGAATTTTTTACTCGTACTTGAAGACACAAGTCCGGGTCAAGGGGGAATTTGGGCCGATAATTCCAGTACGGTTCCAAGTACGAGTACGGTATGGATAAATACTCGACCCGTGAGGAGCTATAGTCCTTTCATTATTTTTGAACTTTTACCTTCAAAACTACTACATTTTCTAAATTATTGTTATTCTGGGGTGGCCAAGGAAGATTTTAACAATCTTCAGTGATTTATGTTTGGCATCGGGTAATGATCGCAAAAACAATGTTTCAGTAATATCGAAATATATCCCAAGTTGTTCACAAGTAGATACCGTATGCCAGGGGTCGGATTTATGACGGAAGATGGGAAGAATCTTCCCAGGGGAAAAAAAATTCAGCAGAGAAATTTTCAAATTGGATTGCAAACAGGGATTTTCTAATCTGTTGACTTATTTATAGCAGGGATTTTTGAAATTGTTGAGGTGTTTTATAGAAAACAATTTTTGTCAGCAGGGATTTTTGAAATTGTTGAGGTGTTTTACTGAAAATGATTTTTATCAACAGGGATTTTCGAAATTGCTGAGGTGATTTACGAAAATGATTTTTTGTCAGCAGGGATTTTCAAATTTGTTGACCTTTTTTTCAGCAGGGATTTTTGAATTTGTTGGGATGTATTACGAAAATTATTTTGTCAACAGGGAGTTTTAAATTTGCTTCAAACAGGGACATTATGACCAAAAGGGAAAACGAAAAAAATCCTCCAGGGAGATTTACAAAAATCCGACCCCTGCCGTATGCTCTATATAGTAACAAATAATTCTGGAATCAAAATTCCGGTTTTAGCAAGTTACACGGGGTATGTGCAAGCTACAGTAGCTATCCGTAATAATTGTGCCAATCCGACCATGTTGTTTTGAAAAAAAAACATACGGTTGTGGATCTACTTGATCCAAATTTACTCTTCCACTGCTACTTGCTTTTGAATTCGACACAGCAATCAAGTATACCATTTATGTGTGTTTAGGGCTTAAGGCAATGAACGAAACATTTCTCCAGACCAATTACAGTTTGTAAGGATATCCAATCCAAATAGTTTTGATTTCACATTTCGAAAGACTGTGGTTACGTAACTTTTTTCTAAATATTTGATAAATTAAGAGCTAAGCTAAGGATAATCAAACAATCCTTGTGCACCGCCATTCAGAACTGAAATTGGTTGGAATAAATATCTTCCAATTTTATTCTTAGCTCTTGTGATTGAACAAATGAAAGTACAATGTTTTTAAAACATGAGTGATACGATGTCCAGTACCAACAATAATCCATAATTATTACAATTTTAAAGGAAAATTCTTAATTTTACAAATAGTTTTTACGGAATGTTCATCAGAATTAAGTTTAAGAAACATAGACACTGTGAAAAACATCAATCAAACACCGTATTAAAATACGAGTATGAAGAGATCGGCAAACCCTTTGTTGAAAACTGTTGTGACAAACGTTTATGAACGACACCGACAATAGTAGCTACTAATAAGCTAGGATTCTAGCCCTTGTCCCGTTCTAACTTTGTTCTAAAACATTTTTACACATTTTTGATCATTAAAAGAACAAAAACCTTTCTCAGTAAGACACTGTTGCCCGGACGTCCGTTTGTCGTTTCGCACACAGGGATTAGATTGTGTACATCTCCTTGGCATACATTTCTTTATTTTACCAGTAGAAAATGATGTCCATGTGGAGATTTTCCAAAATCCTTGCTTCAAAAGTAATTTCCTAAAATGCGTTCACAATTTTGAAAATCCCTGCAAATAAAGCGATCAAAAAATTTTCGAAATCCCGGTTCTATAAAAAATGCATTTTTTTTAAATTGTGTTACTGCAGCAGCAGGTAAAACATGGGTAAGAAGTCCGTTGTGTCTAAAACATAACCAACAAACTGATCGAATTTGAAATAATGTATTCAAGCATATTGGGAACCATTCCCATATTGCAGAAGTAGAACGTCCCGACTTTGATTGAAAAGGGATGGCAGGTTCGTAAATACTTCTGCATATATTTTGAATTACGTCTCCGTTTCCAACTGTGCAAAGTCTCATAGGTTGTTGTCCACAATCTGCCGAATGCGCTAAATCCCATCACCAAATATGCAGTAAGAAGCACTGCCGTTGATCCGGCTAGAAAGAATGCGATACCTTTCAACCTTACGACACCGTTTATGAGTAGCACGATGATTACTTGAAAGAGCCATCCGTGGGCCGGCACGACGATGGGACAAAATATCGGCTCCGCTACACGAACCATTAGCTCTACCAGACGATATTCCAATCGGAATGATCCTGGTTCTCGGATACTGTCCTTGGTCACGTATTTGGGAGAATCCAAGCTGAAAACAGAATCAGTTAAATTTGTCTGACCCAGTAACGCTTACAACAGTAATAATTGACATAGGAATGAGAACAAAATCATTTTTCGTTTTGTTTTATATTTGATAGCGTCTGTAACCTCTCACCTTAATTCACGCATACCGCATTCCACGCTAATGGTAATCTCCATTCCAATAGCACAGTAGATAAATAGGTTCGACAAACCAACCGTTGCAGCGTAGAAAGCAAATATGGAATTGAGGACTCGAAGCAGAATCCAAAGGTGCCAGGAAGAAACTGTAATGACGGACACGAATAGAAGTGGCTGGTTGGGTTGAAAAAATGACACTACCACGACTAGAAATTCCACGACTGCGACTCCCCACCACAGAAAACAGATGATCATCCCAGGTTTGTCCACAAAATATTTCCCATTAATAAAGTACAACTCTGTTAAAAAAGTATAAATTGAATTAAATTTCGTGTTTTCAATTTTAAATAAGTTGGACAACGCTGTTGAAACTTTAAGGATATTTTAAAGCGAATCATCTAACCTTTAAAACGTAACGTAGTTGCAACATATTCTTGAATAAAAAAAGGCAGTTCCTCCACGATTAGGATTTGATTTATTCCGAAGATAAAATGAACTATTTCACCAAGCGTTGCGCAACTTGTTCCAAGAAAATGGAATAATTTCAACATCGACCCGTCCAAGTTCTGGATGCAATTGTAAGTTCGTACCACACTCCAAACTAGAAGGAGCGTGAATACAATTTGACTGAGATGCCAACCGAAGCGGGCCTTCAGACCTTTCTTGACCGTCAGTGTCCTTTTTGCGGGGTCCCATTTGTAAGGTAAATAATGGAGGTATTGGTTCCACCAAAATCCAATGTATATGTATTTTTGAGCAATTGGCCCTAACATTTTTTATGCGCGGAAGTCCATGTCAAAACTGTGAGCGAGTAGTGATTTCGGCTTGTTTATATGAACAGAATACCTGTTGAAATATTAATGTCATCAAAGAATTAAAAATAGTATTAAATGGCATTTTATATTGGAATGAAAAAACTGCAGTGTGAATGAAATGAAACTCTATCTTAACACTACTATGTCATTTTTTGGGCGATAAAAAATTGTTTCGTGTTACTGTTGGTAATTTCCGCGTAATCGCTGCAAGCACTTTCAAAATTGCCAATATGTATTCAAAACCCGTCTAAGAAAATCATAATTTGATTCCGAGTTGCTGTAGATGTAGTTTGGTGCTTGGTTGTAAGTGTACTGTTTCGGTACTGTTCGTTGACTGATCGTTTTATTAACTCGAATCATAGTTTATAAAATGGAAATATGTAACTCATATTAAAAATAAAGGCTGATGCAACGCTGGAGATGAATACTGCGTTTGTATATATATGTATAAATAAAATAACCTTAATACCAATGTAACTTCTGGAACTACCAATACAAAGGTAAATGTACAAACGGTTTTGAGTTTTTGAGGCTGATATAATATATCGATCGGAATAAACTGTTTATTTACATATTATATAGTTCGATTTTTCAATTTATGAAATGGCATGTAGAAGCGATGGAAAACCGAAAAATATGGTTTTGGTTACTAGCTTAACGTTCCTGTCAAAATTATTCACGTTAACGTTATAGTTTACGTTATCTGAAGAAACAGTTATTGGTAAAAACTGTTACGACATTCTTGCAGTTGTGCTCGTGGCAGTTGTTAGCGTGGCAGTAGACCGGACACGTATGATACATGTAATCTACTACGAAAACACGTTAATATATGCAATGAAAAATATAAAAACAGTCTACTTAATAGGATATTGAAATTAAAAGAAACTTACACATAAATGTATGCTTAATATTTTTGTTTGCAATTATTTGGTTGCCAATCATTTCAAGCAATCTTTGACCCACCACTATTTCATAGCTGCACCGCATCTGTCCTTTAATTCTTTTTTGAACTTTTACCTTCATAACTACGGTGGGTTGGAACTTTGTGTTATTGTGAGGTGACAAGGGGAATTTAACAATCGGCAGTGAATAATGTGAGGCATGGGGTAATCGTCGCAGTAATTCTCAACCATTTCCCAAAATGTAAACAAGTGGATAACGTATGCACTAAATATTTTGCAATTTGAAAAATAAATTACACTTTAAAAAAATAATTCTGGAATAAAAATTTATACTGGGTTTTACATCATAGCAAGTTATACGGGGTAATGCACAACACAAGAGCTATCAGCAATAATTGCGGCAATACATCCATGTTCGTTTGGAAATATAAATATGGCTGTTTACCGGTTTCATCGAATTTAATCGTCCATTACTGCACGCTTTTGAATTCGGCACAGCAGTCAAGTACCAATTATGTATATTTACATTAATTTTTGCCACATTTGTCCTGGACAACTACACTACAACTACAGTTTGTAAGGCTACCCACTCCAAATACTGATTTTACATTTAGAAAGACTCTGTGGTTACGTACAACATTTGTACCTACATATATGAGATGTTGTAATGGAAGCATTCAGCGTAATTTATCTGCTCCCTAATATATTTAAAAAATTACGCTGCCAAGCCCGGTCGGTAGTTTATACTAATTGACCACCGACAACAGTTGAGTGTAATTCAAGAAATATTTACAATTTCTTACATAAAAAGACCACTATGAAACTTCTTTCATCTCCCAGTTTGAACAATCGGATGGGCAATTATTGAAAACGGATGGCAGGTTCGTAGAAATTTCTGCATATAACTTGAATTACGTCTCCGTTTCCAACTGTGTAACGTCTCATAGGATGTGTGCACAATTTGCCGAATGCACTAAAGTCCATCACCAAATATGCAGTAAGAAGCACCGAAGCTAATCCGGCTCAATAATAATTTACTCAATTTATGAAATGGCATGTATAGGGAGATGATTTCTTGTGGATACTTTTCACTCCATTTCTATTTCATTACGCCTACGGCAAAATAAATTGCATAGGCATGGGCAAAATATTCATATACCTTAAATCCTATGGATTCACGGGACGGATAATACAAACGTGAACTGAACTTTCTATTTTACCGTTCAATTTGAGTGAACGTGACTGAACGCAAAAGGACCTACATAAGAATTGAACTGAGTGTGAATGGTATAACCAGTAAAAGTGAACTGAGTGTGCAGCAAAGTTACATGCATGGTTTAAAAATTTTCGTTACCAAACGTGGGTTTTTTGAGGATTGACATATAATAAATGTTCATTTAAAATATTCAAGTTTTGCAGCGAATAGTGCTGTTCTTATATAGAATTAATTGAGTCGTGTTTCTATATGCACTGAGCTTTTGGGTTTTCACATCCAAGGTGTGAATGGACAATCATGGCGTTTGAAATTTCTGAGCTACATCGGAGCTGATTCGAACAAAAAAGTTTATACACCAAAGTATTTTGAACCGGCCGGGATCTTCTGCTTGGAAAAAACGATCTCCCAGTGGAAGTTCTGGCGTCAAATATATTCATTTGTTCGGAAACCAAAACGTGCTACAGCGAACCAAATCCTGTACAATATAATGCATGGAGCTTCCCACGAATACGCGTTAATATATGCTCTGAAAAATGTTACAAAAATCAACTTACTGAATAATTGTCATTAAGAGCTTGGTAATTACATATCAATGCATACTCAATATTTCTGTTTCCATTTTATTTTGGTGTCACCCAGTTTATGCGTTCCATGGTCCACCCCTCTATCTGTCATCTCATTATTTTTGAACTTTTACCTTCACAACTCTTTCCAACTGCGTTTTGGAACTTTTGTTTTTGTGAGTTGGCCAGGAAAAACTGTAACAATCTTCAACGAATTGGACGCGGCATCGAGTAATTTCTAAGCAATTCCCAAGTTGTCCACAAGAGAACACATTAAGTTCTATATAAAGATTGCTATTTGAAACGTAAATTAACATTTTAAAAATTATTGCGGGATTAAGAATTTTATTTTGTTTCATAACAAAGCAAGTTACATGGGCGTAAATACACTCTTCAAGAGCTATTATCAATCATTGTACCAACCCTTCCATGTTGTTTTGGAAATTTACCTGGCTGTGCACCTCTAGTTCAAATTTTAATGTTTTATTACTATTCGCTTTTGGTTTCGGCGCAGCAATCAAGTACCATGTACACGTGTGCGTTTAGGGCTTGATGTAATGCTTGCCTAATTTTTCCTGAATAATGCAGTTTGTAAGGATATCTTTTCCAAATATTATTGATTTCAAAGAAAAACTGTGCTTTCTTATGACATGTTTACAGATATGAGAAGTTGAAATGAAAACGTAACGTAGTTTATTTGGGCCCATTGTTTAAAGGATTACATTACAAAGTCCGGTCGACAGTTTATAATTATTGACAAGCGACAACAGCTAAGTGTCTTTCAAATAGTAATATCAATTTTGTACCGAAACAGCCCACTCTAAAATTACTTTCATCTTCCAGTTTGAACACTTCAATGGCCAAATAGATATGTGTCTTGAGCTGGCAATTCCAATTGCAGAGGATATTTATATCTGCTAATTATGTTTCACAATTAGCCCATAGAATATATAAATATATCGTCTGCATGTAATTATGAATTCTGTCAGGATTTTGTAAAGCAGTGGAGTTAATCTAAATGTGACTAGGGGAGCTTAGCTCAACACTAGCTGTGTTTTTGGACTAGTTATGTCATGCGCACAATACTAGACGTTAGGGTTTTATTCAATAGATTTAAACCCGTCTGGGAAATTATTTGAAACCAGATTTTGAGAGTTCAGCAAACAATTTAAAGGTTTTAACATTTTGATTTGTTGACCGCTATATCCTCTATTTAGGTCACCAAGATGTTTTTTACAGATCCTTCTGGAGTAGTTTTTTATTTTTCTTGCTGAATTTGATGTTCCTGTTGAGAACTTCAAACATCCCTTCTGAAAGGGAAAAACATTTTTGGAAATTCCTGTCAACAAAAGTTGTTCCAACCTTACCTTCGCATTATTAAAAAGCCCTGCTAAACTAAATCAGCATTATTGAAAACTATTGCTTACAAAACAATTGTTCCCAAAAGACGTTTGAATTTTGAAAATCCTTGTTAAAAATAAGGTCAACCAAATTTTGAAATTCCCATTTACCAAGTAGAGATTTTTTTCCCACTGAAATTTGTATGCCTTCACTAGGAGCAGAAACAACATGGAAAGTAATTCCATCCTAACTAAAACATAACCAGCAAACTAGTAGAATTTGAAATAATGTATTCAAGTATATTGGGAATCATTGCCATATACGAGACATCACATGTACCACAAGAACTTGCAATTCCATTTTTAGGTAATATGAACTTGTTTCCAAATTCACATTCATCAAACAATTCAAATCCACGATGAGGTTTAGAACACCATTTATGAAATAGATCCTTTCGTAGTTTTTTATCAATTCAATCAGTTAGTTTCAATTATTTTTTGCTATCTGCAACTTTTGTAGCCTCTTCAAAAGTCATCTTCAGGGCTGCTATATATTTTTTAATTTCAATGCCAATATCTCTTGTAAGGGATGAATTTGTCATTAGCTTTTAACAAAGGTAAACAAATATGTTGTAAGAACGCTTGCCATTCTATATTCTTCATTTCTAATCTAGTAAGTTTCTTGATTTATATAGCATTGCATTTGGAATGTCATTTGGTAAACCAATTATTTCTTTGAATGATTAAATGCTTACAACAATTACTTTTGTAATAGAATGTGAACAAGCATAATTTTTGTTTTCATTTATATTTGAAAACGTCAGTGGAACTCACTTTTTAGCGCGCAATTATAATAACCACACACTCTATGAAGTGGCGGTTAATGTATAAGTATATTCAGCTCTACCTCGATATGCAGTCCCTGTTGGCATAAATTGGTTAGGCATGGGCTAATCGGGACGACACCTCATCACGATGTCGGATTGAATTAAAAGTAAAATCCGTTTCAAGCGCGAAAGCGTTACAACTTCCTATTTTTGAGATCTCATTTCAATTTATATTGTCGAAATTTTGCTGAAATAATATTGTCGCCAAAAAAACCGGGGACGACACCGAACCCGACCGTCGAAAGCTCACTGAGATATGACATAGACAAAATTTGACACAGCTGTAGGTATAGACGAACTAATTATTTCCAAATCCACCATGTAAGGAAAATGAATGGGTGTAGGAATCCACTAGGTGTTTCTGAACAGTAAACGTAACCTCTTTAATATACACAAAATATTCCCCACACTTATTCTTCAAAAACTCGACTATTCTCTGAACTGTAATTATCGCAGTATGAAACTAATTCATTATAAAATTGTTAAACCCAAATCCACTTTAACTTTGAAAATAATAAATCAATAAACTTTGAATCAATAAAAAAATTGCAAAATAACAGCCTATTTGGTTTAAAGGAATCAAGTAAGTGCAGAGAGATTTACAAGTTACCTTAACTTTCTGACTTCAGGACGCTGAATGATTTTTTCCTGGAACTTCACCTTCCAGATCCACTCCGGAGTGAAGTTCCATTACCTTACAACGTAATTCCCTTTACCATCATCGTTACAATAATTAACATTAACATTCCTTTCTTTTCTATTCTGAACTATGTAACGACAACCAGTAACATCATTAGAATTATAACGTTCATTGTGAACACTTGCAGTAACACCTGCAGCACACTTAACGTCAGCACGTTCGCCCCAAACTTCAGAAATAACTTCCACTACCTCCATAACCTCCTTCTCATTGGTTAGCTTAGACTCCACTGCCGCAGGCAAGTCACTTAGACAACACTCTGACGTCTGAGCTGCGTTGGTCGACGACAAATTTATGAAATTTAAATTAAACCGCTAACAGAGTTTAACACGGTAAATTTTCGGTTACATCTGTAAAAAGTCGTACTTTAGACCCAAAAATGCTTTCAGCTGTTGTAAATACACAAATGGGAGTTCACAATAATTTATTAGAATACTTATACATGCCGTTGCTCATATAAACGTTTGTGTACCTTGAATCCCTTTTGTAAATTTTTATGGCTGGATAATTTAAACGAATGATACAATATCTGGCAGGAATGGTTACTTAGTATAGAAATGCTTGCAGTACATTTTGCTTAAAAGTATGAATGTCAATTCGTGATGGCTGGGTTCGTGAAAAAAAAATATTTCAATTCATCCAAATGTCCTAGTTGATATGATACTATTGCATAGGTATTATACTTTGGCGGTAAGTATATAGCTTGAACGTGCTTATGTCAATCTGACAATTCCAATGGAAGTAATTGTAGCATTTTGCAGCAATGTTGTAACGTGGGTTAAAATCGATCTTTCAAGTTATCTATGTTAGTCAGGAGAAAACAACAGGCCTTTTACTTGGAAAACTCCCCAGTTGAAAAATTAATATAAACTGATCATGTTATCCGGTTTACGACTTGCTGAACCCCCCTGTCGCATATTTTGAAGCTAGTGTACAGAACGGTACACCTTTCTAGTTACACATCGGGTTAGTCCGTAAGTTAGGAAAACAATTATTACATGACGGGATAAAATTATAATCAATGCAAAGAGGCATTAAGGTTGAGGGGCAAAACTAATGACTATTCTGGGAAGAGAATCTTGATCTCACAATTTAAAGTTGGAAACCATTCCAATGTGAAATTCAAAATCATACCTTGGAGTAAATAGAATGGAGAACAAGTGGAAAGCAAATTGAAATTTTGTCGTGTGTAGACTGGATTTCTGGATTGCGTGGGCTTAATCTTCGATTGCGTGCTCATACAGTATACAGATGTTCATGTTGCGGACCATTTTCGTTACAACATGTGGCTTGTTTGCGGCAATATAACTGCATTTAAAATATTCAAATTAGGTTGCAAATAATGGTGTTTTATGGCGAATTTATTTCTATCTACACTAGTTCATCGCATGGGTTTAGGTCGCACCCGGGTATATGGGTTCAGGTACAGGTTCAGGTTCAGTATAGGTGTATTTATTTTGGTCCCAATAATTTTGGGGATCTTCTGTGTACAATATTTTATACCCCTCAAATTGGGTAAATGTTCAGGTTCAGGGTCAGATATAGAAAAAAACCCGTTTTGATTTTACCTGTCAGGACCAGGTGTAACACATGAAAGACCTGAACCTAACACCAAAGACCTGAAATGTTTGGGTTCATTAATTGAAAGTTAATTGTCAGAGAATTTCAAGGTTCGGTTCAAAAACACCCGGGTTCAGGTCGTCCTTTGGATACTTTTTCGGGTTCAGGTACTAAACAGGTGTGTGTACTACAAAATAGCAATTGGGTCAGGCTCGGGATCAAACAATTTGAACCTGTTAAATGGATATTTTCTGGTACAGGTTCACACTTTCGAGGTACTCAAAGTCTGGATCCAGGTCCAGGTACATGTTCAACTGTTTTGAACCCATTCGATGCACTAATCTACACCAATCTTTTGAGACTGTGCTGTACGTCCAAGGTTCTAAGAATTATAAAATCACGGCGCATAAAGTTTCCAAGTTACATTGGAACGGATTCGGAACTGTTGTTTTTGCACCGCTGTATTTTCGAGGGGAATCTTTTGCTTGCCAAAAACAATCCCCTAGTAGTCCCGTAAACTGAAAACTTGTTACCTGATCTTGTGCAATATAATGCATGTAACATACTACGAAAACATGTTAATAATGTGTAATTTGTATTGAAAATGTAACAAAAATCAAATTAATGAGTTATTAACATGTATTTTGTACATTTGTTTGTATGCTTAAAGTTTTTGAATGCATTTTCGTTTTTTGCAACCAATTTTAGACCATTTTTTCCCACCCCTGTTGCATATCATCATAGCAGCTGTCCTTTCATTATTTTTGATCGTTTGCCTTCAAAACTACTGCGTTTTTTAAATTATTGCTACTGTGGGGAGGCCAGGGAAATTTTAAACAATTTTCAGTGAAATATGTTCGCCATCGGGTAATGATCGAAAAAACAATGTTTAAATAATTTTGAAAAATTTCCCAAGTTTTCTACCAGTGGTTACCGTATGACCTATATAGTATGCTATTTGATAAATAAATTGTTTTACAAAATAAAGTCAATGTACGCCACATTTCTCCAGATCAATTACAGTCTGCAAGGATATCCACTCCAAATATTATTGATTTCACATTTTGAAAAACTCTGCTTACGCACCACATTTGTGAATAGATGATAAGTTACAATGCTGCGGACAAGTTCAAGTAATACCTGAGTTTTCAACTCAAGTTCAAGTTCGGGTCAAGTTCAATTAGGTCAAGATTTTTACTTGAATCATTCGGGTCAAGTTCAAGTACATACCCGGCTTGTCCATGACATTCTAAGACAAGTCAGGTTCAAGTGCAAGTAAGACAAATTTACTTAAATCCCAAGTCCAGTTCAGGGTCAAGTAATGGAAAGAAAAAACTTGAACATGAACATGAGATTTCATGATGAAGTTCAAGTAATTTTAGATTGCGCATGCCATAACTTTCAAAATCACAATCCAATTTCTTGTCATGCTCTGGGTATTTTGTTTGCGTATTTATAAATCAAAGAACCAAATTCAAAACCAGATTCCGTTTTGTGAAAGTTTTGTTTAACTGACGTTGGAAGTTGTTGTAGTGAAATGACGCCTCTTCATGAAATGAAAGAATTTCCTTGATAATTCGTACCGTTACTTAGAATTATTAGTATCAACTTAGGTAAATAAATTTCAATATAAAATTAGCTTGGATGGCCCATTACAAAAATCATTTAATAAACAAGTAAATACTAGTTTACTTTATTAAATATTAAGTTAAGAATACTGGGAATGCTCAAATAGGTACACGTATATATACATATATGAGCATTAAATACAACTTGACACCACATAATACTCAGGTCCATCATACGATAACATCTTATAACGAATGTATCGATATGCTGGATGAATTTGTTTGACCTCAACTTTTATTAACACAATTACGTTCCATGTTAGGGAAATTCCTTTATAAATTGTACTGTCCCTTATATCTGACTTTTACTGTATTCAGTTTACGCTACAGTAGTGGTCGGACTAGTTCAGTTTGGTTCGTAAAATTCAGTTTAGTTCGGTTCACAAAGTGAACTGAATCAAAATTCAAATTTCAATTCAGTTAGCTATTCTTCGGTTCAGTTCAGTTCTCTCTATGAACTGAAACTGAACTGAAATGCATATGTATGTATATATAGAGAGATTTTTTAAATAAGGTGTATACAGTTCTTTGTATCCCACTTTAATCTGATTTTAAATATGTTCAATCTAGCAATGTTCTTGTACTGCAAATGCAATCACATTTTACGTATATATTCCTTAAAAAGTAATTTTCAGAGATTAGAAGTACATCATACAGAACCACAGAAACAGGCTCTATTGTGCATTCGTAACAATCAGTTCCAACGATTCCAGTTCTGTTGAACTGAACCAAAATATCTATGAACCAAACTGAACTGAACTGAAATTTTCAGTTTTGACCTGAGCTGGTCCGACCATTATGCTAAAGTATATCCTCTCATGGTTTTAAATAAAAAATAGTATTCAAATTGTTTTCTGAATGCGTTTTGGTTTTCGGTCTGACGGAAATAATTTGCAGATGCATGCCAAAAACATTTTGTGGATATTTTTTATTTCTTGTGATACTTACCTTGAATTATTATTAAGTTCAAGTCGCGTTCAAGTCAAGTTTGGAACTATAACTACTTGATGAAGTTCCGATCTTGACTACTTGAACTTGTCAAGACAAGTAATTACAGGAACGAGAGTTATCAATTTCAGGTTGTGTCTTGAAAATTACTTGAAGGCTCATGGTCAAGTCAAGTTCATGGTAAAGTTTTTAAATTACTTAACCCGATCGCAGCACTGATAAGTTAAGAGCTAAGTTAAGGATAATCGAAACATCCTGTATATCGCCATTCAAAACTGAAATAAACGTAATAAATATCTTCCAATTTTATTCTAAGCCTTTCTGATTGCACAAATCAAAGTACATTTTTTTCAAAACATCGGTGATAAAATGTGAAGTACCAGCAACAATCTATATGTATAATTTTAAATGAGAAACATCTTTTTTACCAAATTAGTTTTTACGGAATGTTCATCAGAATTAAGTTCAAGAAACTTGGACGCGCTGAAAAACATCAATAATTAAACACCGTATTAAAATACGAGTAAGAAGCGATCGGCGAGCCCTTTTTTAAAAAAACTGTTGTATCAAACGTTTATGGATGACACCGGCACTAGTAGCGGCAATAATAGGCTAGGATTTTCGCCCTGTCCCGTTTAAACTTTGTTCTAAAACATTTTTGTACACAGCTTTATTTAAACAAAACACGCTGCAGATTTATTAATGTGAAGTAAAAAAAACATTTCCGCACTAACTAAAAGGTTACGGATGAATAAATTCCCAGAAAATGCACCGCTTGTGTATTATTTTCATTTCGAAATATGCGCAGTAAAAGGTTGATTTTAATAATGTATTTACTAACATTAAAAGATTAATAATCCTCCTCAGTAGGACACCGTTACCCGGACGTCCGTTTGTCGTTTCACACACAGGGATCAGATTTTTCTACATCTTCTTAGAAAAAAGTTCTAAATTTTCCCCCCTGGAAATGATGTCCATGCTGAGATATTTCAAAATCTCTGCTTCAAAACAAAGGCTCCTAAAAGACGTTCACAATTTTGAGAATCCCTGCAAAACATGGATCAACACATTTTCAAAATCAGGGATCTACAAAAACGACGCACTTCCCGTTAATTTTTTTCCTGCATCAGCAGGCACAACATGGACACTAAGTCCATCTTAACTAAAACATAACCAACAAACTGATAGAATTTGAAATAATGTATTCAAGCATATTGGGAATCATTCCCATATCGATATTGTAGAATGTCCCGACTTTGATTGAAATAGGTTGGCACGTTCGTAGAAACCTCTGCATATAAGGTGATTGGCGTTTCCGTTTCCAACTGTGCAACGTCTCATCGGATGTTGTCCACAATCTTCCGAATGTGCTAAAGCCCACCACCAAATATACAGTAAGAAGCAGCGCCGTTAATCCGGCTCCAAAAAATATTATGCCTTTTAACCTTACGACACCGTTTATGAGTAGCACGATGATTACTTGAAAGAGCCATCCGTGGGCCGGTACCACAACGGGGCAAAATATCGGCTCCGCTATACGAACCATCAACTGTACCAGACGATACTCCAATCGAAATGACTCTGGATCTCGGATCCTGTCTGTAGTCACGTAGGCTCGTGAATCCAAGCTGAAAATATATTCAGTTAATTTCGTTTTCCTAACTAACGATTACAATAATAATAATTGTAGTAAGCATGAGAATAATAGTATTTTTTTTTGTTTTGTATTTGCTAACGTCCATGAACCCTCACCTTAATTCACGCATACCGCAATCCACACTAATGGTAATCTCCATTCCAATAGAACAGTAGATAAAAATGTTAGAAATGGCAACCACGATCATGTAGACACAAAATATTGAATTGAGGAGTCGAAGCAGAATCCACAGGTGCCAGGAAGAAACTGTAATGACCGAAACGAATAGAAGTGGCTGGTTTGGTTGAAAGAATGTCGCTAATACAATTAGAACTTCCATGAATGCTGCACCCCACCATAGAAAACAGATGACCATCCCTGGTTTGTCTACATAATCCTTCCCCTTAATAAAGTACAATTCTGTTCCAAAAATAATAATTGAATTGAATTTTAAGTGTTCTATTCTCTGAAACGTCGACAATGCTGTTGTAAATTTTAGTGAGTGATTTCAAAATGAAATATCTAACTTTTAAAACGTAACGTAGTAGCAATGTATTCCTGAATAAAAAAAGGTAATTCCTCCACAATTAGGATTTGATTTATTCCGAAAATAAAATGAACTATTTCTGCAAGCGTTGCGCAACTTGTTCCAAGAAAATAGAATATTTTCAACATTGACCCGTCCAAGTTCTGGATGCAATTGTAAGTTCGTACCATACTCCAAACTAGAAAGAACGTGAATATAATTTGACTGAGATGCCAACCGAAGCGAGCCTTCAGACCTTTCTTGACAGTCAGTGTCTTTTTTTGCGGGTCCCATTTGTAAGGTAAATAATGGAGGTATTGGTTCCACCAGAATCCAATGTATATGTATTTTTGAGCAATTGGACCTAACATTTTTTATGGGCGGAATTCCGAGTCAAAACTGGGGCCAGTGCCAGTGGTGATGTCTGCTTGTTTGTATGCACACGGAACCGGTTGAAATAAAAATGTCATCAAACAATTCAAATTTTTTAAATCTGCAAGGTATACTGGAATGAAACCACTGGAGTGTGAATGAAACTAACTTAGCACTACTGTGTCAATTTTTGGGAGATAAAAAACTGTTTCTTGGAGTTGTTTTTACAACCAAAATGTTTCTTATATAATTTTGTATAATCCTTTCAAGCACTTGGTAGCCACGGAAAAAATTATACCAAAATTCGAAATTTTGTTGATAAGTTTACAAAACCCGTCTAAAAAATCATAATTCAATTCCGGGTTACTTCAGATGAAGTATGGTCGTTGATTCTAAACGTATACTGTATCCTTACTGTTATCCGTTCGAGTTTTATTAACTCAAATCATAGGTCATGAAATTGTGCAACTCATGCAAATGCAGGGCTTATGCAAGGCTAGTGATGAATATCAGAGCTCCGCACGGGTCGGGTAAATTTTGTTACCAAACTTGAACCAAAACAGTACTTGAATTTTTGGGTAAAAGCAGAGTCCGATCCGGGCTTGCTCGTTCAAGCACGAGTACAAAATCCGGTACGCTGAGTACGGGTAAAAGTACAGTGTAGGCGTAGTCGTACTCGGACCAAATTTTTAATTATTTTTTTAAAAACCCGACCGACCCGTACTTGAACTCGTACTTTTACCGTACTCGATGTTCAATTACTTTTTCACTTACTATTGTAAATTTTAGTTTACATAAGTTAGCCGCAATTAGTTTTCTTTTCTTTTTTTAAATGTAATAAAACTATTCACTGTTTTTGCTATTATTTCTAGCCTTTATAGAGTACGCGTATCTTAAACTAGCAAGTACGAGTACCAATCAATTTGAAATTCAATACTTGCACTTGTACTCGTATCTTACTTTGAGTACTTTTTGAGAACTCGTACTTGTTACGATACTCGGTTCACAATTACTCAAATACAAGTACGCTTAGAGTTACTAGACCCGAGAGTACGAGTACATAATTTGTTGTGACTCCGTACTCGACCCGAACTTGTACTCGTACTTGAAACTCGAGTAGGTACTCGAACCCGTGTGGAGCTCTGATGAATAATTACATATGTACTGTGTTTAAATATATGTATAAATAAAATAACCTTAATACCGTAAGTTCTGGAACTACCAATACAATTGCTCAGTAAATTTAAAAACGATTTTGTGTTTTGGGGCTGAGATCATGTATTAGTTCGATTTTCGATCCAATTTATGTAACGGCATGTAGGTAGATGATTTCTTTTGGATACTTTTCACTCTATCTCTGCCGCATTACGCCTTCTGTGTAATAAATTGTGTAGGCGTTTGTCTCCAAAGGGGACAACATCGCACCCGTCAAAGCTGGGCAAGCTACTCGCATACCTGAAATCCTAAAGATTTTCAGATTCGCCCGCAGAGCAATGCATTTCAGTCCACATGAATCCTGCCTAGATTTGATCCGACCGACATCCATCTTTGTTACAATTGAATCCTACCTACAAACTAAAATGCATTGCAAAAAAACGTGCATAAATAAATTGAAGACTACAAGTTTACGCCTAAAAACGCTCAGTTCTGCTCTACTACCTTGAATCCCTTTAACACATTATATTGGCTATACGTATAGTTTCAGCAAATATTCCAATATCTGGCGGAAATGTTCACTTAGTACTGAAATACTTTTAGCACATTTTGCTTAAAAGTTTGAATGTCGATTCGTGAAATCTAAGTCCTTGAAATAAAATGCATTTTTCAATTCATCCAAATGACCTAGCTGATATGATACTATTGTGTAGGTATTACAATTTTGCAGTAAGTATAATTATACCTTGACCTTGATAGTATCAATTTGACAATTCCAATGAAAATAATTGAAGCGTTTTCCAATAATGTTTATTCTGAGTTAAATTTTGTGTTTCAAGTTATACAAGAAATCCGGAGAAAACAACAGGTATTACAAACAACTTTTATTTTGGGCATGTTTTTGATGTTTTTCGATTTATGACCCAATGAATTACTCCCTGCCGCATCAATGTATTTTCGTAATATTTTTTGCTAGTTAACAAAGTTTGAATCCAGGTCCAGGCACAGGTTCGACTGTTTTGAACCCATGCGAATCACTAATCTACACCAATCTTTTGAGGTTGTGCTGTACGTCCCAGGTTCTCAGGACTGGAAAATCACGGCGCATAAAGTTTGCAAGTTACAAAGGAACGGGTTCGGAACAAACGTATTTCCACCAATATATTTTCGAGTGGAATCTTTTCTTCGATAAAAACAATCCATAGTGGAAGTTCTGACGTCAAATATTTCCATTAGTTCTGTAAACTGAAAACTTGTTACATGTTCTTGTGCAATATAACGCATGTAACCTACTCCGAAAACACGTTAATATTTGCATTGAAAAAATAACGAAAATTAACTTGGTAGGTTATTGAAATTAAAAACAATGTACATATGAATGTAGGAATGGGACTGTTCTGGTCCGGACCAGAAATTTTGGTCCGTTCTGGTCTGTTCCATGGTCTGTTCCGGTCTGTTCCCTGGTTACGAAAGGACCAAATGTACCTGGTCCAAGAACCTTGATAGACCAATTAAACCTGGTCCAGCTCAAAGAACAGACCAGAATGTTTGGTCCTTTGTTTGGCCCAGACCATTTGGAACGTTCCAGCATGTATTTCAACTGGTCGGACCAGATTCAATAGATGACCATTAAGTATTTCCAATTCCCGCGAATAGAATAGCATTGCTAGATTGTACAGCATGATACGATCGATTATTCAAAACAGTATCTAAATTGTCAAATGCTTGCGTGTTGTGATCATATTATAAACCTATTCGGTCCTAGTGGTCTGGTCTGTTCTGTTCCGGTCTGGTCCATGTTATTTTTAGGAACAGAACATATGTTTCTGTTCCAGCAATTTGTACGGACCAGATGGTTCCGGTCCTACAGTCTAAAAGACCATATGGTCCTGGTCCTACACGGAGAACAGATCAAATGGTCTGGTCCAGGCTCAAGGACCAGACCATTCCAAGAAATCCTGGAACATTCCGGAACAGTCCCATTCCTATATGAATGTATGCTTAATGTTTTTGTTTACAATTTATTTTATTGTTGCCATTCTTTTCAAGCAATCTTTGACCCACCCTTATTTCATAGCTGCACGGCATCTGTCCTTTGATTATTTCTTAAACGTTTACCTTCATAATTACGGTGGTTTGGTACTTCGTGCTATTGTGAGGTGACCAGGGCCGAATTTAACAATCGTCAGTGAATGATGTGCGTCATGGGGTAATCCATTCATTGCATTCCTGGACGAGCTCCAGGTAGGGTCTCCTTACCACTTGTCCAGATTTGTGTACACCTCTCCCATCCCATCCCAAAAAAATAAAAGTAAAAATAAAGTGGCTTTTTGTCTGTGTATATAGTTTTTCTATTAGTGCTTGTTATCAGTTGTTGCTTGATTGGACTCTCCAGCTATGCATTTGTAAGTAGGTCCAACGCGGGCGATTATTTACAAAGATATAGTGCCTCAACGTGTGCTTATTGCTATTAACAAAACTATGCAAACAAGTGCCCACTTTACACTCCAGCCATTATTGTCAATATAACATAAAATGTTGAACTCAGTGTCACATTGCGTTTCATGCAATAAACAAGGAAAACGCTTTCAGCTCACTATCAGCTGCACTTCATGCAAAGCTCAACTCCACCGAATTTGCATGAACCCAGTGCCAAGCTATTATCAATTTCATAAGCTAAACAATTCTCCCGATTGGAAATGTGAGAAATGCTTAACCAACGATGAAATACTACATTTATCCAACAATCTTGTGAGTGTTGACATACTGGATACAGTCGACGAAATTAGTTTCCAGGCATTCCCCACAAAACCCAATGAAATTCTACTCGAAACTAAAGGTGTAAAAGTCGGTCAAATAAACTGTAACAGTCTGAATCTACCTAAATTAGCAGAACTATCTCATTATATCGAACTGTATAAGTTCACTATAATAATATGTACGGAAACTAAATGGCAGCATGATACTCCTGATAGTTATTATACTATTCCTGATTTCCATCTCATACGCAGAGACAGAAAATCAAGACTCGGAGGAGGCTCAGCCATATATGTACATAATTTGTACAAGTATCTGGAACTAGATTTCACAACTATTTTCCCGAATGAAACGGAAATAATATGTGCCCAAATTTGTATGCCTAACAGAAAACCTGTTATTCTCGTATCTGTGTACAAACCGCCAAAAGTGTGCTGCACTTTGTTCATCGCTTCATTTGACTCTCTAATATCTACATTACTTGAAGCGAACCTTGAAATACTTATAGCAGGGGATTTTAATATTGACCTACTAAAAACTGACAGCATAACCAAATCTCTTAAAAGGACTACCTCCAACCTAAAACTCACTCAAATGATAAAGAACCCAACAAGAGTGGCTAAATTAAATAGCAACAAGGAAACTTGTTCGCTCATTGACCACTTTTACACATCCAAGCCAGAAAAAGTTGTGCTTAGTGGAAATATCCCGTTTAGTTCTGATCATGACTTTATCTATATTGTCATAAAAATTAAAGCAATGAAATACGCACCAAAGATGCTGCAAATACGAAACTATAAAAATATATGCTTGGACGAGGTAAATAAAGAACTACAAAGAAATCTTACTGATATCACAGACTATGAGCCTGACAGCCTCTGGGACAACTTCGAAAGTGCGGTAATCAAAGTAATTAACAAACATGCTCCAGTGAAAAAAGTACGTGTGAAGGGTAAGCCTTCCCCATGGCTCAATTCGAATATAAAGCAATTAATATACCGTCGCAATGAAACTAAACGAAAATTAATGAAATTACGTAATTCAGCATCAAGTACTCCTACTCAAGTGACCAGAGCTAACTCATTCACACCCACGATCAGTGATCTCTGGAAACTTTACAAGCGCAAAAGAAACGATGTTTCACATGCCATACGTACTGCTAAAGCCAAATTTCACAAAACTAATTTTAAAAAATCGTGTGGTTCAGCGTCACTCTGGAAAACATTCGAACACATTTCAGGTGGTAAATCGAAACCAAATATCATAACCAAACTTTGTGACAAAAATGGCTCCTATAACACCAATGATGACATATTTCAGAATCTATTTGACAATTTCGTGGTGCCATCTGAAGACAACTCAGATGAATTACACAAGTTCAACTTGGATATTTTGCCTAGCAGTACCCCGATTGAAGTTACTCCTAATGAAGTACAATTTGCTGCTCTCAAAGTAAAGCGTCACGGTTTTGAAACACATACTTCCATCTCATCACGTATTTTTCTGATGTTTTCGGAAACTCTTGTAAAACCTGTAGCAAATATTTTCACCAAGCTCATTAAATATGGAAAGTTTCCTGACAATTTTAAATGTGCCACAGTTACCCCGTTATACAAAAAATCAGGTAGCAAAACCGAAGCAAAAAACTACAGGCCAATATCAACACTACCTTATATGTGCAAAGTTTTTGAAAAAATAATACAACGGCTCGTTTTGAAAGACACCAAGTCTAACCTAGTTGATAATCAGCATGGTTTTCGCCGCTCCCGATCCTGTGAAACTGCGGTACAAATTGTTACGCAACAGATATTTAATCAAATAGACCTTAATAAGGGTCACGTTGTCTCGGCTTTCATTGATTTACGCAAAGCGTTTGACACTGTTCAACATATTCCCCTACTCATAAAGCTATCCACATTATATATCCTGAATGCAGATCTACTGAGACTTTTATGCAATTACTTACAAAATCGTGGATTTAAAATTAAAAATGGCGATAACTTATCGAAACGATTCAACTTCTTTTGTGGTGTCCCACAAGGTACCATATTAGGTCCACTGTTATTTATTCTGTACATTAATGACATGTGTAATCTACCAGTGTTAATCGCTAACTGCTCATGTATTCTATATGCAGATGACATAATAATTTTTACTCATGACAAAGATGTAGATACAGCGGTTATAAAAATTCAGAACAATCTGCAATTTATAGACAATTGGTGCTCCATAAACGGACTAAAAATTAACTACGATAAAACTAAATTCATGGTGTTCCATAAAGCTAATGACAGATCTGTATCACCAAATCTACAAATGAAATGCAATGACAATAGTATTGAGCGAGTGTATACTTTTAAATATCTAGGTATACATTTGGACTGTAATCTGACTTTTGTAGATCACTATTATAACGTAAAAAGGAAATTACTCCTGAGCATAAACATGCTACACAAAATCAAAAGATATGTCACGTACGACATGTTCAAATTGCTCGTACACTCTCATCTATTCTCCAACATTGAATTTTGTCTCACAGTTTGGGCCTGTATCAGTGCTACAGAAATTCAATATCTACAGAACAAGATAGACAGACTGCTCTTCTGTTTTTTCCACAAGACAAGGGTCAAATCCACCCGCACCATTGCTTATCACAGAAATTCAGTCATTACCAGCGAGATGAGGTACAATCTACATGAAAAATTCAATGTTCTCACAATTAATGAGCGCATTATGTATACGTGTGTTAAACACTTGCGACGTCAGCTCCTGTTTGGGAGCGACTCTGACACATACAACGCAACTTTCACATTTATGTTTAACAGTTTAAATATACGCCACAAAAACAAGTTAAAATCTATTGTGCATCATTCTTCCACCTTTGAAAGATCTATAAAGTATAGAATGGTTTTATTCTGGAACAAGCTACCACCAATACTCCGAGATCTTGAGAACACCGAGTTCAGTCAAAATTTAACTGACTGGATATTGTTTAGTAGAGAACAACTTTCTTAATTAATTTGTTTTTATTTTTTAGCAGAATTTATATAATATTGTCCATTATTGTAAACCATTGATTAATTTTGATGAATAATTCTGACAATTCAAACTAAATAAATCAAATCAAATCAAATCCTTGGAAAAACAATGTTTAAGTAATTCCCAACAATTTCCCAAGTTGTACCTTCCTAACAATAAGTTGTCTAGATACCGTATGCTCTATATAATAAGCAATTTGAAAAATAAATTACTATTTAAAAACATAATACTGGAATAAAAATATAGATTTTGTTTTACACGGGGTAAATGCGCAATACAGCAGCTTATAATAATTGTGCAATCCATCCATGTCGTTTTGGAAATATAAATATGGCTGTATACGAATTTAATCGTCTATTACTATTAGCATTTGAATTCGATACAGCAGTCAAGTACCAATTATGTGTACTTACGGCAATTTTTGCCAAATTTCTCGTGGTCAACTACAGTTTGTAAGGATATCCACACGAAATAATTATTTCACATTTAGAAAGACTCTGTGGTTACGTGCATCATTTGAATATGTATGAGATGTCGTAATGGAAATTAAGCGTAATTTATCTAGACCCTAATATATTTAAAGGAGTACGCTATTAAGCCCCGTCGGTAGTTTATACTTATTGACCACGGACAACAGTTGAGCGTAATTAAAAAATAGGCACAATTTCTTACATAAAATGCCCACTCTAAAACTTGTTTCACAATATATATTTCACAATTAGCGTATTTAACATATGAGTATACCACTTGTAGTCAATTATGAATTCCTTCAGGATGAGTTTGCAAAGCAATAGAACTTGAGCAGGTAGTAATTTAAATGTGACTGGGAGAGCTAAGCTAAGGAACCTCAAAAAATCCTTGTAAACCGCCATTCAAATCTGAAATCAGAAATACAAAATTTCTTCAAATTTTATTCTGAGCTTTTCAGATTAAACGAATCGTAGTATAATTTTTTGTAAACATCGTTGTTAAAATATCAGATGGTTACAATAATCTAGATTTCCAATTTTGAATTGAAATTCTCGGTCTTACGAAATTAATTTTTAAGTGAATGTCCTCAGAACTAAATTCAAGAAACTTATATGCGGTGATAAACACCAACCAGACACGGTTTTTGAATACAAATATGAATGGATCGGCAAACTCCTTTGATGAAAACTTTTGTATCAAACGTTTAAGGATCACACCGACACCAGTAGCTACTCAAAAGCTAGTATCCTAGCCCTTGTCCCATTTTCACTTTGATGAAACACATTTTCGTACACAACGTTTTTGAGTTAACAAGCTGCATATTTATTAATTTGAAGCCAAAAAACATTTCCGGGACTAACAACAAGTAAACGGATACGCATGAATAAATGCCAGAAACTTCATCACGTGTATATTATTTTCATTTGAAGATACATGGAGGTAAAGGTTGTCTTTTACTACTTAATAATAATGCTTGGTAACGTTTACTAAAATTAAAAGTACAATAACTGCGGTGTCAGCTTTTCAGTAAAGCACCTTTGCCCGGAGGTCCGTTTATAGTTTCGCACACAGGGGTCAGATTTTTGAACATCTCCTTGGAGGATAGTTTTTTTTACTTTCCATCTCGAAAATGATGTATATGCGGAGATTTTCCAAAATACCAGCTTAAAAACAAATTTTCCTCAAAGACGCTTCCAACTTTGAAAACCCCTGCTAAAACGTGGTCAACAAAATTTCAAAATCCCGGTTCTATAAACAAATTTGTGCTCCCCTTTAAATGTTTTTCTAAAGGAGTAGATACAATAGGAGTAAGTCCGTAGAGACTAAAACATAACCATTAAACTGATAGAATTTGAAATAATGTATTCAAGCATATTGGGAACCATCCCCATATCGCAGAAGTAGAACTCCCCAACTTTAATTGAAAAGGGATGACAGGTTCGTAGAAATTTCTGCATATAACTTGAATTACGTCTCCGTTTCCAACTGCGTAACGTCTCCTCGGATTTTTTTCCACAATCTGCCGAATGTACTAAAGCCCATCACCAAATATGCAGTAAGAAGCACCGCCGTTAGTCCGGCTCCAAAGAATACGATACCTTTCAATCTTACGACACCATTTATGAGTAGAACGATGATTACTTGAAAGAGCCATCCGTGAGCTGGCACGACGACGGGACAAAATATCGGCTCCGCTATACGAAACAGTAGCTGTAAAATACGATACTCCAATCGGAATGATCCCTTTTTTCGGATCCTGGTAAGCATGAGATCGGTTCGGATAAAATGTAAATCCGAACCGTAACCGAACCGAACCGAAGTTTTCGGTTAATTTTTTATCAAAATCCGAACCGAACCGTTTTGTTCGGATAAAAAAACATTGCAATCCGAAACCGAACCGCCAATTATCGGTTCGGATGATTTTTATAACCGAACCGTTTGTCGGTTATCCGAATAACCGAAACAACTTCGTTCGAAAACATTTATTAAATCTTTTCTGATAATATCGTCACATTTATCACACTAAATAATAATAACTAATAATTCTACCAAATATTTAACTTCAAATGACACCTTAAATCTAAGGACCAAATCTCCAGTAAGATTATAGTCGGTAAAATACGATGCAATTTCTAAATGTCACAAAAATATTTGGCAGGAATTATTTCAAATAATTTCATTACATAAAATTATTATATAAAATTACCATCTAGGAAATCTTCAAATTATGCTCCTTCTCAAGATGAATCAACTATAGGACAACAAATATGGTTTCAATAAAAAATGTTTTTTTCTCAATGTTCACCATTACATTTTCAATCAAATCTTTCTCCACCACTGTTTCAGTGTCATACAAGCAGTAATAGTTACTGCTGCCAACTTTCCTCTGGTTGGACATATTAAATCTGCACCACCAGCGAATTCTCTCTCTACTGGAACGGACGTCGGTTTAGATGAAAGAATATCTTTTGCTAATTTGGATAACTCGGGAAATCTCGCAGAATTTGCTTTCCACCAGACATAAGTGTCCGTTTTTAGAATTTCTGGAGGATCTTTAAAAAACTGTGTTACCTCAGACATATTTTGTTGAGATGGTGCATCTCGGACGTGGGATTCAAAATCATCGATTTCTTCTTGAAATGATAATGGGACATTTTCTTCAGCACCATCATAGGACTTTAGTAGTGCAGATATAACACTCTTGACTTTTGTGATGGTGGTTCGTTCAAATCCATGGTCCTTCAAATACTGGATTTTATATTTTGGGTCCAGTGCTGTCGCAATAAACAAAGTTGGCGATGTTTCGAAAGTTGGTCGATACTTCTCAAGCTTCTTTCGAGCTGCAACAATTGTATCCTTCAGGTTGCCTTGATGATTTAACTCGTAGGATTTCAAGCTATCCAATAGCCACAAATAGAGGGGGATATACAATGAACTGGATGCATCGTCGCAACTACACCGAAGCGTAGCGCTAGAGAACTTCTGCAATATAGCTTTTAAATGGTCAAGGTCTTCCCATTGAGATTCCGTTAACATGAATTTTTCCAGAGATTTTTCACTTGCACACAATGAATTCAAAGGAATTTTAAGTTCTTCTGCCCTTACTATCATATTAAAAGTCGAATTCCAGCGATGTCGTGCATCTAGAATTGGGTGAAGACGATCCTTTTCAAACTGGTCGCAAAATTTAAACATATTTTCAAGTAGAACATTAGAATATTTGATCTTCTTCATCAATGAGCGAAGTTGAAGGACTGCTTTGCCTATTCCAATTTGTTCGGAAATTTCATTAATTTCCACATCATTTTCGTCATCGGGAGATTCCACTTTGAAATGCTTTAGCACTTCCTGAACGCAAAGATTCAAGACATGAGCCAACGATCCGTCGGTTTAACCGACGGATACATTTACCTTATCCGAACCGAACGGATAAATTCATATGTAAAACCGAACCGATCCGAAACCGATATCCGGTTAGGCATTGACGTATCCGAACCGTTCGGTTATTTCAATTCGGTTACGACTTTTCTATCCGAACCGTCGGTTTCGGTTAACCGATGTTCGGATAACCGCGTTAAACCGAACCGATCTCATGCTTAGATCCTGGTGCTGGTAACGTAGTTAGGTGAATCCCAGCTGAAAATACATTCAGTTAAATTTGTTTGCCCAATTGACGCTTACAAAAGTAATAATTGGAATAATAATGAGTAAATATAAAAATAATTGTGCATTTTGTTTTATATTTGCTAACGTGGTTGAACTCTCACCTTAATTAACGCATAATGTAATGCATGCTAATCGTAATCTCCAATCCAATTGCACAGTAGATGAAAATATTAGAAATGCCAACCACGATCATGTAGACACAAAATATGGAATTGAGGACTCGAAGGAGAACCCAAAGGGGCCAGGAAGAAACTGTAATGACCGAAACGAATAGAAGTGGCTGGTTTGGTTGAAAAAATTTTACTACCACAATTAGAAATTCCACGACGGCGGCTCCACACCACAGAAAACAGATGATCATCCCAGGTTTGTCTACAAGATCTTTCCCTTTAATAAAGTACAACCCTGTTCAAAAAATATAAATTGAGTTAAGTTTCATGTTTTCAATTCTTATAACTTGGACAACGCCGTTGAAAATTTTAGTGAGTGATTTTAAAATGAAACATCCAACCTTTAAAACGTAGCGCATTAGCAATATATTCCTGAATAAAAAAAGGCAGTTCCTCGACAATTAGGATTTGATTTATTCCGAAAATAAAATGAACTATTTCCGCCAACGTTGCGCAGCTTGTTCCAAGAAAATAGAATAAATTCAACATTGACCCGTCCAAGTTCTGGATGCAATCGTAAGTTCGTACCACACTCCATACTAGAAAGAACGTGAAAACAATTTGACTGAGATGCCAGCCGAAGCGAGCCTTTAGACCTTTCTTGATCGTCAGTGTCTTTTTTTGCGGGTCCCATTTGTAAGGTAAATAATGGAGGTATTGGTTCCACCATAATCCAATGTATATGTATTTTTGAACAATTGGTCCCAACATTTTTATGTGCAGAAGTTGTATGTATAGTTGTTTTTCCAACCAAACGGTTTGTGAATTAATTGCAATACTTAAGCAATTGGTTGCTGGAAAAATTAAACCGAAATTCCAATATTTCTAATAAGTATTCAAAACCCGTCCAAGCAAATCATAATTTTATTCCGTGTAACTGCAGATGAAGTATGGTTCTTGGTTGTAAGTGTAATATTTGGGTACTGTTGGCTGTTTGAGTTTTATGAACTTAACTTTTATGTAAAAGTAAAAACAGTTTTGTGTTTTTGGGGTTGAGGTATTATACCCAAATAAATTGTCTATTTGTTGTCTCGATTTTTTACCCAATTTATGGCATGTAGGCTTAAAATCCCATTTTTATACCTCAGGCGTAATGTAGTAGAGATGGAGGGAAAAGTTTCCAGAAAAAATCATCTCCCTACATATACATTTGTATGTATATTTTCCCCCTACATTCCAGAAGTGTAATGTACAGTTTTATTAATATTTATTAATGAAAGTTTTACCGAAATGTCCAGATTTGTTTCCCATATTTCTAATACTCGTCTTGCAAAGCTATTATTTAATTCGAGGTTACCTAATATTAAGCATGGTACTTGGTTGACAGTCCCGTGTTGGGTACTGCTGGGGAGTTTATTTAGGATTTTTATAATATTATTAACTCTCGCTATGGTTCAAGATATGAGACTGCGTCAACTCATATGAAAATGAACCGTTGGTAATAAGCTAGAAATGAATATTGTGTTTAAACGAATGTATAAAAATAAATAACCTTAATACCATTGTAAATTCCGGAAATACCAATTGTCGACGTCCCATGTCAACATAATAATGTACATTCAGTTTCCAGCAAGTTGCTTGCATTGTGCAGGCAGTACATTCCATGTATTTTCTCGAAAGGTATAAGTTAAGAATAATGTTATCGGTTATTCTAATTAGGTCTTCAACCTTAGCTCACAATCAGTTGTATCTTGATGTGGTTTTAAAGCTAAGGTTGACATTAATATTGTAAATACTTATATTCGTGACGCAAATGTAAATTATTATTTTTAGAAGTTCCAGAATTAAGGTCAACCTTTTATTTTTACGCGGTTCCTTTTTGTGTCCTGATATTTTCTCCTTGTACAAGGGAAACCTTAAAAAGAGTCTCTCACAGAACCTTGAATTGAACGCATCTAGTAAATAAATTAAGATTTTTAATTTCCTTTTGACCTAACGACAGTGCAAGCACAAACTCATTGTTTTTCTCATATTCATTTTACTACTCATCCAGTCCTCTAATTCTCCGAGCCATCATATGGTCCTTCGAGCCTTGTTTAGAGAAGAATCAGCAAAAGTCCTGTGGATAGTATATCGAAGAAATTCTCAAGTTTTTGTAAGTTTTACCAAAATTTACTGGTCCTTCAAAAGTTACAAGTTACGCCATCTAAGAAAGGTTCATTACTAGTGCAATTCACATCCAAAAAAAAAAAATTAGTTGAACATACAGTGCCATTTATCCAAAACTTATTGTGAGAGATCTCCCACCTCAAAGGTTCATTTCAAGTTATGGCATCTGTAGCAAAAAGTCAGCGAACAATATTAAAATCTGCCCTTACAAAGCTATCAGGTCGCATCAGTAAGTGCAATGCTATCACAATTGACCGGGTCGAGTTGGAAACACTAAGATCCAAGCTCAAGATTATAGAATCAAAACTAGAAGCAAATCACAATGACATCTTGTCTCAAATCACTGACGCAGGTCTCATAACCGATCAAAATAAAGACCATGATGACATCATTGACAAGATTCAAGATATCGAAGACAAACTAATTGCTAATGAGAAGGAAGTAGTCAAGCGAGAAAAGGAGGAAGATATCAAAACCCGGGAGAGATTAGCTGTAGCGAAAGCCAACGCTGAACACGCAGCTGCGAGTGCAAATCCCATCCCCGGACACAATACTACTCCAACAATTCAGAAGCCACAGCTACCAAAACTTTCACTCCCAAAGTTTAGCGGAAACTTAGAGGAATGGCTAAATTTTCGAGACAGGTTTGAGCAATCAGTACACAGCCGAGCAGATTTATCTGGAGCCGAAAAGATGCAGTATCTACTCTCATCATTGGAAGGGTCAGCAGCAGCTGTTTTAGAAGGTACGCCCGTTAACAATTCCAGCTATCATTCTGCATGGGACCTGCTAAAGAATCAGTTTGAGCACACTAGGGAGTTGATCTATCGTCAAGGGCTCCGTATGTTGGATCAAACGGTAGTAACCGTCCGTAGCTCTACCGCGCTGCAGACTGTAGTCACTACAACAAGAAATGCTCTACAAGCCATGAAGAATTTGGGTCAGCCTACAGATCAATGGGACGGCTTAGTCATCATCATACTACTAAAGAAGCTGGACAGGGATACCAAACTGAGGTTTCATCAGTCACTCACAAGTAAGGACATGCCAAGTATGCAAACCTTGATGAATTTTCTAGAGAAGGAAATTGTGGACTTGACCTCCTCAGGCGAAGTAGTGGAACCATCTGTAGAGAAGTTCCAAACAAAACACGTCCAATCAAATGGAAAGCAGCCGTTTAGAAAGGACGACAAAACACCGTGTGTCATTTGTCAAGAACAGCACTTCATTTTTAGTTGCACCAAACTAAACGAATCATCTGATATTGACAAGAAAAAATTAGTGGACAAGGCGAAGCTTTGCACAAATTGTCTCAAACCCGGACATGTGTGGAAAGGCTGCAACTCCAAGTTCACCTGTAAAGAGTGTAAGTCCAAGCACCACACAATTCTTCACTCTTATTTCAACAGCAATAGCAAGAAGAAACCTACAACAGCTACAACCTTAGCAACTTCTCGCTCAGTCTCTCAAGCTTGCATCAAACCAACAGCTGTAGTGCATGCACTCAATCATCGTGGGCAACCATTGGACTGCCGTGTAGTCCTAGATAGCGCCTCAGATGCTTGCTTCATTACAGCATCCTTAGTGAATCAATTAGGGTTGAAGAAGCGCAAGTTAGCAGAAGCACACAAGATCCAAGGTCTGGCGGAAATGGAGGTGGCAGCCACTCATGAATTGGTCACCCTCAATCTGCGTTCAAAAATTTTTCCAGACCAAACTATATCAGTTGAAGCTCACGTAGTCCAGAAAATCACAGGGTCCTCCCCCAAAGTACCCATTGACAAGACATCCCTTACATATTTACCAGACCTGGGCTTAGCAGATCCAGAATTTAACATGCCAGCAAAAGTCAATGTACTTCTATCGACAGAAGTCCTGTTTCTGGTAATGCGACCGCAAATTATTAGAGGAACCCCCGAGCAGCCCGTGGCTGTTCAGACAACTTTTGGCTGGATAATTGGCGGAGGTAGATCAATTCACAATCAGCCGAAACTCCAATGCAACATAGTGTCCTCCACCCTAGACCAACAACTTCGACGGTTCTGGGAAATTGACCAAGGACACACCAACAACATTCTAACTCTAGATGAGGAGAAAGCTGAGAAGCACTACACTCAGACCACCATAAGAAGAGAAGATGGTTCTTTTCAAGTTCGTCTTCCATTTAAGGAGGAACTCCCCACCCTGGGAAACTCAAAACAACAAGCATTCAGAAGGTTAATCAATTTAGAATCCAGATTGGGACGACACAATGAGTTACGTGAACAGTACTTAATGGCCATGCAAGCACTGGTAAACGATGGTCATTTGGAGAAAGTTCCAGGCGCAGATTTGCAAAAAGAAGACAAGAAAGTCTTTTACCTCCCACATCACGCCGTACTCAAGACTAGCAGTTCCACAACGAAAATACGAATTGTATTTGATGCTAGCGCCAAATCTACCCTGGGAACTTCACTAAATGACACAATGATGATCGGACCCGTGCTACAACAGGACCTGCACACCCTTCTAATCCGCTGGCGCTTTTGGCTCATAGCAATGACAGCGGACATCAAACAGATGTATTTACAAATATATATCCATCCTGACGACCGGGACTTTCTTCGCATTCTTTGGCGTTCCAACACAAAGGACGAGATAGTAGCCTACCGGATGAGGAAGGTCACCTTTGGAACAGCAGCAGCCCCTTTTCAAGCTGTAAGAACGCTTCAGCGCCTAGCCGAAGAATATGCAGATAGGTACCCTGTAGGAGCTCGAATACTGCAAAACGATTTCTACATTGATGACTGCATTACCGGGGCCAACACTCTAGAAGAGGCCCTCCGACAACAGTCCCAGTTACTAAAAATAACAAAAGAAGGGAACTTTTCCCTGCGTAAGTGGTCCTCGTCACACAAGGAACTATTGCTGGCAGTTCCCCCTGAAATGAGAGAATCACAGCTTCCACTTAATCTAGACTCAGATGACCAGTTAAAGGCACTAGGATTAATATGGAACCCCAGTGCAGATGATTTTCGGTTTGTCGTTCAGCCCCCCAAGTCTACGAAGATTACAAAGCGCAGTATTCTTTCCGAAATTGCAAGAGTATTTGATCCACTTGGATTCATTTCTCCGGTGACGATCATTTCAAAAATAATCATGCAAGCCCTATGGAAAGCGGACACTGCGTGGGACTCCTCGCCACCACAAGATATTGTAAGCCAGTGGTTGGCTTATCAACAACAATTGCAAGGGATTTCCAAAATCCGAATACCTCGCTGTATCAATATACCCGAAGCCCACTCACATCAACTTCACGTATTTGCTGACGCTTCGGAGAAAGCGTTTGCAGCAGCAATCTATCTTCGATCACTTTCCCTCTCATCTGTACGCGTAAGACTGGTCACGGCAAAAACTCGAGTAGCACCAGTGAAAGCAGAAACCTTGCCCAGGCTAGAATTATGCGCAGCGTTGTTAGCAGCAGAACTTCTGGAGCAAGTAAAACGTGCCCTACCCATTACAGTGGAGAAAGTAGCTGGCTGGACGGACTCAACCATTGTCCTGGCTTGGATCCGATCTGATGCTTTGCGTTGGAAAACATTTGAGCGAAATCGGATTGTCAAGATCCAGAAAGTTTTGTCAAGTGAGAACTGGAGTCACGTTCCAGGCATCATCAATCCTGCAGATATTCCAACGCGTGGCCTAACAGTTGAGGAATTTTTATCCAAACCTACTTGGTTCAACGGCCCTTACTTTCTCCATTCACCAGAAATTAATCCCCAGCCTCCGGTAGGATCTCATGGAGATCTTCCCCAGGGGGACGTCTACACCCCCTCCGGTGGCAGCCTCGTAGCAGAAAAAGATTTCTCATCAAAACTCAGCAACAAATCTTCACAACATTCCCAATTACCCGCGGCCTTGTCCAACAAGGATCCCCAGGGGGATATCTACACCCCCTCCACGGAAACAACACCCCATCAGTGTCTTACAATAAGCACTTCAAACGTCAAAAATATAAGTCGGTTCATGGATCTCAACGAAGTTATACAGAAGTATTCATCGTGGTTAAAGCTAAGAAGACACACAGCCATCTTAATCAGGTTCTACAGGTCTATCCTCAAGAAGGAAATCGTACAACCAGGTCTCAGTCCAAGTGAGCTTATGAATGCACAGTACCGACTCATCCACTTTATTCAGCAGCAAGTTTACAGCCAAGAGATTAAATGTCTACAGCGGAAGTCCCAGCTCCCTAAGAAGTCTCCACTAAACTCATTATCCCCATTCATTGATGAGCAAGGTATACTCAGGGTGGGTGGCAGACTCCGCAAGTCAAATCTCCAGTACGATCAAAAGTACCCAGCCTTGGTACCCCGACACCATCTCAGTTGGCTCCTGGTTCGTTGGCAGCATGAGAGACTGTGTCATGGCGGTGTCCAACTTGTCCATTATACAACAAGACAGAGGTTTTGGATAATAAGAGCAAAAGATTTGGTCAAGTCCATCATAAACAAATGCACGGTATGTGTAACGCAAAAAGCAAAACTTCAGCAACAATACATGGCTGACCTTCCCAAATCAAGAGTCACAATGCAGCGACCCTTCAATACAGTGGGAGTCGACTATGCTGGCCCTATCGTCCTTAAGGATTCCTTTGGAAGAAGCCCAAAGACATTCAAGGCATACATTAGTGTGTTTGTTTGTTTCTGCACAAAGGCTGTGCATCTGGAAATCGTAAGTGGGCTCTCAACAGACGCGTTTCTGGCAACCTTAACTCGTTTTGTAAACCGTCGAGGACGCCCTTCAACAATCCATTCGGACAACGGCACAAACTTTATTGGAGCAAAAAGGGAATTGCAAGAGCTGTTCGATTTTTTGAAGGAAAGCGATACCAACTCCACACTACAGAGACACCTTTCAGCGGACAACATTGAATGGAAGTTAATACCACCCTCAGCCCCCCACATGGGAGGACTCTGGGAAGCAGCGGTCAAGAGCACTAAGCATCATCTTCAGCGGGTCATAGGCTCCACACTGATGAACTTTGAAGAAGCGGCAACGCTCCTGTCATCAGTGGAAGCGTGTCTCAACTCTCGTCCTCTGTGCAAAGATGAAGGTGGGCCAGACGATTTAGTAGCACTGACGCCTGGACATTTTCTCATCGGCGCTCCTTTAGTAAGTCTTCCATCTCATGATCTGACTAATGTGAAAGTAGGAACCTTGTGCAGATGGCAACGACTCCAATTAATGCAGCAACAATTCTGGCGAAGATGGCACCTCGAATACCTGCAGCAGCTACAGAAAAGGACAAAGTGGCGGGATTTAAAGGACAACCTCAAGATTGGAGACATTGTGATCATACGGGATGAAAATTCTCCTCCAAGGCGGTGGAAGCTAGGAAAAGTCATCGAATGTCACACTGATGCTACGGAAGAACCTCAAGTGGTACGAGCCGTAACATTGAAGACAGCTGACGGGGTAATGAAAAGACCGATTGCAAAATTGGTGTTACTGCCAACAGCTCAAGATCAAGACATGTGAATAATTATTATTATTATTGAATTTTCTAATTTCATTTTATCATTAAATACATTACTATGTATTGGTGGGCGGAATGTCGACGTCCCATGTCAACATAATAATGTACATTCAGTTTCCAGCAAGTTGCTTGCATTGTGCAGGCAGTACATTCCATGTATTTTCTCGAAAGGTATAAGTTAAGAATAATGTTATCGGTTATTCTAATTAGGTCTTCAACCTTAGCTCACAATCAGTTGTATCTTGATGTGGTTTTAAAGCTAAGGTTGACATTAATATTGTAAATACTTATATTCGTGACGCAAATGTAAATTATTATTTTTAGAAGTTCCAGAATTAAGGTCAACCTTTTATTTTTACGCGGTTCCTTTTTGTGTCCTGATATTTTCTCCTTGTACAAGGGAAACCTTAAAAAGAGTCTCTCACAGAACCTTGAATTGAACGCATCTAGTAAATAAATTAAGATTTTTAATTTCCTTTTGACCTAACGACAGTGCAAGCACAAACTCATTGTTTTTCTCATATTCATTTTACTACTCATCCAGTCCTCTAATTCTCCGAGCCATCACCAATGCAACTGTAAACTGCACGTGTAAAACCAATTTAAGGTTTTTGAGGTTAAGGCAAAATATCTACCTGAAGAAACTATCTATCTTTTAGTTACATTTTTTGCGCAATTTATGAAATGGTATGTGCGGAGATGACTTGTTGAGTAAGGGATAAATATAAAGCTTGAACGTGCTAACATCAATTTGACAGTAATTGAAGCATTTTCCAGTAATATTGTAAGGTAGGTTGTATTTTGCCTTGAAGTTGTTATACAAGGAATCAGGAGAAAACTACAGGGGTTGCGCAGGACACTGCCCCCCCCCATTTCAAAAAATAACGCAAACTCATGTTTTCCAATTTACGGGCTGATGAATTACACAACACCGCATTAAATTATTTTCGCAACATATTTTGAACCTCGTTCGCAGAACCGTACACCTTTTTAGTAACATATCAGGTTTGTCTTTGCGTTAAGAATAAAAATATTGGCACGGCCGAACAAAATAATAAACAATCAGGGATGGGAAATTGACACACATACGACCTGCTGGATTGGATTAACTGATTCAGGGAAAAAATCCTAATCACTTGGATTGGATTAGCGGATTAAATGACAAAATTCCGATCTCTTGGATTGGATTAACGGATTAAAGTAAGCAGCTCCGATCACTTGGATTGGATTAAGGGATTGAGGGAAAAAAATTCGATCACTTGGATTGGATTAAGGGATTGAGGGAAAAAAATTCGATCACTTGGATTGGATTAAGGGATTAAAGTGAAAAATCCCGATCACTTGGATTGGATTAAGGGATTGACGGGAAAAATTCCGATAACTTGAATTGGATTAAGGGATTGACGGGGAAATGGTCGATGAATAAAAATTCGCAGATTTACATTAAATTTCCAATAAAGATGTAGATATTAAGGATTGATAAAGAAAATCAAAAATTTTCTAATGGATTAGCACATAGACCAATTTAATTCTTATACAAGTCAGATTAACGGGTCAACATTTGTTAATACATACTTAGTTAGATGGTTTGAGCTATTGGCCACCATAAATTTAGTAATTCAGACCGGGATAATGCGATGACGTGAATATCATAGTAGTTGGTTAAAATTACAAGGTTGGTCCTATTTATCCAAACACATTAGTATGCAGTAAATTATTGTGGATGGAGTGGAACTAGAAATAGTCTGCTTAAAATAGAGACATAGCTCAAATCACAATTCAAGCCTACGTATTATGAGTAGATATAATCCAATCCACGCTACTGACAGCAGTGGATTTTGGTATTAGGATTGACCAAATAATTCATTAAGTATTGGATTAGGATGTGGAATTAATTCGTTGCCATACAAATAATTGGTTTTAACTAGTAGATTAAAATGAAACAATTGAGCCGGGATTGAGGATTAAGGATTAGACCCAAGTTTCCCCAACACTTGGATTGGGATTAATTATTTCTTATAAATTTTGTAATCCGGGATTAATTTAATCCCGGATTAATAATCCATTCCCATCCTTGTAAGCAATGCAAAAAGGAATTAAGGTTGATGAGACAAACTCACCACGATGCTGGGAGTAGAATATTGATCTCAGCATTTCAGCTTGAAAGATGCGGACATTCCATTGTGAAATTCAGAATACTACTTTCTGAAATTTGTCAAGAAACAAATAGAAAGCAAAACAACAATTTTTAGGGGCGTCATTTTTGCACTGCAATTTTGTCGCATATAGCCTGGAATTTGTGAACTTCCACGCTTAATCCTTGAGGACGTGCAAATTCACTCTCTTCAGATTGGTGGTTTAAACATTTTTGTTACCAGACGTGGATTTTTTGTGGATCGACATATACATAAATGTTCATTGAAAAGTTTCAAGTTTTACTGTGAATAGTGTTGATTTTATGCACAATTAGTAATTAAAAGTCATGTTTCTATCTGCACTAAGCTTTTGGGATTTCACATCCAAGGTTCTAAATGTACAATCACGGCGTGTAAAATTTCCAAGCAACATACATATGTAGGAACGGATTCGGAACACTTCACTCTCTGCAGATTGGTGGTTTAAACGTTTTCGTTACCAGAAGTTTCCTGGCCAATAGCAGTTTGTAAGGATATCCTTTCCAAATTATATTGATTCCAAATTTAGAAAAACTGTGCTTGCTTACGACATTTTACAGATATGAAAAAAGTTGAAAGTTGAAATAAAAACGCAACGTAATTTATTTGGGTCCATTATTTAAAGAATTACGCTATTTAGCCCGGTCGGTAGTTTATAGTAATTGATATGCGACAACAGCTGAGTGTCTTTCAATTAGTAGTACCAATTTCTTACAAAAACAGCCCACACTAAAAATACTTTCATCTTCCAGTTTGAACATTTCCATGGTCGAATAGATATGTGCATTGAATTGGCAATTCAAATTGCATAGGATATTTATTTTTGCCAACTATGTTTCACAATTAGCCCATATAACATATAAATATTTCGTCTGCATGTAATTATGAACTCTGTCAGGATGAGTTTGTAAAGCAGTGGAGTTAATTTAAATGTGACTAGGGGAGCTAAGCACGACGCTGAGATTGTACAAGCTTTCATTACCAAAACTTGATGGTGGCCAGATAAGATCTTCAAAACTCCAATACTCCAATACAAGTATGGGGAACTGAAAATGTTAAGTTTCGTTTTAAAAAAAGTTGGCCTGCTAAAATAAATCAGCATTGTTGAAAAATATTGGTTACAAAACAAATTTTCACAAAAGACGTTTGAAAATCCTTAGTAAAAATAAATAACTTAAATAAACTTTTAAATTCCCATTCACCAAGCAAAAATTATTTTCCCGCTGAAATTGTTTATTTCTGATTTTTTCCCCATCCCAGCCATTTTTTACCCTGAGAAGAACCTTCCCCATCTTCTCACAAAAATTCGAACCCTGCCACTGGTTAACCCGAAAACACCCGAACGATTTCACTAAATCTTACTGTAAAGTAAATTTCATTACCCCAATCATTCAAATACACATTCAGTTCTTCAAAATGTAACAGTTGTATTTGATATTGTTATAATCTGATACAAATGCATTCACTAGGAGCAGACACAACATGAACATAGTAATTCCTTCATAACTAAAACATGACCATCAAACTGATAGAATTTGAAATAATGTATTCAAGCATATTGGGAATCATTCCCATATCGATATAGTAGAATGTCCCGACTTTGATTGAAATAGGTTGGCACGTTCGTAGAAACCTCTGCATATAAGGTGATTGGCGTTTCCGTTTCCAACTGTGCAACGTCTCATCGGATGTTGTCCACAATCTTCCGAATGTGCTAAAGCCCACCACCAAATATACAGTAAGAAGCAGCGCCGTTAATCCGGCTCCAAAAAATATGATGCCTTTTAACCTTACGACACCGTTTATGAGTAGCACGATGATTACTTGAAAGAGCCATCCGTGGGCCGGTACCACAACGGGACAAAATATCGGCTCCCCTATACGTGCCATCAACTGTACCAGACGATACTCCAATCGAAATGACTCTGGATCTCGGATCCTGTCTGTAGTCACGTAGGCTCGTGAATCCAAGCTGAAAATATATTCAGTTAATTTCGTTTTCCTAACTAACGATTACAATAATAATAATTGTAGTAAGCATGAGAATAATAGTATTTTTTTTTGTTTTGTATTTGCTAACGTCAATGAACCCTCACCTTAATTCACGCATACCGCAATCCACACTAATGGTAATCTCCATTCCAATAGAACAGTAGATAAAGATGTTAGAAATGGTAACCACGATCATGTAGACACAAAATATTGAGTTGAGGAGTCGAAGCAGAATCCAAAGGTGCCAGGAAGAAACTGTAATGACCGAAACGAATAGAAGTGGCTGGTTTGGTTGAAAGATTGATAATACTACAATCATAATTTCCACGACTGTGGCTCCCCACCATAGAAAACAGATGACCAACCCAGGTTTGTCCACAAAATCTTTTCCTTTAATAAAGTACAACTCTGTTCAAAAAATATAATTGAATCAAACTTCATGATTTTAATTCTTATAACTTGGGCAACGCCGTTGACACTATTAGGGTATTTTAAAGTCAATCATCTGACCTTTAAAACGTAACGTCGTCGCAATGTATTCCTGAATAAAAAAAGGCAGTTCCTCTACAATGAGGATTTGATTTATTCCGAAGATAAAATGAACTATTTCTAAAAGTGTTGCGGAACTTGTTGCAAGAAAATGGAATAATTTCAACATCGACCCGTCCAAGTTCTGGATGCAATTGTAAGTTCGTAGCACACTCCATGCTAGAAAGAGCGTGAAAACAATTTGACTGAGATGCCAACCGAAGCGGGCCTTTAGACCTTTCTTGACCGTCAGTGTCCTTTTTTGCGGGTCCCATTTGTAAGGTAAATAATGGAGGTATTGGTTCCACCAGAATCCAATGTATATGTATTTTTGAGCAATTGGCCCTAACATTTTGTATGCGCTGAAGTTCAAGTCAAAACTTTGAACAAGTAGTAATATCTGCTCTTTATTATGTACATGACACCTGTTGAAATATGATGTCATCAAACAATTTAAAAAATTAAAGTGACATGGTTTATTGGAATTGAAATACTGGAGTGTGAATGTTATGAAACTAACTTAACACTACTATGTCATTCTTTGGGTGACAAAAAATTGTTTCTTGTAGAGTTGCGTTTGAAACCAAACTGTTTGTAAATCCGTTGTAATCTTTGCAGGCACTAGTAGTCGCGGGAAACAATTTACCGAAATTTCAAGATTGTTGATGAGTCTTCAAAACCCTCTGGTGCTTGGTGGCAAGTGTAATATTTGGGTACTGTTGGCTGTTCGAGTTTTAATATTTTTACTTTTATGTAAATGTAAACGATTTTAGGTTTAGGCTATGTATCTCGATTTTTTACCTAATTTATGAAATGTACGCCTCTCACGTCGTCACCAGACGTGGGTTTTCTGCGGAACCACATATAATTATTACTGGATTATTGGCATTAAGAACTAGATACTTACACATGCATGCTCAATGTTTCTATTTCCATTTTATTTTGAAGTTATTACCCAGTTTATGCAATCCCTGGTCCACCCCTCTTTCATTCGTCGTATTAATTCTGAAATTTTGTGTTCACAAATCCTTCCAATTACATTTTAAAGCTTTTGTTCTTGTGGGGTGCTCAGGGAAGTCTTTAAAAATATTGGGCCCGGCATGGAGCAATTTCCAAACAATTCCCCAAGTTGTCCACAAGAGAATACCGTAAGTTTTATATAATGATTGCTATTTGAAAGGTAAATTGACATTTTAAAAAATAATTCAGGATTAAGAATTTTATTTTGTTTCATTACAAAGCAAGTTACATGGTCGTAAATGCACCCCTCTAGACCTATTATCAAGCATTGTACCAACCCTTCCATGTTGTTTTGGAAATATAAACAAGAGCTGCGCTCGAGACAAGAGGTCGCGTCAAGTTCGGGTTGAGCTTTCAAATGTAAGTGATAAATAAGGTCAGGTACAAGTAAAAGGGGAATCTGAACTTGGTAATTCAAGTCGGGTAAATTGCAAGTGCAGGTTTAGAAATTATACTTGCATCTAAATATTGCAAGTGCGGATGTGAGCTCATGAAATACATGTACCTAGGGTATGTCGATTGAAAATGCCCTGGCATTCTGGGCATTTTCATTCGTGGGAAAGTTGGGCATTTTTGGGCATGCTGGGCATATTTGGCACGGGCATATTCGTTAAGGGCAAATTGGGCAAATAAGGCGTTCATGATTTTACACACGCATTATCAACAATCGAAATTATCATGAACTTGGCAACATCAATCCATGCTAGCTTGGTCTACTGAAAGTTCAGACGATTGTTGATCGCTTTGCTTGCGTTTATTGTAAAGTATATGTACAATATGTGCTGCAGTTTACGGTCTACATAAATAGCGCTACTATTCAAAGTCTAAAGAGTCATCGCCAGGTATCTTCACAGTTAGTCAAGTCATCAATTTAAACTCATTAGAAAACTTCTTTAGAAAATGCCTCGTGGGAATCACAAAATATGGTTACACTGGACTAGCATTCCGATTACGTTAAACAAAGTGAAGTGTAATTACTGTGCAAATACACAGGCACACATGCACACCTCACTATAACTTCTTAACGACAATATTTTGTGTTATTAAAATATTCACCACAATTTGTTTCGTAAAATGTAATTTTCGTTGCGTTACAGAAATTATGCCATGAAGTTTTATATTTTAAAAAATTACTTGTAATACTTGAAGTTCAAATTCGGGTTCAAGTTCGGGTTACAAAATTTTGGAATCGAATTGCAGGTGCTATTTCAAGTTCAGGTACCTCAAAATATACTTGGTTAAAATAATTTGAATGGTTACCCAGATAGCACACGGGTTTTTTCTGATATCAGCAATGCTTCGCATTCCGCAGAATTTCCGAACAGTCAGAATGGATTAAAACTGATGTCGAAACGATTTCATATTCCATTCATAAGACCGCAACATTTTCGAATGATGTCAGAAATGGTTCAGTAGAATGAAGCACTTCTTATTACACTCATTATACCATTCTAAACGTAGAGTTAGCGGAATGGCTCCGAAACATCTCGCAAATATAACAGTGACGCATGAGCAATGCGAATTGTAAATTCCGTTGGAAAAAATTATACGCGCCATCATTGCAATTCAACTCCAGTCAGTGAATGAATCTGATAAAATCACTAATTATTGTACACAGTTAAACTCTATTTTGTGCCATACTCAGCAGTTCCATTACTACAGGCAATGGACTTCATTTAAGGTAAGTATATTTATATAATCTTTAATCATACATTTTTACTTTTAAGCCTTGCAGTCATATGAATGTGTTGATTTCTAATGTGTAAGTCCTATATGTCAGTTATTGTTAATTTTAATGTAATGAGTGTAGTTATTATTTCCACTATGAAAATATTATATAAGAAGTAAAATCAAGTTTTAATTATTATTATATTCACATATATTTTCCGTATTTCAGTTACTATTTGAGCACGGTGAGGGAATTTGGAACTCGTTACGTCATCCTGTGACCACTATAAGGTCCACATCCATAAATTAGGTAATTATATGTATTACGTTATTTATATTTCTTGGGTATTTTACTTTCAAAATAATTCACGATGAAATGCACATGAAATGCATAAAGTTAATGTGGTAAATGTTTTTGAAGGTACCACTGGTGGACGTGTGTTACTGGGTGCGGAAAAGTGAATTCATTGTGCAGTAGGATGGTAGAAGAAAGAATTGACACTTCATTGCCCTTTTTACTTTTAAATTTTTTTGCATACAAATCTATTCGTGTATTTATAAAAATGTATACCTTGTTTGTATTATGTGAATGAATGTAAATAATTAAAAATACGAGTCTGAATTTGAATTTTTCCTAATCATTTTGAGACCATACAATATTATTGCTCGTAGGTAAATCCAAAATCAGACAGATGGCGCATTTCAGAAATGCTTCGCAGCTCTGTTGCAAACTGGAGATTTTGCGATATCGTTCCGAAAGTGATACGAAGCGAAAATGCGGACATTTGCTACTCATAAAGAAGTCATTCTTAATATTTCCTGAAGCAATAGCGATATCAGAACGAGATCAGCGCCTTCGTACGCATGATACCGCATTGAATTCAGTACGATATCAGTGTGCTAGCTGGGTAAGTACTTGATAAGATTCACAGTACCAAGTTCGTGTCCATTCAAATTTATACTTGCTAGTTCAAGTGCAGGTCAAGTTCATGTTCGGATCCTGAATCTACTTGACCCGAACGCAGCTCTGATAAACACGGCTGTATATCTACTTGTTCAAATTTTAATGTTCCATTACTACTAGCTTTTGAAATCGGCCCAGTTATAAGTACCATTTATGTACACGTATGCGTTTAGGGCTTGATGTAATGCTTGCCTCATTTTCCCTAGCCACTCCAAATATTATTGATTTCAAATTTTAAAAAACTGTTCTTGCTTGTGACATTTTTACAGATTAATATGAAAACGTAACGTAATTACGTTTGGGCCCATTATTTAAAGAATTACGTTATAAAGCCCGTTCGGTAGTTTATAGTTATTGACAAGCGACAACAGCTGAGTGCCTTTCAAATAGTAGTACCCATTTCGTGAAACATTTACTTCAAGGAAGTCACCTCCACAAATACGTAAATCTACGGGAGAATGTTCCTTCGACCAAAATTGTGGAACAGGTCTTGCCGAATGGACCTACGCCTAGACCAGACCAGAACAAAAATCAAAGAACAGATCGAACCATTCCAGCAACTACAGTGAATTTCCTATATAGTGGTTTCCAAGGGAGTGACAAATTCCTGCCACTATATAGGGATGCCACTGTATGTGACTAATGGTTAACTATGCACTCTTAATGTTTATAGACAATAACTGTAACTAAATACATTTACAGAATACTCAAAATTATGAGGTATCAGCCTCATTGAGTTTAAGATGTTCAGTAACTTTAGGTTTCCTCATACTATTAATAATGTTAGTCGTAACAAACTTTTCGACTGCAAGGTCACCATTCCAGAAACCAAATTCCTGGAATTATGGTAATGGGAATTACTTCCACTGAGTACTCTGCGGTTTTTTCACTATGAGGTTTTGCTTTTTTATTTATTTTATTATTTTAAAAAGGTTTTTTAAAAAAATCAACACGAATTGAAACTTATTAGAAGTGAGCCCAGACAGAAATGGCAATGATTTGTGTTATAACTTCGTTTTAACTTAAGTCACGGATCATATGACGTAAATCCAGCTAATCATACCACGGCTTCAGTAAACCAAAATATTAATCAAACTGCATTAACATTTGAAATTAAAATTGAACCAACCGAGATAAGCATTATTAACCGCCCCCACATTTGATAACATCATGTCATACTTTTGTAGCCATTATCTAGCTAATTTTATGCCAACTGCCATTATAATTTCGCATTGTCTGAGCCACCGTAACACAAAATAGTGCCATTATAGAGGGAATACCATTATAGAGGGTGCCACTATACTGTATACCTTTAACATTGCAAACCTCTAGGGAGGGTTTTTTGATGCCATTATAGAGGGAATGCCATCTAAGAGGAAACCACTATATGGGAAATTCACTGTAGTTCGCAAATCAGTGCAATGATTCTGTGATACCTCTACTTAAAATCTATAAACCTTTGCTAGTATCTAGTGTTTGTAAGAATCGTTTCTAATGTATGAGATTGAATTGGTGTCTTTTGCAGAAGCTTGTTCTTTTCAAGCAAAAAAATTTTTTTAAATTGGAGGATCCAGAATTTGCATGCTTATAAGGTTGCTAACGAAACAAAGTGTAACCTTATATGTACACACATACGTTTGCATGTGTCCACTATCAAAGTAACTGAAATTAATTGAAAAAAGTAGTCCCCCCCACTTTTTTGGACGTTCCGGATTGCCTGGCTTACGACATTTTTACAGATATGAGAAGTTGAAATGAAAACTCAACGGAACTTATTTAGGCCCACTATTTAAAGAATTACGTTATAAGCCCCGTCGGTAGTTTATAGTTATTGACAAGCGACAACAACTGATTGTGTCTTAGTACCAATTTCTTCAGCTGAAAATTCAAATTGAATAGGATATTTATGTCTGCCACTTATGTTTCACAATTAACCCATATAATATATAAATATATCATCTGCATGTAATTATTCATTCTGTAAGGATAAGTTTGTAAAGTAGTGGAGTTAATTTAAATGTGACTAGGGGAGCTAAGCTCAACGCTGAGATTGTACAAGCTTTCATTACCAAAATTTCATTGTAGCCTAATAGGATCTTCCCAACTCCAAAACTGAAGTATTGGGAACTGAAAATGTTAGGTTTGGTTAAAATCTTTTTCGAATAAGTATTCATGACAAAGGTGACCAAAAGGTTCAGCCTACCTAAAATACTACATATTTTTTACAGCTTTGCCTCCCCTACATATTAACCTACATTATTTATCAAAAATAAATTTCCTACCTATTTGCCTACATATATACTCCTGTAATGTTTCTGCCTATATTTTAGCCTATAAAGGCCTATTTTGTAGCCTATAAAGACCTATTTTTTAGCCTATAAAGGCTTATTTTTTCAACTAAAAATCATCTATGTATGTAAGTGCAATCGTAACACATTAAAAAAGTCGAACTACTAAAATGTCACGTATTTGAAGAATATTTTTGAGATTTATTTGAAGGTTAAATCTTTGTCAATAGATTATTAAATATGCCTATTTTTACCTTCGCAAACTGCCTACCTTGTTCCTAAATAAAAAGTGAACTCTTGCAGTTCCTATATATAATATAGGATTAATTTTAGCGGTAATTACTGCACCCTATTTTACTACATATAATTACTTGGATCCTGCCTATTTTTATCCTATATATAGGCCTATAAATAGGATAGGTGGACACCTTTGATTCATGAGTTATATTTCCAGTAATTACATCACTAACTGTATATTTGCAAGTTATGTCATGCGCACTATAATCGACGTAGGGTTTTATTCAATAGATCCTACAAACCCGTCTGGGAGACTATTTAAAACCAGATTTTGAGAGTGCAGCAAACAATTTAAAGGCTTTAACATTTTGACTTGTTGACAGCTATACCCAGTTAGCACAATGTCATCGTAAATATATCGTCAGGATATCACAACCAAGAAATACTATTGTCTTAAAGATATCTCCAGAGTTTCTTAAAAGTACAGTAATGTTTTCTTAAAGAATGTCATTTGTCCGCTTGAATACTTCTTTAATGTTTCTTTGACGATTCTTAGTTCCTTCGCATAAGGAAATGTTCAAGATAAATTTAAGAGAATGCGCCATCTGTCATGACTTTGGGTGAACTATTTCAACTAGTTCATTACTTAAATAATATGCATGATTGTGTTTAATAAATGTTTTAATTTTAATTATTAATTAATTAATATCATTGCATACACTTTTAATTACAAGCAGAAATACAATAGCAATTTCAACAGATTAATCAAACAAAATGTTAACTGGGTAACACAACCCCAATACAAATCTGATTTCTAGTAGTAATAATTATTAAGTTACGAACCATTATCTAATTAATTTCCGTCATTACATGGGTTCACTAAATACATACTATACCTGTGCATTAGATGTAGAAAAATTCACTTTTAATGGTCTAATTAATTAACTAATTAATTATTACAAAACTACATAATTACACTATACCAACACATTCACTTATTAGATTAATTATTAACACCGGATTATTATTATAATTAACGTGAATTAATAAGTTGCAACTCAACTTTATGAAGCCAACCAAAAGAATCAAAACAAATGCTCAATCCAGGTAAATTCCAGTAAATATAAAATCACTCCGTCAGAGACGACAATTCCAATACACAATTCCGTCAGTCTCCGCCAACAGAAGCAGCAATCTGAAAAACAATCACATTGATAAAGGCAATTTAACCATATTAATTTATAACAAATTATTGAATGTCTTCCAGATTTTACCTCAGATAAAATAGCGCGTCGCTCTTCGGAAGTCAATTTATCCCCAGCATGCTGAACCCAAACTTCAATTCTATTTCGGACGGAAACCATCGTCTCAGTGGATGTTCTGGGGTTTAATTTGACGATATCTAAATGTATAGAAAACAAATAAGCAATATATTGCTATACGGACGCTCGTATTTAAATGATTAGTGTACGGTAACAGAATGCATATAAACTCCTTTACCAAATACTAGCTCGTTGGTATTTAGTGAGGAAAAATCAGCCTTTCCGTGCATACCAGTGTAATTAAAATGGTAGGCTACTTTAAATGTCATCAATTTCTTTAAAATTTCCGCTACAGTTGATGGTAAATCAGTGCCTCCTAACGATTTCAAGTAACGTATCTATAAAAGCAGAAATAGCAGCAAGGAAAAATTAGATTACATGTTAAATATTTTGTTCCACGATTTTAAGCGTATTTAAAGCCGAGTATTACTGCAGATTGTCGAAACGGGTGGTCGTTCTTTAATTTAGAATCAAAGTTAAGCAAAGATTCCTTGGAGGCAAATGGAAAGCCAAAGTCCGGCTGCTGTTCTTGTCGTTGTGAAACTTCAAAGTTGTTAACTCGAGTATTATTAAGAAGGCTCCGGATAGCATTTAACATCGTATTTTGATTTGCTTCAATGGTGGCCATCTTCATAAATACGTCCTTTTGAAATTCTACCAAAAACAGTAACAAAAAACATGTTGCATTTGGAATATACAATTGTCATCAAATAGAAAACGGAACGCTAAAGGGCAAATTATAATGATCCAGAGCTAAAGTTTGAAACAGTAGAATTTCTATATTACAATAAACAGCGTGTAACAAACTATGTGCATGCTTTTAGACCAACGACACTCGATCGCAACCTTACCTTTGAATTTCTCCTCAAAAATGCTCGACATGGCATGTCCATTGTTAATTGGTTCAGGCGAAGAGCAAGCAGTATTACTGTTAACTACAATAGAACTAGATTCGTCTTCGGACAAGTGAGAATCTTCCAAAGAGTCTGGGAATTTTGGCGGATTAACTAATCCTAAATGAAAATGTTTGCTGACATTAGCAATAGCCTCAAAGTTTGAGGAGATTCCAAATTTGATTTGGTTTTTCTTTAAAATCCTTCCTGTTCTTGACTTCAGTTGTGGTAAATCCTTAGGTGAATCGCACTCACTCAGCTCAGAAAATTCTTCAAAGTGGGAAACGTTCGGTTTTGCTTCATCATAGGAATCTAAAAATACAAATATGCCCTGAATGTACGAATTTTTCATAAATATCAATTTTTAGTGGTTTACGCCCGATGGAATAAAAATAATTACTAAAAGTATGCAGAAGCCGAATCTCATGGACAGACCACTCAGATTTACACGGAGAAGAAAGTCCCTTTACAGCAGCTGTAATTTTCTCGTCCTTTTTATAGTTAGGCCAGTAGCAAGTATGTCGTAACCACTTTGTTGGAACTAGCTCAATCTCTTCTGTTTCTGTGAAATGTACAATCGCAAAGGGCTTCTCTGCTGCCATCCTGAAAATATTATGGCTTCCTAAGAGGGAATAAATACACATTTTAATTTAGAGGGAACACAATAAACGAATCTTTGTAAGGCAACGCTACACATTTGTAAGCAATATCGGAGCAACACCAATAGGCACAGGAAGACAGTTTGGAAACTTTGAAGACATTTAATTTGCTTGAATCACACGGATGATCGTAAAATGACTGTTTTTGCAAATATTTCTTCCCAACCACAACTTCAATGTTTTGGTCACTTAATGCAAAACACTCCACAACAATTACCGTTCCATCTTCTAGCATGCAGGTATTATTTCCAATTTTGTTTGAAATTTCAAATTTTCGTAAAAAATAATTCGAGAACTGGGGTGGTTTGGTATTCTTCGGTAGAAGTAAATAACACGGTTTTCGAGGAGGTATCTGGGTTGACATTTTTACCTCTGTGGATGATTCAGATATTCTTCTATGGATTTGCTGCAATGGCGAATGTGGTTTCTTCAGCAAAGATTTTAAATATCCTAGATAGTTTTCAAATCGAAAACCACTGTACTCCTCTAGGCTCCCCAGATGTTTGGAATCTTCAGCTAAGTGGCACAGCCCGTGAACGTTGTAAGTTACGTTCTGATCCCCGTATATTTTTTGAAACCCTTTAATAAAATAATCCAACAGTTCATGGGCATAGTTGCAGTATGTCTGATAATTAATTGACGATAGTAGTCTAATTGCTACATGTAAGCACAAAACATTTTCATAAATATCTGGGTGCAGTATGTCCTTTAATACAATAGGACCTGTATAAAGTAGGAACTGACGAAACTCAGTCGCTTTCCATCTGTCTAGCTCCTTTAAAGATCTTGGTTTCCTTGCAAATTCGGTTGGTACGAATGCGGATAGTGAACACAGTGTAGTCGATATCATATCCTGCTGGGTATGACTCAATTTGTATGTAGCAGGTTTGCTCTTTATCCACAAATTTAATAACTTGCGCATCACACCTAGGTATACTAAATGCATCGCCTCAAAAGGAAAGCATTTAACCATATCCATAGGAATTTTCTCCAACTCGGTTGCTCCAGTGTGGTGATCGGGATCTGTTTTGCTCCGAAAGCTTTCGTTGCTTCTTCTGGTTGAATTTGTTTCTAGCATTACTACTTTATTTTCTTTGTAAATTCCTGGAGCAATACACTTACCACATCCTCGGTAGGCATTATGATTTTTAATGGAAGTTATATATGCTCGGGCTGGGGCATCGCAGCAAAACCAATGTACTTCAACATTAAATTTTACTCCATTTAAATCAATTCCATATTCAATCATTTCCACTAATTCACTGATGAAATCCACTAGAAATTCGTTGGCTGAGCTTGGCTTTGATTTGCCCACAAACAAGCCAATGACAAACGGAGATAGGTTGCTGGACACAATATATCCCAATACAGGCCAGAACTGATCATTAGAGCTCTTAAAAATAGGCATTCCATCAATATTAAATTGCAATTTGATTGTTTTACATTCCATGTTCTTTAAAAACGAAAAATAACTGAAGAGTATATTTTTAAGCCCGAAATGTACATACTGTCCTGGTGTTACACTTCTAACTTCGGTGCATCTGGGAGTTTTCAGCAATGATCTTATGTCTTTTGGCAGTGTGTTAAATTCTTTGAAATTTCTTAAATATTTCAGGAGTTCAGATGCTGCGTTGTGAGGAATCTTGTAATTTGTTACCCACCCAGTCAAAAAGGTTTTCAGAGAGTATACATCGAAACAGTCTTCATGCCCGTCAGTTTCAGAACTTGAAATAAAAAATAAGCTTTCCAAATCAGGTGATACTAAATTGTCTGGAAAATCCTCTCTGATATCTTCAGGTAACTCTATTTGTTGATGGATGCTGGGAACCCCACAAGTCGAGGATTCACTGTTAGCATGATTTACTGGAACTTTTTGTCTCTTTGGATAGCTCAGCTTTTGAAGCTCCAAATTAACCTCACGTGTGATTTTTCTTCTTATGTGCCTCTTGCAGAACTCTTTGGTCTTTGTAGCCATTTTAACACAATAAATTAAAAATTACTTACCAAAAAAGTTTACAAGTGGTGTTTTCTTTCTTGCCAGCTTTGGTAAATACGTCAGAATGGCTAGAAGTTGTTAAAGCTCTTAAAAATCCGTTACAAGTGTGAGCCATTACGGGCAAGTACTTTTGATCACGCTTGTATTAGTTTTTGAAACCGCCGCAACTTTGACGAGCATTGCAAACTACTTGAACAATAGCTTCTTGAAAATTTCTTCGCGGAAGATATTTTTAAGATATATGTTCTTGAATGTTTCTTAGCAAAGATATCTTATATGTTTCTGAATGTTTACGTATCTTGAACTTGACGTAATTGCGAAATCGCATAGGTATCGTGTGTACGATGCGAAACATTTACGAATGCTAAGATAGTTTTATGATATCTTGGAGAGAACTTGTGCTATCTGGGTATCCACTATTTGGGTGAGTAAGATGATTCTTTACAGATCCTTCTGGAATAGTTTTTTATTTTCCTTGCTCAATTTGATGTTCGTGGTGAGAATTTCAAACATAGCCACTGAAAGTGATAGTCAATTTTGGATATCCCTGTCGACAAAAGTTGTTGCTCTCCTTACCTTCGCATTATTAAAAAGTCCAGATAAAATAAACCAGCATTTTTGAAAACTATTGCTTACAATATAAATTCTCCCAAAAGGCGTTTAAATTTTGAAAATCCTTGCCAAAGTGTCAACCAAATTTTGAAAATCCTTGCCAAAGTGTCAACCAAATTTTGTAATTCCCATTCATCAAGCAAAAAATCGTTTCCCTCTCAAATGCCACATTTTTTCACCTTGCCAGATATTTTTTACCCTGAGAAGAGCCTTCCCGTCTTCTCACAAAAATTCTATCCCTGCCGGTGGATATCCTAAAAACACCCGACCGATTTCACCGAATGATATCTACTGAAAAGTAAATTTCATTGCCACAATCATTCAAATACAAAATTAGTTCTTCAAAATGCAACAATTAGCTTTGATAATGTTACAATCCGCTAGACCAATGCATTCACTAAGAGCACGCACAACATGAACAGTCATTCCATCCTAACTAAAACATAACCATCAAACTGATAGAATTTGAAAAAATATATTCAAGCATATTAGGAATCATTCCCATGTCAATATAGTAGAAGGTCCCGACTTTGATTGAAATAGGTTGGCACGTTCGCAGAAACCTCTGCATATAAGGTGATTGGCGTTTCCGTTTCCAACTGTGCAACGTCTCATCGGATGTTGTCCACAATCTGGCGAATGTGCTAAAGCCCACCACCAAATATACAGTAAGAAGCAACGCCGTTAATCCGGCTCCAAAGAATACGATGCCTTTTAACCTTACGACACCGTTTATGAGTACCACGATGATTACTTGAAAGAGCCATCCGTGGGCCGGTACCACAACGGGACAAAATATCGGCTCCCCTATACGTGCCATCAACTGTACCAGACGATACTCCAATCGAAATGATCCTGGTTCTCGGATCCTGTCTGTAGTCACGTAGGCTGGTGAATCCAAGCTAAAAAGATATTCAGTTAATGTCGTTTTCCTAACTAACAATTATAACTAACAACAACAATAATAAATTGTAGTAAGCATGAGAATAATAATTTTTTGTTTTGTTTCTTTAACGCCATCGAACCCTCACCTTAATTCACGCATACCGCAATCCAAGCTAATAGTAGTTTCCATTCCAATAGAACAGTAGATGAAAATGTTAGAAATTAAAACCACGATGAGGTAGACACAAAATAAGGAATTGAGGAGTCGAAGAAGAATCCAAAGGTGCCAGGAAGAAACTGTAATGACCGACACGAATAGAAGTGGCTGGTTTGGATGAAACAATGTTACTACCACAATCAGAAATTCCACTACTGCTGCTCCCCACCATAGAAAACAGATTACCATCCCTGGTTTGTCTGTGAAATCCTTTCCCTTTATAAAGTACAGCTCTGTTCAAAAAATATATTAATTTAATTAAATTTCAAGTATTCGTAATGTACGTAGTAATGTTACGTAGTCGCAATGTATTCCCGAATAAAAAAAGGCAATTCCTCCACAATTAAAATTTGATTTATTCCAAAGATAAAATGAACTATTTCTGCAAGAGTTGCGCAACTTGTTCCAAGAAAATCGAATAATTTCAACGTCGACCCGTCCAAGTTCTGGATGCAATTGTAAGTTCGTTGCACACTCCATACTAGAAAGAGCGTGAATACAATTTGACTGAGATGCCAACCGAAGCGAGCCTTCAGACCTTTCTTTACAGTCAGTGTCCTTTTTTGGGGGTCCCATTTGTAAGGTAAATAATGGAGGTATTGGTTCCACCAGAATCCAATATATATGTATTTTAGAGCAATTGGCCCTAACATTTTGTATACGCTGAAGTTCAAGACGAAATTTTGAGCAAGGGGTGATGTCTGCCTGTTTTAATGTACACAATAGCTGTTGAAATATGCTGTCATCAAACAATTAAAAAAAATTAAAGTGACATGGTATATTGGAATTGGAATACTGGAGTGTGAATGTTATGAAACTAACTTAACACTACTATGTCATTCTTTGGGTGACAAACAATTGTTTCTTGTAGAGTTGCGTTTGAAACCAAACTGTTTGTAAATCCGTTGTAATCTTTGCAGGCACTAGTAGTCGCGGGAAACAATTTACCGAAATTTCATGATTGTTGATGAGTCTTCAAAACCCGTCTAAGAAAATCATAATTTGATTCCGGGTTGCTGTAGATGAAGTATGGTGCTTGGTTGTAAGTGCACTATTTGGGTACTGTTATCCGTTCGAGTTTTGTTGGCTCGAATCATAGGTTATGAAATGGAATTGTGCAACTCGTATGAATCGGGTTGATACAGCGCTAGAGATGAATACTGTGTTTAAATATATGTATAAATGAAAATAAATTTAATACCGATGTAAATTCTGGAACTACCCACACAAATGTAAATATGAAAACGATTTTGGGTTTTTGGAGCTGAGATATTATATCGACCGGAATAAATTAGTCCGAATTTCGGCGGAATTTATGAAATGGCACCGCATTACGCCTACCGTGTAATAAATTTCCTCGGTATGCGGCTAAATGGGCCGACATCCAGGCATGTGTAACCTCGTGTATGTTTTCCATAAGTTCCTAAGGAAACCGTAATTGATGAACACTGCAGTGAGCTTTGGCGTACTCCGTGTCTTTAGACATTAGATATCGGGAAAAGACTTACATGACTACATTATTTGAGATATTACAAAGCAACTAATTTTAAAGAGGTTAAAAGTAATTCATAATTACTTGAAAAAACTTCAATTCAATAATAAGAAGCGTAGTACTTACAACTTAATGGAACCAATGAATTGAGTACAATTATATATACATACACAATATGAAGTCGCTGCAAATAAAAATTTTCACCTCGACTAAAATATCCCGACATATGTTGGATGTCGGAAGATGAAAACATATATTCATGTCGGCTGAAATCTCCCGACATATTTTGAATGTCTGATAGAATCAACCTCTTGTCGGATGTCGGATAAAATCAACGTCGGCTATACTTTTTACTAGTGTGTTCAATGTTAAATCAAAAGGCTTCTTCTAGAAAATCCATTATACATCAACCGTCATGCACAAACTTCAAATTTCATTTTTGAAATTTCAAGAAACAATTTATAACTAAACTATGATTTCTGGTCAACTACCTTGAATCCCTGTTATGAATTATATTGGCTGGATAGTTTAAACAAACTATGCAAAATCTGGGAGAAATGTTTTCTTCATATTGAAATTGTTGTGGTACACTTACAATTTTGAATATCCATTCGTGATGTCTTCGTTCGTGAAATAAAATTCATTTTTCAATTCATCCAAATGTCCTAGTTGATATGATACTATTGTGTATAGGTACTACTCTTTGACGGTAGGTATATAGCTTGAACGTGATTATGTCAATTTGACAATTCCAGTGAAACTAGTTGAAACAATTTGCAGTAATGCTGAAATGTGGCTTAAATTTGATCTTGTAAGGTATACAAAAATTCAGGGGAAAACAACAGGTCTTTTACTTGGGACTCTGCCCCCCCCCCGTTCAAAAATAATATAAACTCATAATGTTTTCCGATTTCCAACTTGATGAATTACTTGCTATCGCGTCAGTTTATTTTTGAAACATATTTTGAAGCTAGTGTGCAGAACTGTACATCTTTTAGGAACCCATCGGGTAGTCTCCGCGCTAATTGTAAAGATTAAAACTATTATCATAGCGGAACAAAATATTAAGCAACGCAAAAGGGCATTAAGGTTGAGGGGGCAAACTAATCACACTGCTGGGAAAAGAATCTTGATCTTGTGAGGGACTCACAAGGGTTATTACTTAATCTTGAAAGGAAAAATAAATTTATAAACTTATCGGCATACACGATTAACTACTCTAAAATTTTAGCATGTCTCTGCATACATTACTAACTACTCTGGGTAAATGGTACTGGCCTCAGGTAGGTACATACAATAATCTACTCAAATAATTCCGACCCTAGTCGGCATATGGAGTTAACTACTCTGAATTATTTAATTAAATAAATAAAATAGGGACCATAAAATAAATTTAATTAAAGGGGTTCAATTAAAAGAGGTACCCTGTATTTAATTTAAAGGGGTTTAGGATTTAATTAAAAGGATCCAGGTACTTTAGACCGGACACAAATATTTTATTTAACTTAGGGTAGGAATTCAGGATGTCCAAAAGGGGTATAGGGTAGGGACGATGTTTGGTTCACAAACAGTGCATCGCATGGGTACAAAAATGCTGTACCCGGACCTGAACCTGGACCCAAAAAGTGGGTACCGGCAAACATCGTACCCAAACCCGTACCTGAATAAAAGTACCCATTAAATAAATGTTGGTACCTGGACCTGATTATTTTGCAAGTAGTGCGTACCTGTACCTGAATTTTACCCGTACCCAAAATATACCCAATATATGGACCTGTACCTGAAAAATTTTCTTACGTACCTGTACCCAATCAGGTACTCTAAAAGAATTACTGTAAACGATTCTACAAGGTGACATTCGATAATTTACATTACAGCAATTACAAGCTAGAAAAAATTCTGCCTCGTCATAATTTTTTAAATACTAGACATTTTAATGGAACTTCTATACCATCTGAGGTATTGCCAACTCTAATTAAATCTTCCGCTTCTAGGTCATCCTCCATAACCACAATATCAATTTAACGCAATTTTTACTGAATCACAAGTGGAATTTGTAATTACACGTGCGTATTGTTGGCACGTTGTGCTAAGCCAATCATCTCTATTGCATAACAGTATGCTTTTCAAAAATTACGATGCACTACTGAAAACAAGCTTAATATCAAAATAAATCTGTAGGTCGGAGAGAGAGCCACATACTACACTAGATGCCTCGTAAGATGGATTTCTGTTTGTACAAATAAAAGTACCCACATTTTCGGGTATTAATTTGTCAGGTCCAGGTATATTTGAAGCTTGTACCTGTTCCTGTCAGGTACAAGCCAAAAAATTCCAAGTTTGTACCTGTACCCAACACCTGATTTTGTACCCAAAATTTGGGTACATATAACTAGTACCCATAAAGTACCCATTTAGTTTGGGTACTTAAACGGAGTACCCATTTCGTACCTGGACCTGTACCTGTACCCCAATACTCAGGTACTACCCGTACCCATGCGATGCACTGTTCACAAAAGTGGTACCAAAACATGAAAATTACCACAAAACCAGGAATTAATCCGGACATAGTAAGTAAAATTTTATGAAAATAATTCAAAATAATATTAATATTTTCAAAAAACAAATATACAGGACAAAAAAACAACAAAACCGTGTATTTATTATACAGGAAACCGGTCTGGACAATTTTAGAAATTGTCACCGGAAAAGGACTTGACCAGGAATTTGGACATAAGGCAGGGCTTTTTAAAATTAGCCGATAAAAATCGGAAAACAGAGGCTGGGATTTCCCCGGAAGTTTCGCCACGAGCAACTCATGGAAGGAGACTCATTACAAGTCTGAGGAAATTGGAAAAAAGGCAGCCCTATATATACCCTGGACGGGTCCGGGAACTTGCAGGTATGTACATATGGTAAGGGATGTTTGCATTTATTTATTTCAGGATAAGGATAATAAGGGAAAATGAAGGGATGAATAAAATTGACTATCGTGAGTCAAATGTAAACAAGTTTTGTTTACATTTCGCCTCATGACCAATATTTTAATTTCGCAGGTCACGGGCGTCATCAGTATCAGCAGCATCATCATCCCTCTGCCTTATCATCCCCCAACCACCCGGGTCACTTTTGTTAGTGTGTAGTGCCCGAGTGTGGGTTGAGGTGAGTGTGAAATCACACTCACAGATATCCTAATTTAAAATTGGAAAACCTGAGAATTCCACTGTAAACTTCAAAATAATACTCTTGAGTAGTTGAAATTTTGTCGCGTGCAGCCTCATTGCGTGTCTACAGATGTTAAGGTTTGGGAACATTTTCGTTACCACATGCTGTTTGGTTGTGTAAATGTACATTTAACATTCAAAATGCAACAGTGGTAGGGGCAACTACGATATCTTTCCCCAAATTCGAATGTTCCAGGTTACGATTTCCCGAATTACGATAACCGTCCCAAGCTCCTAATTATGAGAACCGTCCCAAGTTCCAAGTTCCGAATGACGATAACTGTCCCAAGTTTCGAATTACAAAAACCTTCCCCAATTTTCGAATAGTTTGCCACATATAACCTCGCCAATTACAGTTTGTAAGGATATCCAATTCAAATATTACTGATTTCACGTTCAGTTGTAATGAAACATTAAACGTAATTAGATAATAAAACCGCAACATATTTAAAGTATTACATCATTAGCTTATTCCTATTGACCTCGTAAAACAGTTGAGTGTAATTCAAAGTGTAGTATCATTTTCTTACATAAATACAGATAGCCCACCTTAAAAATACTTTCTACTCCCAGTTTGAACAATCGGATGGGCAAACAAATAAATGGAACAAACAATTCAAAATCTGCATTGGCTATTTACTTCCTTCATTTATGTTTCACAATTACCGTATTTAGCATATAAGCATATCACTTGTATTTAATTATGAATTTCTCCAGGATGAGTTTGCAGAGTAATGGAACCTGAACAGCTAATTTAAAAGTCACTGGGAGAGCTAATCTAAGGATCCCTAGAATTTGAAATGAAAACAACATTTCCCAAACTAAGCAAAGTTTAACAATATGTAAAAGTAAAAGTTTTTTGTAAAAGTACAAAAAAGTTCGACCTTGCGTTTTGTGAGGTTCACCTTTCTGAAAATTAAATAAAAATAACCGTGTTTAACCTGGCAAATTTTCGATTCATCATCTGGGCAAGGCCATACGTTCCCCAAAAATACCTTAGTATAGTTGTAAATACTCTTGTGTGCTTTTAAAATTAATTATTAGAAATTATTGTACATTTTGGTACTCATTAAAACGTTTGTGCATAAACTCATTTACACGTGTACGCTTACATACTTTTGCACTGTTTGGGAATTTATTGCTCTGGCGAATAATTAAAATTCCCGCGCAAATGTCCGAGTATGTACGACACCTACTGGTGGATATAAAGATAATTTGGCGTAACCGACAATACCGCGTATAGAAGTCATAAGATGTTTTAAACTCGTGTGACTAAAGTTGTATCAAAATGATTCTTCCTGCGCTAACTTCATTTTTGAAATTTCACCAAACAATTTACAACTAAAATTTTTGTTCTGCTTCGCTACCCTGAATGCCTTTTATAAGTTCTTTTGACTAGGGAGTTTGAGCAAATTGTACAAAATCTGGCTGAGAATTTTAAAAAGTATTTTTTTGTTGGGGAATATTTTCCTTAAACATTTGAAAGTCAATTCGCGTAAACTGGACTCGTGAGGTAAAAGGAATATTTAAATTCGTCCAATTGTCCTAGTTGATACTTAGGTACAGTAAAAGCTGTATACAGATATCATGGTTTCCCTAGAGATATCAAAATATGTCCACTACAGACCAGAACTTCTGCCGGGGACAGGGACGTCCCGTCGGGACACTGGACAGACCGGGACGGGACGTCCCCGGGGACAAAATAATTGTCCCCATGTCTTTAAAGGACATTTCTAAGGGATTTTCTGAAACGTAAACTTGTACCATTTACAGGACTAGATTTCATTTTCTGTATAGTATTTCCGTAATCTGCATGCTTCCTCTTCGAAGCCACGCGAGCAAGCCAGTCTCCAGGATTATTTTAGCTCTTGATAATTCGCATTCAATGTAACCCTTGCTGTATTGGGCGCTTGGCTTTTATTATAAGTGAAATAAGTAGGCGCAGATTTTCAACCCGGTTTTTGGGAACTCATTTTCACACAACACCTAGATTTTGTTTTATCGAATGTCCTAGTGATGAGATGAATCAATCGATGCAAATTATATTGTTGCATTACGATGAGATAAGAAACGATCGCACATTAAAAATGTTAACAATGCTGTAAATGACATCTGAAAGTGCCCCAAACGATCAATTAACCTCCAAACGATTAAATTACTACAGAGGCACGTTTTCTGAAATGTGATTGATTTGAGCTAAATAAATGAACGTGGTGCTGTCGTCGCAGGGTTTAGTATTCGGGAAATTGTTTTACATAAGGTTTTGAAAAGAGGACTTAAATATAGTTATTTATTTTTTAGGAACGGTTTCGGAATAAATGGTTTTGCAACAATGTATTTTGGAGTGGAATCTTCTGCTTGGCAAAAACAATCCCCAGCTTTAGTTCTAGCGTCGAATATTTCCCTTAATCCTGTAAATTGAAAACATTACAGCGGCCTGATCTTGCACAATATATTGCATGTAAGCTACCACAAAAACACATTAAGATATGCATATAAAGATATATACATATATTAAAAGAGTAGGTTGTGGACATGCCATTAAAGCCTTACTCGTTGATTATTTACTTGTCTATTTGTGATGAAATAGTGACAATTACGGTATTATTTGTAAATAATTGGAAATCGTGCTGATTGAAGGAATAATCATGAATAACGAACAAATGGAATTTAACATTAATCCGACGACTAATTGGTTTTATTTAAAACAGAAATCAAAAGGAAAAGGAAATGGATATTTAACAACTAAAAGTTAGGTGTTACTGGAATGACTCTCAGTTATTCACTGAAGAGTCTGGAAGAATCTTAAACTTAACAAGTGGCTACTGGAGCCGATTTTTACAATCTTAAGTCTATACGTTACATCGTAATTGATGTAACCGGACGTTGACACTTGTCGGCTTGAGCCGAGTGGAAGTGCTTACATTGCACCGTTACAAAAAAAAGTGTATTTAATTACTTCTTAAATTAGAACTGGCTTAACCTAGGGTTGTGTCTTCATAACTTAATTATTTATTCTTGTGAGAGCTTAACTAATTTGTGTAAATGCTATACATACGTAACAGTATGCATGTTCTATGTTTTTATTTGCATTTTATTCTGTTGCCACACAACTTACACAATATTTGAACCACCCCTTTTGCACCGCATCTGACCTTTGATACTTTTTGAACTCTTACCTTCACTACTGCGTTTTGGAACTTGGTGTAATTCTGGTGTGGCTAGGAAGATTTTAACAATCTTCAGTAAATTATGCTCGACATCCTATAATCGTAGCAAAAACAGTATTTAAGTAATTCCCAACCATTTCCCAAGTTGTCTACAAGTGGTTCCCGTATAATCTATGTTGTATGCTATTTGAAAGGTAAAAAAATATTTTGCAAAATAATTCCGGAATAAATGTTTTTATGTTGTTTCAGAACAAATCAAATTACGTTAACGTATCTATTTGAACCCTAAAATTGAAAATTAAATTACCATTTAAAAGAATATTTCTGGAATACAAATATCGATTTTGTTTCACAACTAAGCAAGTTACACGGGGTAAATGCAAATTACAGTAGCTATTAGCAATAACTGTGCCAATATGTCTTGTTGTTCTGAAAATATAAACATGGTTGTGTACCTGTTTGATTCTAAATTAACTGTCCATGACTAGTTGGATTTGAATTCGGCGCAGCAATCAAGTACCATTTATGTGTGTTTAGAGCTGAAAACAATGTTTGCCACATTCCTCCGGGGACAAATTCCAGTTTACTATTGATTTCACATTTTAAAAGACTGTGGTTACGTACTACGTTTGTTCAGATATGATAAGTTATAATGAAAAATTAAGCTTAATTTATTTCGACCCCAATATACGCCCCAATTAAAGAATTACGCTATTAAGCCTTGTCGGTAGTTTACTTTTATTTATTTCCGGCAACAGTTGAATTTAATTCAAAGGGTAGAATAAATTTCTTACATAAACAACCCACTCTAAAAATGCTTTCTTCTCCCAGTGTGAATACTCGGATCGGCAAATAAATAATTGGAACAGATAATACAAAATCTGCATTTGATATTTATTTCCTTCATATGTGTTGCACAATTAGCATATTTAACAAATGAGTATGCCACTTGTATGTAACTATGAATTATTTCAGGGTGATTATGCAAAGCAATGGAATCTGAGCAGCTAATTTAAATGTGACTGGGAGAGGTAAGCTAAGGATCCTCAAAAACTCCTCGTACACCGCCATTCAAATCTGAAATTAAAAGTAATAAACATCTTCCTTCTTTAATTGTGAGCCTATCTGATTAGACATACTAAGGTATAATTTTTTTTAAATATCAGTGTTAAAATATCAAGTAGTTACAATAATCTAGATTTGTAACTTGTCTAACTAATAATTGAAATTTTAAAGTGAAAAGCCTCAATTTTACAAAATTAGTTTGCACGGAATGTTCCTCAGAATTAAGGTTAGAAAACTTAAACGCGGTGAACAACATCATCCAAACACCGTATTATGCTAAGAATTTGAAGGAATTGGCAAACCACTATGTAGAAAACGATTGTATTAAACGCTTAAGGATGACATCAACACTAGTAGCTACTCATTAGCTAGTACTGTAACCCAGGGGTCGGATTTTTGTAAATCTCCCTGAAAGATTTTTTTGATTTTCCCTGCTGGTGGTAATGTCCCTGTTCGAAGCAAGTTTAAAATTTCCTGTTGACAAAATCATTTCTGTAAAACACCCCAACAAATTGAAAAATCCCTGCTGAAAAAAAGGTCAACAAATTAGAAAATCCCTGTTAACAAAAAATGATTTTCGTAAATCACCTCAACAGTTTCGAAAATCCCTGTTGAAATTTTTTTTTAGTAAAACACCTCAATAAATTCAAAAATCCCTGCTGACAAAAAATGTTTCCCATAAAACACCTCAACGATTTCAAAAATCACTGCCCAAAAAAAGGTCAACATATTTGAGAATCCCTGCTTGTAATCCCTTTTGAAAATTTCCCTGCTGAAAATATTTTTTCACTGGGACGATTCTTCCCGTCTTCCCACATAAATCCGACCCATGCTTTAACCCCTGTCCCGTTTTCACTTTGTTCCACAATATTTTTCTACACAATCTATTTTAGACTAAACATGTCACAATGGTAGTTTTGAATGATTTACGGGGAATTCGAGTATTCAATGTCATCGTTGCAAACAAACATGGAAAATGTTTCGCTTGCATATTTCTTTCATTCGGAAATGTATACAGGTGGAATAAATCTTTACTACGCAACAGTAACGTCTAGTAAGGATTTAATTTTCATCAAATTAATAAATTCAACTACAATTAAAAGTATCTACCACTTTCACTTACTAGAGCCTCCGGGTGGTATTCAGGTTACTACACTCACACTCAAACCCACACTCAACTCACAAATATTTGAGTGCGAGTGGCGTTTTGGTATTCAGGTTCAGTTTTCTTAACTTCCACTCAGCGAGTACACTCGCGTTAGTGAGTGACGCGTTAAGTCACCAATTTGGCCCCTAGATTCTCCACTCGCATGTACTTACATATGTGCTTCAATTTAGACTGATTTAAAATAAAAGATGGAGAAACGGATTATAACCAATAAGCGGTTTGAACTCTTCCAAAAGTTCAAAAATCTGCTTAAACTGAACCGCATGCATTTAAAAGATTTATCGAATCCTTTCGAACTTTTCAGTAACAATTCATTTCGGGAGAGATTTCGATTTAAGAATACGCGTTCCTGTTACCGATTGTCACAACTCAGTTACTATCATCTAAAGGTGGGCATGTTCCAATTATTTTTCAGATATTTTGCATTAAGATTGTTGGCCACTGGGTCATTCCAATCAGTAATTGCGGACACAGTTTTCATTTCTCAACCATCCGTTCCCCGAATCATATTCGAAATATTTACAACTGTGGGTTGAAGGGTTGGAGGCTGGAGTTGACTTCTATTGACAAATTTTTCCATACCTTTTCTTTGGCATCGTTGAAAACTATTGGTTTTTTTTTTCAATAACGTTTTCATGGGATTTCACAAAGGAAATTAAAAATCCTCGTTCGGATGTACCTAAAGGAGGAAACTAGCTTGTCCAGAATTTGAAGTTTTTGGGGAGAATTATTGTAGGTAATTTGTGTCATTTGTGTGTGGAAATTAAAATAATAAACTGTGTTCTTAGAATGAAATTCGTTTATTTAAATGAATTTGTCATTAATCCCTGTAACTATTTACACACAATTACTTCACACTCATGTGAGTGCTGGTTTTATTTTTGAGTGGTGGAAACTTGTATTCCATTGCCACTAGTACTCACACTCATTCTCTGACTCACACTCAAGCTAGTTCTAGTGTTAGTGTGAGTATTTAAATGTAACTTGAATACCACCGTCAGCCTCTTTGTAAGATACGTTTCCCGGAAGTCTGTTTGTCATTTCGGAAAAAGGTATCAGATTTTTGTACATCTTCTTCCTGTACAACATCATGTCTCTGTTCAAAATGTCGAGCTGTTTAACAAGGTAAACAATTTCAAAAATCCCTGACGACAAAACTTGCTCCGTATCTTACATTCAAATTACCGAAAATCCCTGCAAAAAAAGCTCAACAGTTTCGAAAATCCCTGTTAAAAAGCGTTCAACAAATTTTCGAAATCCCGGTTCTTTCAGAACAAAAATTCCCTTCCCTTTTAAATTTTTCCTGCCTGATTTCCAACCCCTCCCACGCGAGAGATTTGTTTCCTGGAAAGAATCCTCTTGTCTTCACACAAATATCCAAACCCTGCCATAGGACATCCTAAAACCACCAAACCGATTTCCCTGGATCGTATTGAAAAGTACACTGTATTAACACACAGTCATTCAACTACACAATCCATTCTTCAAAATGCCAACGGTTGGCATTGATATTGTAATAATCTTAGGTGCGGACTAGGCATGTTCATATCGTTCGATTTTAAAATATTGTTCATATCGTTATCGTTCTTTGAAAAATTAACGATAACGATATCGAGGAACGATATAACGATATATCACGTTGTGGCTTCTGGCGTTATTTAACGAAAATTAACGGAACTTTAATTTCGTGTACAAGCTTATGATTATTACTAAGGCTCCTTAAGAACCAAATTTTCAACCCAAATTAGCACAGATTACATTTTATTCCAAATACATAAGTCAAAAAGGCATTGAGTTGAAAATATGTACAACTTGAAGCATTTCAAAGATAATAAACCAGGCATCAGCATCAGTAAGAAAACTACACATAATAATTACACCATAGAAATTCTGTTCATCTTTACATTGACAACTAACGCACGAATTCGGATAACTTTATTAGGGAACTTAAGTCATTAAAGTTTCTAACTTTTTCAAAGTTTTCAAAGTAAAGTCAACAAAATAGCGAAAATCCAAAATTATAGTTGCTCATTTTTATTCGGAAAAATTCTAAATCCTGTGTATTAGAATGACGGCCAGTTCATTAATGTCGACTGTTAAATGGATCAGGCATAAAATAAAAAAACATCTCCAATATTTTTAGATCGAATTGGGGTGGTTCGATTTTTCAAAGTCGTAAAATGATTTTGGTCCCAAGTTTTGCTCGCATGTTGTCACAAAAATGCGCAGTCCTTGTTATTACTTGCGAATGGACGATACAATTATGTGACGATATATCGTCGGGAAACCCCGATAAATATCGTGCTATATCGTTTCAAAAAAATGTACGATTTGAACGATAATATCGTATCGGTATATCGTTATGAACATGCCTAGTGCGGACGCAACATGGACAGTAAATCCCTCCCGACTAAAACATAACCATCAAACTGATAGAATTTGAAATAATGTACTCAAGCATATTGGGAACCATCCCCATATCGCAGACGTAGAACGTCCCGACTTTGATTGAAATAGGTTGGCACGTTCGTAGAAACCTCTGCATATAAGGTGATTGGCGTTTTCGTTTCCAACTGTGCAACGCCTCCTGAGAAGCTTTCCACGACTTGCCGAATGTGGTAAAACCGATCACCAAATATGCAGTAAAAACCACCGTCCCTAATCCAGCTGCATATAATGCAATACCATTGAACCTCACAAGACAGTTTATGAGTAGCACGATGATTACTTGAAAGAGCCATCCGTGGGCCGGCACCACAATGGGACAAAATATCGGCTCCGCTATACGCGATATTACCTGTACCAGACGATACTCCAATCGAAATGTCCCAGGTTTTCGGACCTTGTCCGTCGACATTTTTAGGGGTGAATCCAAGCTGAAAATACGTTCAGTTAATTTTATTTGAACTTACGTTTACATACAACAATAATAAATTATTATTGTGTCAGTGGACTCTCACTTTAATTCACGCATGCCGTCAACCATGTTGATGGTACTCTCTATTCCAATGGCACAGTAGATGAAAAGGTTAGAAATTCCAACCGTTACCGCGTAGAAAATAAATATGGAATTGAGGATTCGAAGAAGAATCCAAAGGTGCCAGGAAGAAACAGTAATGACCGATACAAATAGGAGTGGCTGGTTTGGTTGAAAAAATGATACTACTACAACTAGGAATCCCATGACTGTGGCTCCCCACCACAGAAAACAGATGACCATCCCGGATGTGTCTACAATACCTTTCCCTTTAGTAAAGTACAACTCTGTTCAAAAAATGTTAATTGTATTAAATTTTATGTTTTCAATTCTTAATAACTTCGACAATGTGCTGAAAATTGTAGTGATTCTAAAATGAATTGTCTAACTTTTAAAGCGTAAGTAAGTTGCAATGTATTCCTGAAGAAAAAAAGGAAATTCCTCAACAATTAGGATTTGATTTATTCCGAAAATAAAATGGACTATTTCTGCAAGCGTTGTGCAAATTGTTCCAATAAAATAGAAGGATTTCAACATCGACCCGTCCAAGCTCTCGAAGCAATTGTAACTTCGTACCAAACTCCAAATTAGCACGAGCGTGAATATAAATTGGCTAAAATGCCAACCGGCACGGGCCTTCAGACCATTCTTGACCGTCAGTGTCCTTTTTTCCGGGTCCCATTTGTAAGGTAAATAATAGAGGTATTGGTTCCACCAGAATCCAACATAGATGTATTTTTGACCAATTGGACCTAACATTTTTATGGGTGGAAGTCTTTATCAAAACTTGGGACGAGTGTTCATGTCTGCTTGTTTGAATACGCAATAATTGCTGAACCAATAATGCCATCACACGATTCAAAATTTATGAAGTGGCATTGTATGTTGGAATTCAAAATTGGAGCGTGATTGAAATAATACTCCAACTTAACACTACTGTTTCATTTTTGGGTGATCCAAAATTGTTTCTTGCCACGTTGATTTTGCAACCACACTGTTCGTAAATTCGGTGCATTCCCTGAAGACACTTGGTAGCCACAGGAAAAATTACAACTGAGGTTTTCAAATTTTCAAACCTCGTCTAACAAAATCCAAATTTAGTTCGTGCATGCCGTAGATGAAGTATGGTACTCGGCTGTAAGTCTTCTGTTGGGGTACAATTTGTTGCTCGAGTGTTTTTAACTCGAGTCATATTTAATGAAATGGAATTGCGTAAAATTCATATGAAAATCAACGGTTAATGCTACGCTAGTAATGACTACTGCGTTTAAATATAGAAACATATAAATGATAGGAATCTTAAGACCATTGTAAATTCTGGAACTACAGCACTTACTATATGATTGTAAATGTAAAACTGATTTAGGACTTTTGGGGCTGAGATCATTAGCTAGATTGCCGGTCCAACTTATGAAAAGTCATGTACGGAGGCGACCGTTGAAAACGTTTCTAACCAGCGCTATTGCGTGTACAGTTCCAGGGAACATGGTCATGGTTAACCATGGATCTAATCATCATCATCATCATTTGCCCACAAGCGTCCATTTTCTTCTTTGCAATTGACCATTAGTAACATGCCAAACCGATTTTTCTAACTAGTGAGGTTACGATTGAGAAGCTTACGACTGACGTCACAGGAATATTTGTGTCAATCATTTCATATTGTTTTGGAAATATAAACATGGTTGTGTACCTACTTCATTAGAATTTACACTTCCATTAATACACATTTTGTAATTCGGCACAACAATGCACGATTTATCTGTGTATTGGGCTTGTCTCAATGCATCTCAAACATATCTCCTGGCCAATGTAAAAATATGTACGTACATATGCACCTCCATTCAAATTTGAAATAAAAAATATCTACCAATTTTATTCTGAGCTTCAATAAACGAATCAAAGTATAACTTTTTCAAAACATATTATGGTTCAAAGACATTGAGAGAAGCAATCTAGGAGAACATGTGTAATCAAACTTAAATTTTCTAGTTACTATCGGAAACATTTTATTAAATTGTACTTATACTTAATTGATTTAAAAATGCATCACGGTTTTTTTATTTTCGGAATCAAACACTGCCGACACCACCTCCGGAAAACATTCGAGGGACGCCATTGACTTTTCCGTATGTAAGTTCAATAAATACCAATACGACTAAATGTAAAACCAGTTTAGGGTTTTTGAGGTCGAGGTCATATAACGACCGGAATACTGTAAACTCTCTAGTAACTCTACTAATCTATTAGCTCGATTTTCGCCCCAATTTATGAAATGGCATGTAGGGAGATGCCTTGTTGTAAAAGCTTTTCACATCAGCTCAACCACCTTCTGCACAGTCCCAGTAGACATAAATTGTGTAGGCATGGGGCTAAACAGGACGACACCTCTCACATATGTCAGATTGCAGGTTCCACTAGATGAAAAATAAAAACCTTCTTCTTATATAAGGTCCTACCTAAATTTACTTTCCCGGAATTATCACGAAACCACTTGAGAAATTTACATAAAACAATTAAGGGATTTTACCGTGAATAATTTTCGCTTACATGTTCTGGAAAAAGTCGTACTTTTGCCCAAAAACGCTTTGCAACGGTGATAAATACAACATCGGGATTTCAGTATTATTAGAACGCTTATACATACATACGTACCGGCGCTCATTAAATCGCTTGTAGATAAAATCCGTCATAATCGCAATTTTTATTTCAATTGCACATATACGAGTAATGCTCTCGACATCTACTGGTTGATGTAAAAGACAATTTAATGCAAACAACGAATCCACTTTTAGTTAGCATAAAATTCTTTTTGATCGTGTGCTTAAGGTTGTATCAAAAGGCTTCTTCTAGAAAGCCCATTATACACGTTCTGTATTTAATGTTTTCCGATTTACGACCTGATGAGTTACTCACTGTCTGTTTATATTCCCAACATATTTTGAAGCCAGTTCTATGCTGGGAGAAGAATATTGATTTCACAATTTAAAGTTGAAACACCTGGGAATTCCAATGTAAAACTCAAAATAGTACTATGAAGTCAATTGAATGAAACAAAAATGGAAAGCAAATTACGATTTTTAGGTTAGCCATGTTTGCACCTGAATTTTGCCGCGAGCAAACCTGGATTTCTCGCTTGTGTGAACTACAGGGCTTAATCCTTGATGATGTACTCATTGCACTGTCTACAGGTGTTTGGGTTTTGGAAAATTGTCTTAGAACATGTGGTTTATTTTCGGCTATGTAACTGTAAAATTTAAAAGATTCAAAATTTGCTGCATATAATGGTGTTCTTATGGAGAATTTATTGATCTGTCTACAGTGGTCTTTTGTTATTGTGCTGTACGTCCAAGGTTCTGAGAATTGGAAAATGACGGCGCATAAAGTTTCTAAGTTACAAAAGAACGGATTTGGAACAAATGTATATACACCAATGAATTTTGGAGTGGAATCATTTTCTTGGCAAAAACAATCCCCCAGTATAAGGTCTAGAGTCAAATATTTTCCCTAGTCCCGTAAACTTAAAACTTGTTACAGCGGAATGATCTTGGAAAATATAATGCACGTAATCTACTACGTAAATAATTTAAGATATGCTCTGGAAAATGTAACAAATTTTAACGTAATGGGTTATGGAAATTAGAAGCTATGTATATACATAGTTTTAATTTGTACGCATGCTCAATGTATTTGTTTGCATTTTATTTTGTTACAACCTATTTCAAGTATTCTTTGGCCAACCCCTTTTACTTAGCAACACCGCATCTGTCCTTCGATTATTTTTGAACTTTTACCCTCACTACTGTGTTTTGAAACTTGGTGTAATTGTGTTGTGGCCATGGAAGATTTTAACAATCTTCAGTAAATTATGTTCGACATCAGACAATCATCTCAAAAACAATATTTAAATAATTCCCAATCATTTCCCAAGTTGTCTAAAAGTGGTTCCCTTATAATCTATTTTGTATGCTATTTGAAAGGTAAAGAAATATTTTGTAAAATAATTCAGGAATAAATGCTTTTATTTTGTTTCTAAACAAATCAAATTACGTTGACGTAAATGAACCCTAAAATTTAAAATTAAATTACCATTTAAAAGAATAATTCTGGAATACAAATATCGATTTTGTTTCACAACTAAGCAAGTTACACAGAGTAAATACAAACTACAGTAGTCATTAGCAATAATTGTGATAATATTTCCATGTTGCTTTGGAAATATAAACATGGCTGTGTACCTGTTTGATCCGAAGTTAATTGTCCATTATTAGTCGTATTTGAATTAGGCGCAGCAATCAAGTACTATGTATGTGTGTTTAGAGATGGAGGCAATGTTTACCACATTTCTCCTGGCCAATTACAGTTCACTAATGATTCCACATTTTTAAAGACTCTGTGGTTGCGTACCACATTTGTAAATATATGATAAGTTATAATGACAAATTAAACGTAATTTATTTGGACCCCAATGTTCTTAAAGAATTCCGTTATTAAGCCCTGTCGGTATTTTATTTTTATTGATGTCCAACAACAGTTTAGTTTAATTTAAAGGGCAGAATCAATTTTTTGCATAATTAGCTCACTCTAAAAATACTTTCGTCTCCCAGTTTGAATACTCGGTAAAGGCGTGGCACGCAGGCTATTCCCCAACCCAACCCGAGTATTACCCGCAAACACGTAACCCGAACCCGCCCGACCCGAAATTCAACCTCTGAAACATCAGCCCGCCCCGTCCAGACCGTGATTTTTTAGGCCCGCGCCAGACCGCAGCCCGCCGGGTTTCAGTTGACACGGCCCGACCCAGCTTGCGGGCCCCCGCGGAGGCCCGCATATGTTTAGTAGCAGTTATGTTAGTAGTGTGTTAGCAACGCTATCACGCTCCATCACAATGTCTAAAACAGAAGTATAAACCGTAGAAACCGAAAAATAATTATTTTCTAAGCCTTTTAAATAACTGCAGCTGGTTTTATTTTTAATCCATGTCATACTGTATTATGCTTGAAAATCACTTCGCAGGAATTGTTAACTAATTGTAAGAATACTGCGCTAAGAAATTCTACATGCTTTTGAATTCATATCAGGACCTTCAAAACGTTACAAGTTACAACAAGTCACATCCACAGCAGGATAAGCGAGAAACACTATAAAACAGGAGTAGTAACAACCAACAGTTACAAAGGCACAAACATGTGACCTCAAATGGACGCAAATCATATAATTCTACTGGAAAAATCCTAAACGTAGTTGATTGAAATTTAAACGTTTTGCGGGCCCAAAGTATATTTAAGTCTAGCCCGAACCCGCCCGCAACCCGCACTATGTGCAGAAAGTACAGCCTGACCCAGCCCGTTAAAATACGACAAAAACCCAGCCCGATCCGCAACTTGCAACATGACATAGCACTAAACCCGAACCCGCCCATAACCCGCACGGGCGGGTCGGGCCTAAGCCCGACCCGAATTTTTACCCGCGGGCCACGCCTTTAATACTCGGATCGGAAAATAAATAAATGGAAAAGAAATACAAAATCTGCATTGGATACATGTCTATTTATTTCCTTCATATAATAATGTTTCACAATGAGCCCATTTAACAAATGAGTATGCCACTTGTATGTAATTATGAATTCTTTCAGGGGCATTATGCAAAGCAATGAAATCTGAGCGGGTAATTAAAATGTGACTGGGAGAATTAAACGCTTTAGGATTTAATGAATCTTTACTTAAAGTAGTTAGTTAATCAAATAAATCTATCAAAGCAACATTTTCCGAACTAAGCAAAAGGATATGAATGCATAAACTGCTAGAAAATGCATCGCTTGCATATTATTTTTATTTAATGATATATACAGGTGGAGGAAATCTTTACTACGAAAAAGGAACGTCTGGTAAGGATTTAGTTTTAATCAAGGCTACTTTAATACAGAAGGTTGTCTCGACTCTAATGCTGATGCATCAGAGGGTGGAGAGAGGTGCGCACAGCAAGGATAGTGGCGTAATCCAAGTACAAGAAACAGCGCGAAACAGGCGTTTACTGTATGTGTCAATGTATCAGGGGTTTGTTATTTTTAGTTTCAGATGTATTAAAATTAAATAATTTCTTAATAATAAATAAATTGTAATTAAGACAGTGACTGTGGTCTGTGTGTGCTGTTGCCGAGTGCAAAAACAATAGAAGTGTTACAATTACGCGTTAAAGACTATTTTGCACATTTCCCAGAGATCCCAATGTTAGGAACACATGCGTTGGCAAGTGTAAACGAAGTGATAAATCAAATCGAAACACTGCAGCTATTTTTTCAGATAATTTTTCCGCATCAGTTTATGAAAAGGACTTAAAATTTGAATTGCTCGGACTTACTCCAAGACGAAAATTAAAACCATGTCAGCATGGACAAACAAATGTATATGCTAGAGTGGGATACTTCAAGACGACTTGCAAGTTATCAAAATAAAAAATAAAGTGTACCTCTGACATTCTAAATCCCGTAAAAAACTCAATTATATTACGTTTAATAAGATGTCGTTGGACTCAACAAGTGTGCTTGACCCAACGTACTTAAAAATTACCTCACACTCGTAGGTTCTTGTGACAAAGATACGCGGACTTTGCTCATCTTGGAATTACAATTTCGACACCAAACCGACTGGGGACTTACAACAAACAAATTATCACGTGAACTTCATTGATAATTACGTAATTTTAGAAGATGGGACAATTATAGATAGGACAATGTTATACAAGATAATAAACTTCAGCGGCACGTAATTGTTGTTCCCAACTAACATGTATTATATTGGAGCTCAGTGGAGCTGAAAGAATGAGAGTGAAACTACTTCCAACTACTTCATTATTATTTCATTAGGACTAATACGAGAGATTTTAAGTCAGATTTTATAAAAAATTCGGTTCATAAAATTGATATTTAGTTACAATAAAGTGATTGAAATGGATGAAATATCTTGCATTTGCATTGTTTACATAGTAAGCATACTTGGGGGTTCTCTTGTATATTACTTGAGTGACGTCACAGCTATGAGCAGCCGATCCCAGCACTCATGGAGACAACCTTCTGTATTAAAGTAGCCTTGGTTTTAATAAGAAAAATTTAACTACAATTCTCTTAGTGGAGCATCAGTCTCTTTATAAGATACCGTTGCCAGGAAGTCTTCCGTTTAAGAGAGTCAGAGATTAGATCCGTAAAGATCCGTAAGAGATCCGTAAGAGATCCGTAAGAGATCCTTAAAAGAAGCGGTTAATCAATTTTCAAACTCCCGGCTCTACAGAACAAAATTTCCTTTCCCTTTGAAATTTTTCCTGTCTGATTTTCACAACCCCCTACGCCAGAGTTTTTTTTACCCTCGGAAGAATATTCTTGTCTTCCCACAAAATTCCAAACCCTGCAGCACGATATCCCAAAACTACCGGACCGATGTAACTGAATCGTACTGAAAAGCACATTATATTAACACACTCATTCAAACACACACTAACAGAATGACAAAATTTGAAATTGATATTGTAATAATCTAAGGTGCAGACACAACATGGACAGTAAATCCATCCCGACTAAAACATAACCATCAAACTGATAGAATTTGAAATAATGTATTCAATCATATTGGGAACCATCCCCATATCGCAGACGTAGAACGTCCCGACTTTAATAGAAACAGGGTGGCATGTTCGTAGAAACCTCTGCATATAAGGTGATTGGCGTTTTCGTTTCCAACTGTGCAATGCTTCCTGGGAAGTTTTCCACGACCTGCCGAATGTGGTAAAACCGATCACCAAATATGCAGTAAAAAGCACCGTTCCTAATATAGCTGCATATAATGCAATACCATTGAACCTCACGAGACAGTTTATGAGTAGCACGATGATTACTTGAAAGAGCCATCCGTGGGCCGGCACCACAATGGGACAAAATATCGGCTCCGCTATACGAAACATCACCTGTACCAGACGATACTCCAATCGAAATGACCCTGGTTTTCGGATCTTGTCTGTCGTCATGTTCAGGGGTAAATCCAAGCTGAAAATACGTTCAGTTAATTTTATTTGAAAAATTTGCCTTCACAACAATAATAAATTACTGTAAAACGAATATGAGCAACCATAAATTTTTGTTTTCATTTGTATTTTCTAACGTCAGTGGACTCTCACTTTAATTCACGCATGCCGTATAACATGCTAATGGAAATCTCCATTCCAATAGCACAGTAGATGAAAAGGTTAGAAATTCCAACCGTTGCTGTGTAGAAAACAAATATGGAATTTAGGAGTCGAAGAAGAATCCAAAGGGGCCAGGAAGAAACTGTAATGACCGTCACGAATAGGAGTGGCTGGTTTGGTTGAAAAAATGATACTACTACAACTATTAATTCCAGGACTGCGGCTCCCCACCACAGAAAACAGATGACCATCCCTGGTGTGTCTACAACTTCTTTCCCTTTTATAAAGTACAACTCTGTTGAAAAAATATTGAAGTATTGAATTTCATGTTTTCAATTCTTAATAACTTCGACAATGCGTTAAAAATTTTAGTGATTTTAAAATGAATAGTCTAACCTCTATAGCGTAAATCAGCTGCAATGTATGCCCGAAGAAAAAAAGGAAGTTCTTCCACAATTAGCATTTGATTTATTCCGAAGATAAAATGAACTATTTGTGCAAGCGTTGCGCAAATTGTTCCAATAAAATAGAAAGATTTCAACGTCGACCCGTCCAAGTCCTTGAAGCAATTGTAACTTCGCACCAAACTCCAAATTAGCAAGAGTGTGAATATAATTTGACTAAAATGCCAACCGGCACGGGCCTTCAAACCTTTCTTGACCGTCAGTGTCCTTTTTTGGGGGTCCCATTTGTAAGGTAAATAATGAAGGTATTGGTTCCACCAGAATCCAACATAGATGTATTTTTGAGCAATTGGACCGAACATTTTTATGGGCGGAAGTCTATGTCAAAACTTAGGGCGAGTGGTGTTGTCTACATGTTCGTATACAATATAACACCTGAAACAATAATGTTACCACACAATTCAAAGTTTATAAAGCGGCATTGTATGTTGGAATTAAAAAACTGGAGCGTGAATGAAATAATACTTCAACTTAAAACAACTATTTAATTTTTGGGGGATAGAAAATTGCTTCTAGCCGTGTTGATTTTGCAACCAAACTGTTCGTAAAATCATAATTTAATTCGTGGATACCGGAGATGAAGGATAGTAATCGGTAGTACGTCTACTGTTGATGTACAATTTATTGCTCGAGTTTTATTAACTCGAGTCATAGTTCATGAAATGCAATTGCGCGCAATTCATATGAAAATCAACGGTTGATGCTACTTTATTAGTGATTACTGCGTTTAAATATAGTTACACATAAATAAAAATATCCTTAAGACCATTACAACTTATGGAACTACAGTACTTATGTTATTGTAAACGTAAAACCGATTTAGGGCTGTTATGGCTGTGGTTATATATCAAACAAACTGTGTACCAATTAGCTTGGCTTAGGATCCAACTTATGCAAAGGCTTGTAGGAAGGTAACGTTCTATTGAAAACGTTTCTAACCAGCGCTATTGCAAGGTGCACAGTTCCAGTGGACATGGTCATGGTTAGCTATGGTTCTAATAATCATCATCATCAACAACAACGTACAACATACGAAAAGTTGAAATCAAAATTGAATAAAAATTTCAACATTGTTTCAGTATAACGCCAGTTAGTGGAGCTATTATCAATCATTGTATAAATCCTTACATGTTGTTTTGGAAATTATTAGACCGCTTGTTTACCCAATTTGACCAGATATGAGAAGTTGTAGTAGAAATTAAGTGTAATTTATTTAAACTCGAAAATATTTAAAGAATTTCGTTATTAAGCCCGGTCGTTAGGTTATACTTTTTGACCACCGACAACAGTCGAGTGTTATTCAAAGAGCACTATCAATTGCTTACATAAACAACTGATTGTAAAAAATTTTATCCATGCATGCAACAATTTATTTAATGAACTATTTCGTTAACTGGACGCTTCTGAAATATTTCAAGATTTGAGTGAACTTGAGTGTATGGAAACGTATCTTTTTATGAAACGATTGAGTTGAACTTTTTGGTAAATGTAACGAACGCGAATAAACGTGAATTTCTAGGTAAGATTAAGAGAACTGAATTGAACTGAATGCGAGAACACATATAATGAATCTAGTTAGCGGCTACATCCTGCAGCAGATACGCCATCGGTTTCAGTTTAAGACAGAAGCTTCAAAAAAAATATTTATGATTGAACTGAACGAATTGACAAGACGGATAATCTGAACGTGAATTGAACTTTTTATTTTAACGTTCAATTTGGGTAAACCCGACTGAACGAAAAACTACCTACGTATGAATTGAACTGAGTGTGTATGGTGTAACCAATAAAAATGATCTAGGCATGACTGAACGCTGCGTGAAACAAAATATAATGAACTGAACTTGAATGCAATTATCCTTCAAAGTTGCATGCATGGTTTGAACACTCCGATGGGCAAATACATAATTACATAGAACTGACAGTCCAAAATCCTTATAGGATATTTATTTCCGTCAAACATGTTTGGCAATTAGTTCATATAACATATCGTATCGCTTAATTCCTAATTATGAATTCCTTCAGGAGGAGCTAATTTAGATTTGACTAGCTATAAGCTAGGAATATTCAAATAATTCTTGTATGCCTCCATTCAAACCTGAAATAAGAAATAATAAACATCTCCCAATTTTATTCTGAGGTCTTCTGATTGAACGAACAGTTGATTCATTTATAATTTTGTAAAACATCAGTGTTAAGAAGATCGGGCAGTTACACCAATCCTGATTTGTAATTTTTAGTGAAAATTCTGATTTTCACAAAATAAGTTTTTTACGGAATGTTCTTCAGAATTAAGGTTAACAAGCTTAGATGCTGTGAAAAATATCAACTTAACACCGTATTATTATACGAATATGAAATACAAGCAAACCCCTTTGTAACAATATTACTTTTATAACAAACATTTAAGGATGATGGTTTTTAGGTGCGAAGCGAAGCGAAAGTCCGTATTGCGAAGAGTAGAGCTTCCTTCGGGTTTCCGAAATCCCCAAGTTCCGTGTTCGGAAACGGAACGGAACAATTTCGGAACATTCTTTTTGGTTCCGTCATTGAATCGGGACAAAACCGGAACATGAGCACTTGTACCGATGATATTGGGACCGGGACGGTTCAGAGCATCGGAACGAAAAATGTCACATAGAATTTATGTCATCGGAAAGCGGAATTGTTCTGTTCCGTTCCGAACCGACCCCGGTACAATTTCTGAAGTGTCGCGCCATCGTTCAACTAGACTGGAAACATATTTCTTATCGTTCTAGCTTGTAAGCAGTTTTTTGCCAAAATAACGAAATTGGATGAACACAGATTTAATTTACGCAAATGCTCATGAAGCTCACAAAGCTGCATATATGTAATGCGAGTATCGTTTTCCATGAAAATTAACAGAAGAACTAGTCTTGTTTAATAAACATGGGCATGGGCGATTTTTCTCGAAATAAAAATTCTGAAATAGAAATTATTAACAGCAATGACGCAAGCTTGCAGGAAATTAACATTGTTAGGTCATTGAAGTCCACACGCTACACATATTTATTGCTAAAAAATAATTAATAATTAATATATAATACTGCAAATTAGTTCTTTTTATATGGCATAATTATTAATAATAATAATAATCTATTAAAATTATGTATATCATGTATATTAAGTTGCCAGTAATTTGTACACGCATTTCACGTATATGTTGTGAAAAATTCCGGTATATTTCGGAACGGAACGGGTTCGGAACGGAAAAACTAGCATAATACGGAACGGAACAGAACCTGTAGCGGAAAAAATACTTAACTTCTTTGTTCCGAACGGTGTCAGTTCAAATGTTCCGATGTCCCGACAGCCGGAACGGAACCGGGATCAATATTATTTGTAGGTTTCGGAACGGAACGGAATTTCCTACGGAATAAAAATGTTGAACACATTGGAAGCTCTAGCGAAGAGGCTGTCTTGTCTGCACGATATCTGCAGAACCATTGCTACTACACATAATACATTTTTTACCGGAACAGATCATGCAAAAAGGAAGAACCCTATTGTTTTTGAAGGACATCGTATCATTCTTTTGACCTCATAAAATTAAATGAGATCACGTATAAACTGGTAATGGTAATACATTTGTATGTGTGCACATTGGGGAGTTCAGCTGTTCATTTCAGAGTTGTAGGATTTGTTGTTTACATTGAATTGTGTGTTCTAACGACCAGTAGAAGTCGGGAGTACTTGTACATGGTGTTTTAAAATCGAATGTGAAACGTTTTGCTCAATTCATTATATGCGTACTGAATGTAATACTACATACAAGGAAGCACTAGTATAAACAATTTTTTTTCTTTTGCCTCAGTCAACATCTTTGCCCAGTAGATATAACTGTGACCAGTACGGGGAGAATTTAAATACACGTTTTCTTGTACACACCACTTATATTACTGTTAAAAGCCCTTGTTGCCACATATTCCGCGGACGCTTCGCCCCCTGGCGACTTAGCACGTAGTGCTGATCACAGATGATTTTTAAACGCTTAATCCTCAATCAGCTCCACTGTCGTCGAAAAACATAATGCTTTAGTTTCAGCGTGGAGAACATGGTGAATAAAAGTGCATTTAAGTAAAAGTGTTTAATTTTGAGAATTATTTTCAGAGACTTGACGAATGCTAAGGGCTAGTAATGGTCTTTTAGCTCAAGGCATTCGAAGATTTTCTGAGTGAAACCGTCTTCAAATGAACCGCAGTAGGGAAAAACCGATAACAAATATTTATATTACCTGTGCTAGTGATTTTAAAGCTACTTACATATGTACGCATATATGCATGCTCAATGTTTTTGTTTGCGTTTTATTTTGCAGCCACCCATTTTAAGTCATCGTTAACCCACTCCAATTTCTTGTACTGTATCTGTCCTTTGATTATTTTTGAACGTTTACTTTCATAACTACGGCGTTTTGGAAATCGATGCTATTGTGGGGTGGCCAAGGAAGATTTTAACAATCGTCAGGGAATAATGTGCGGGATCGGTTAATAGTCCCATAAACAATGTTTAAGTTATCCCCAACCATTTCCCAAGTTGCCTACAATTGGCTACCGTATACTCTATATTGTATGTTATTTGAAATTTTTAAATTTGTAAACAATATTTTACAAAATAATTCAGGAGTAAATGTTTTTATTTTCCTTCAGAACGAAGCAAATTACGCTGACGTAAATCCACACTATTAAGATTAGGTTTGAGCTATAATCAATCATTGCACCAATCCCTCCATGTTGCACAGCAATCAAGTATGTGTGTTTAGAGCTTAAGGCAATGTTTGCCGCATTTCTCATGGCCAATTGCAGTTTGTAAGGATACCCACTCCAAATATTATTGATTTCACATATTATTTTAGATTTTTTGAAATCGATTTATCCTGTTGATCATAGTCGGTTCATAAAAATATTCCACAACGCTAAAATTGTACAAGTTTTCTTTACCAAAATTTCACGGAGTCTAATGTGATATTCCCAATTCCAAAACTACTACTGAAAATGTTAGGTTTGGTTAAAATCTTGTTTCAATAAATAACACGTTTTTCCTTTGCTTCATTTTTGCGTCATATTTTCAGTAATCACAACACTAGCTGTATATTTGTACGGGGGATGTCATACGCACTATACTCGATGTGGGGTTTTATTCAATAGATACTACAAACCCGTCTGGGAAACTATTTGAAACCAGATTTTGAGAGTTCAGCAAACAATTTAAAGGTTTTAACATTTGACCGCTATATACACTATTGGTGTCACCAAGATGATTTTTTACAGATCCGTCTTGAATATAGTTTGTTAAGTAAGTTGTTTATAAACCTTACCTTCGCATTATTAAAAAGCCCTGTTAAATTAATCAGCATTTTTAAAATCTATTGCTTACAAGTTGCGTACTCACAAATACGCGGGTACTACCCGGATACTCTGGATTTTAGGCAATAAAGTGGGTATGGGTACGGGTATGGGTACACTCAGTCGAAATCGGGTTTCAATAATTGTCATCTCAAGCACCACAAATGTGAGAAAAAGTTCAGGAATTTTTGTTTTGTAAACCTATGCAAAATAAATATTCAATCTTGCTCCTATGTTTACGCCCTGAAACCACAATATTTGACCTGGAAAAATGATGAACAACTAAAATTATCCATATAATATTTTCAGCAATTTTTTTAGAAGGTGTCGAAGTCTCAAAGCAAGTTTTTGATTATGGAGAGTTTGGTATTAAATAATTCGTCCCAACTGGTTATCCATCATCGTTTACTAAATATAAGCCATAAATGACTTTAAATGATTTTTTAAACAACTTGAAATATTATACCCTTAATTCCTAGGGAAAATGCCAAGAATCTCGGACATGTTTTATCGGTGAGCAAAATCTTAACAAATTGGAATTTTTTTGTATTTTCAAAAGTACAGGTAAATATCGTCGTATGGGTATTATTTTCCTTGCTGAATGGGATGTTTTTGTTGCGAATTTCAAAAATTGCTGATGAAAGGGATAAACATATTGGAAATTCCGGTCGACAAAAGTTGTTCCCAACCTTACCTTGGCATTATTAAAATTCCGTGCTATGCTTTTGAAAACTTTTTTTGAAACAAATTTTCCTAAAAGACGTTTGAATTTTTAAAACCCTTGCTAAAAATAGGGTCAACCAAATTTTGAAATTCCTATTGAACAAGCAAAAATTCACTTCCTATTGAAATTGTGTATGCCTGATGTTTTCCCCTTGCCAACCTTTTTTTACCCTGAACCTTCCCGTCTTCTCCCAAAAATCCGGCCCCTGCCACACGATACCCAAAAACATTCCGATCGATTTCACTGAATCCAACTGAAAAGTACATTTCATTGACACAGTCATTCAAATACGCTACTAATTCTTGTAAATGTCCATTTCACTTTGAAACCGTAATAATCTGATACACCAATGGGTTCACGAGGTGCAGATACAACATGGACAATAAATCCATCCCTATTGAAACATAATCATTTAACTGATAGAATTTGAAATAAAGTATTCAATCATATTGGGAACAATAACAATTACTATAATTTTAGTCATTTTTATGTGACTGCTTATTTGCTACCGTCAGTGGACTCTCACTTTAATTGACACATACCTTATAACACGCTAGTTGAAATCTCTATTCCAATGGCACAGTCCATGAAAACATTGGAAATCCAAACCGTTACCATGTCGAAAATAAATATTGAATTCAGGATTCTAAACAGAACCCAAAAGTGCCATGAAGAAACTGTAATGATCGACACGAATAGAAGTCGTTGGGTTGACTGAACGAACGCTACTCCTACAATTAGAATTTCCACGACTGAGGCTCCCCACGACAGAAAACAGATGACCATCCCTGGTGTGTCTACGAAATCCTTTCTTTAACGAAGTACAACTCTGTTAAAAAATATTAATTAAATTAAATGTTGAGTGTTCAATTTTGAATTACTTCGACAATGTGGCTAAAATGTGAAAAACTAAACGTAATTTACTTGGACCCCAATATATTTAAAGAATTGCGTTATGTATTTAGCCCGGTGGGTAGTTTATTCTTATCTATCTCCGACAACAGTTGAGTTCAATTCAAAGGGTAGAATCAATTTCTTTAACCCACTCCAAAAATATTTTCGTCTCACAGTTTGAATAATCGGACGGTCAAATAAATAAATGGAACATACAATTCAAAATTTACACTGAATATTTCATTAATAGGTACACACATTTTTCACGCTCAGTTAACAAATGAGTACACCACTTGTATGTAAATATGAATTCATTTAGGGCGATTATGCGAAGCAATGGAATCTTAGCAGCAAATTTAAATGTGACTGTGAAAGCTAAGCTAAGGATACTTAAAAAATCCTCGTATAGCGCCATTCAAAGCTGAAATAAGATATTATAAGCATCTTCCAATTTTATTCTGACTCTTTCTGAGTCAACAAACCAAAGCATAATTTTCTTTAAAACATCTGTGTTAAAATATCAGGTAATTACATTAATATAGATTCGCAATTTTGTGCAAGGGAAAAGCATCAATTTTACAGAACGAGTTTTTACGGAATGTTCCTCAGAATTAAGTATAAGAACACTAGACGCGGTGAAAAACATCAATCAAACACCGTTTTATAATGCAAATGCGAAGAGATCAGCAAACCCCTTTTTTGAAAACGTTTGTATCAAACGCTTAAGGATGACACTGACACTAGTCGCTACTAATAAGCTAGGATTCTAGCCCTTGTTGCGTTTTCACTTTGTTCTAAAACATTTTTGTGCACAGCATTTTTAAACTTTTAAACAAGTCACAAGGTTAGTTGAATGATTTTTGGGGACTTTATTTATATTGTTGCGTTACTGTTGTCAACGACGATGTATTTCGGAAACAACTTATTCAGTTTTAGAAATATTAGAATTAAATAATGCGACTTTATCATGAGAATGTATTGAAGGATAGCCTTAAGAATTGACTGCAACTGAGGAACTAACTACTCTAAAATAAAGTTGATCACTCTCGTTTTGGAAGTTGACCTGACCGGAAGTACTCTTTTTTACTCTTGGCCACAGTGCCCTTTTCTGAGCTACACTCACCATCCCTCTACTGTTTTCCCTCCTCTTACAATATACATATAGCACCGTCCACGAGTTTGCAATGCCATCGTTGCAAACAAGCTTGGGATCCCAAAGTCTTTGAGTCTCAAGATTTGGCACATACTCGGGTTCCAGCAGTGCCATATGGACCACCCGGATTATTTCCAGTTTCGACATGCATCTCATCTGGACGGCACACAGTTTGGGTATAATTCCCAAGCAAAATTAACCTTCACATAGTCCTTGTTTATACCGTGCATGGTAATCCCTACACTATGTTTTCTCAAATAATTACAGTTAATCAAATAAATCTATCAAAGCAACTAAGCAAAAGGATATGAATGCATAAACTTGCTAGAAGATACATCGCTCGTATATCATTTTCATTTAGAAATGTATACATGTGGAGGAAATTTTTACTACGCAACAGTAACATCTTGTAAGGATTACAACAACTAAAGTATCTATTACTCTCTCTTAGTGTAGCCTCAGAGCCTTTGTGAAATACCGTTACCCGGAAGTCCGTCTATCCTTCCGCATAAAGGGGTCCTATTTTTATACATCTTCTTTTAAGACCCTGTTCAGAAATTCGAGCTGTTTAAAAAGGTAAACAATTTTTTCGGCAACCCCTGTCGACAAAGCAAGTTCCCTTCATTACGTTCGAATTAAGTCCCTGCGAAAAATGATCAGCATTTTTTAAAATCCCTGATAAAAACCGGTCGATCCATTTTCGAAACCCCGGTTCTACAAAACCAAAATTTCCTTCTCTTTGAAATTTTTCCTGTCTGATTTCCCCCCCCCCCAACGCTAGAGTGTTGTTTAACTAGAAAGAATATTCTTGTCTTCCCACAAATTTCCAAACCCTGCAGCGCGATATCCCAAAACTACCGGACCGATTTAACTAAATCGTACTGAAAAGCACATTATATTAACACAGTCATTCAAACACAAAAAATCAGAACGACAAAATTTGGAATTGATATTGTAATAATCTAAGGTGCAGACACAACATGGACAGTAAATCCATCCCGACTAAAACATAACCATCAAACTGATAGAATTTGAAATAATGTATTCAAGCATATTGGGAACCATCCCCATATCGCAGACGTAGAACGTCCCGACTTTGATAGAAACAGGGTGACATGTTCGTAGAAACCTCTGCATATAAGGTGATTGGTGTTTTCGTTTCCAACTGTGCAACGCTTCCTGGGAAGTTTTCCACGACCTGCCGAATGTGGTAAAACCGATCACCAAATATGCAGTAAAAAGCACCGTCCCTAATCCAACTGCAATTAAAGCAATTCCATTGAACCTCACGAGACAGTTTATGAGTAGAACGATGATTACTTGAAAGAGCCATCCGTGGGCTGGTACCACAATGGGACAAAATATCGGCTCCGCTATACGAAACATCACCTGTACCAGACGATACTCCAATCGAAATGATCCTGGTTTTCGGATCTTGTCTGTCGCTATTTTCAGGGGTAAATCCAAGCTGAAAATGCGTTCAGTTGATTTTATTTGAAAAACTTACATTTAAAATAATAATAAAATTATTAAAAAAGAATATGAACAAGCATTATTTTTTGTTTTCATTTTTATTTTCTAACGTCAGTGGACTCTCACTTTAATTCACGCATGCCGTAAACCATGCTGATGCTACTTTCCATTCCAATGGCACAGTAGATAAAAAGGTTAGAAATGCCAACCGTTACCGTGTAGAAAGCAAATATGGAATTGAGGAGTCGAAGAAGAATCCAAAGGGGCCAGGAAGAAACTGTAATGACCGACACGAATAGGAGTGGTTGGGTTGGTTGAAAAAATGATACTACAACAACTAGGAACTCCAATACTGCGGCTCCCCACCACAGAACACAGATGACCATCCCTGGTGTGTCTACAATATCTCTCCCTTTAATAAAGTACAACTCTGTTCAAAAAATATTAATAATATTGTAGATATTACATTTCATTTTTTCAATTCTTAAAAACTTCGACGATGGTGTTGAAAATTTTAGTGTTTTTAAGTAATTAGTGTAAGCAAGAACCTCTAAAACGTAAATCAGTTGCAACGTATTCCTGAAAAAAAAACGGAAGTTCCTCCACAATTAAGATTTGATTTATTCCGAAGATAAAATGAACTACTTCTGCAAGCGTTGTGCAAATTGTTCCAATAAAATAGAAGGATTTCAACATCGACCCGTCCAAGTTCTCGAAGCAATTGTAACTTCGTACCAAACTCCAAATTAGCATGAGCGTGAATACAATTTGGCTAAAATGCCAACCGGCACGGGCCTTCAGACCTTTCTTAACCGTCAGTGTCTTTTTTCGGGGGTCCCATTTGTAGGGTAAGTAATGGAGGTATTGGTTCCACCAGAATCCGACATATATGTATTTTTGAGCGATTGGACCTAACATTTTTTATGGGCGGAAGTCTATATCAAAACTTGGGCGAGTGGTGATGTCTGCTTGTTTGTACACACAATAACTTCTGAAAAAATAATGTTACTACACAATTCAAAATTTTTAAGGTGGCATTATATGTTGGATTGAAAAAATACTCCAACTTAACACTACTATTTCATTTTTGGGTGCTTCAAAATTGTTTCTTGCCGCTGATGATTTTGCAACTGAACTGTTCGTAAATTCGGTGCATACCCCGAAGGCACTTTGTAGCCACAGGAAAAATTACAAATTTACAAGTTTTCAAATTTTCAAAACTCGCCTAACAAAATCATAATTTAATTCGTGGATACCGTAGATGAAGTAAGGTACTCGGTTGTAATTCTACTGGTTGGGTACTGTTTGTTGCTCGAGTTATATTAACTCGAGTCATAATTCATGAAATACAATTGCATACTATTCATATGAAAATCACCGGTTGATGCTACTTTAGTAGTGATTACTGCGTTTATATAACTTATACAATATATATTATTATTATATATTATGCACTTATATAATTGTAAATGTAAAACCGATTTAAGACTTTTGGGGCTGAGATCATATATCGAACAAACTATGTTCCTATTAGCTAGATTTCGGATTCAACCTATGAAAAGGCACGTAGGGAGGTTAACGTTGTTTTGACAACGTTTCTAACCAGCTCTATTGCATGGTGCAAAGTTCCATTGTGCCAATCCTTTCATATTGTTTTGGAAATATGAGCACGGCTGTGTACCTACTTGATTCGAATCCACACTGCCATTAATACACATTTTGTAATTCGGCACAACAATCAAGCACGATTTATGAGTGTGTAGGGTTTGTCCCAATGCTTGCAACATTTCTCCTGGCCAATTACAGTTTTGCAAATATATCCACTCCAAAAAATATTAAATTCACATTTAGAAAGATTATGTGGTTACGTACAGCATTTTATGAGAAGTTGATATGAAAAAAGTTTTTGATATTGTTTCATAATAACGGAAGTTACATGGGCGTAAATGCACTCTAAAGGAGCTATTATCAATCATTGTAGGAATCCTTACATGTTGTTTTGGAAATTATTAGACTGCTTGTTTACCACATTTGTCTAGAAATGAGAAGTTATAATGGAAATTAAGTGTAGTTTATTTAAACCCTAAAATATTTAAAGAATTACGTTATTAAGCCCGGTCGTTAGGTTATACTTTTTGACCACCGACAACAGTAGAGTGTAATTCAAAGAGCACTATCAATTTCTTACATAAACAACACATTGTAAAAATTACGACACGAATAGGAGTCGCTGGGTTGGCTGAACGAATGATAAATGAAGTGTTCAATTTTTAATTACTTCGACAATTTGATCAAAAATAATATACATATTTCTGTGCGACCCCTATTATTATAATTATTTAAAGTATTACATTATTAAGCCCTGTCTGTAGTTTATTCTTATCTATCTCCGGCAACAGTTGAGTTCAATTCAAAGGGTAGAATCAGTTTCTTTAGCCGACTCCAAAAATAATTTCGTCTCCACGTTTGAACACTTGGATGGCCAAATAAAAAATTGGAACAAACAATTCAAAATTTGCACTGAATATTTATTTCATTCATACATGTTGCACGCCCAGTTAACAAATGAGTATATGTCACTATTATATTGTTTCCCTAGGAAGAATATTGTTGTCTTCCCACAAAACTCCAATAATGTTATCACACCATTCAAAATTTTTAAATACTGTATGTTGGAATTAAAAAACTGGAGAGTGAATGAAATAATACTCCAACTATTTAATTTTTGGGCGATACAAAATTGTTTTTCGCCACGTTGATTTTGCAACCGACCTGTTCGTAAATTCGGTGCAATCCCTGAAGGCACTTGGTAACTCGAGGAAAAATTACATCCGAGGTTTACAAAATTTTAAAACTCGTCCAACAAAAGCATAATTTAATTCGTGGATACCGTAGATGCAGTAAGGTACTCGTTGTAATTCTACTGATGGGGTACAATTTGTTGCTCGAGTTTTATTAACTCGAGTCATAGTTCCTGAAATGCAATTGCGTAAAATTCATATGAAAATCAACGGTTGATGCTACTTTAGTAGAGATTACTGCGTTTAAATGAATACATAAATAAAACGAACCTTAAGATTTGTGTATAGGGCTTGTCTCAATGATTGCAACATATCTCCTGGCCAATTACAGTTTCCAACAATATCCACTCCAAACAGTATTAAATTCACATTTAGAAAGATTATATGGTTACGTACAAGATTTTATCTTGATATGATTGAAGTTGATAAGAAAATTGAATAAAGTTTTCGAAATTGTTTCAGATTAACGCAAGTTACATGTGCGTAAATGCACTCTAGTGGAGTTATTATCAATCATTGTTGCAATCCTTTTTTGTTTACTGTTTTTTTGGAAATTATTAGACTGCTTGTTAACTACCACATTTGTCCAGATTTGAGAAGTTGTAATTGAAATGAAGTGTAATTTATTTGAACCCTAAAATATTTAAAGAATTACGTTATTAAGCCCGGTCATTAGGTTATACTTTTTGACCACCGACAACAGTTGAGTGGAATTCACAGAGCACTATAAATTTCTAACATAAACAACTCATTGTAAAAATTCTTTCATCTCACAGTTTGAACCATACATGCAACAAGTCATTCAATGAACAAGTTCGTTAACTGAACGCTTCTGAAATATTTCAAGATTTGAGTGAACTAGAGTGTACTGAAGACTTATAAATGTATGCAACGATTGAGTTTGAATTCATAGTGTATAGATTGTAATAGTGTACTCACTCTCTGCATAAGCTCAGCACAATTTGAAGCTTGTTGGCTTAACATTCCGCATACAGCGCTTCAGGCGTCTTTCGCTTGGATTTCAGTTCTCAACATGTGCTTTATTACGAGTCCTGGAGTTTTTAAGATTAAAATGTGTAATTAAGTTTTTAAATAAAATAAAATGGTGTCGTGTTTTGTTGTGGGATGTTCTTCGGGTTATAACGGAATAAAAAAACATCTCTGTAGAGTGGCTTAAAATATCCCCAAAAGAGAAACTCCTTTCGACTTCAAAAAGTCCCGTGTGTTATTTACATTTCGAGGAATCCAGCATAATAAAAAGTGAGTTTATTGAAATAAACGGAGAATTTGGAATAACTGGAAAAATCAAAACAAAGAAGACCGGGGAAAGCGTCAACATTATTCACAAAGTATCATTATTATATGTATATGTTAAAATTAAGTTATGGAACGTCAATTTTGAAAGCAATTTCTGTTTAATTGTTTAACGGTTTCAACAGGTAGTACACCCTGCTGACGACGCCGGATTTTTATATTTTCTATCTGACGTCCCTCATATGATTAAATGCATCAGGAATCATTTGCTCAAGCATATAACTGGCCAGGTTCTAATTTACAATTATTACATGAATACGATTTGTATTTAGCAGTCCCCAATGAACAGCAAGAGTAATGATTGTGTTTATGTTACAGTTTGCTGGAAATTCGGTTAATTTTAATTTATATTCCAAGTTATATGATTTTGACTGCACCTTGGGATGTTTGAGATTAGCACCAAAGAAAACTCAAAGTCACATAAATCCTTCTCCGTTCCAAAAGATTGTTGTTTACTATGCTACTCAGGTAAACACATTTCTAGCTACGGAACAGTATATTGTATTATTCACGAAGATTTAAGTTTGTGTTTTATGTATTAATACGCCTTACGTATCGAAATCAACATATTTTGTTTGTAGCTATTCAGCCTCACTGTTGCAGATCCAATTTTGATCTGCAGAACTCAGGGAATTCTTGGATTTGAAGACTCGTATTCGACTGAAAAGTTCACACGCGAAATTAATGACCTCTTTGATGCATTAAATACAAACCGAATTAGCACTGCAATTTTTAATATGGATTCTGAAAAGGTTGATGTAAGTAAACGCTTAGTGATTTGGTTATACTTTAAGCATATTTAAAGACGTACATCGAATTGAGCATTTGTTGATGCTATTTTTCTTGTAAACAGACTACGTCGATTTTCTACAATTTTAAAGGATCCCAGCAACACTTTTGCTAGCGCTGTTACGCTGGAGTCCATGCGAGTGACTGTGCAAAGCGTGCTTGAAATAGTAGAGTATTTACTTTCACTTCGGTTTGCTTTTATTTTTATTTTTACAAACAAATTCAATCAGGACTGCTTGGAGGTGCTTTTATAAGTGTTATGTTAGTTAAATAGTTATGTATTTTACAGTGTTACAATAGCCCTTGTTGTGTGTACATTTCAGAAATTCTTTGGTATCACCCGCTTAATGAGAGGATTTGATGGATCATCCTACCATCCTGAACTTCATTCAGCTCTTCGGTCTAATGTGTATTTATATTCCAACTCGCGTAAATATCTCTGGCAATATCTCACAAGGGCAAACGATGCCTGAAACAATTTTTCAATTTTCAGCCATGCTGAAAAAACAGTCAAAGTTGGTTTCTGGGGTGAATAGAACTCGTAGAATATTGTTATTCATTTCTAGTGGCACAAGTTTCTGTTAGTCTTTATGTATGTACATTTGTATGCATGCATGCTGAGTATTTGTATGAAGTATGTTAATACTTGGAAATCACACCTGAGAAAAAATAAAGAATTCTATGCAAAATTTTATTAAAACATCTGATATTTGTATGTTTTTAGTAGCTTTCAAATGTGTCATTACTGTAAAGCTAGCGAAAAACGCTCGCAGCGCCACTCTGAGAAAGTTAAGTGGCGAGTCCCACCATTGCATATGCTAGTGACTTCACTATTGAAATCTATACACTATGTTTGAATTGAAGGTTTTGGTAAATGCAACCAACGTAAATGACCTGAATGTCTAGGTGTGATTAGGAGAACTGAATTGAACTGAATGTTAGAACACATATTCAAAACAGTAAAAACAAGACGTTTTTGGCGAATATCTCTGAAAGTCCTCATTTTCAACTAAAAATAAGATTTAGGATTAAAAAAGAACCTTTAAAAGAAATCTTTATCATTGAACTGAATGTATTGAAAAGACGGATAATCTGAACGTGAATTGAACTTTTTATTTTATTTATTGTATGAATTGAAATGAGTTTGAATGGTGTAACCAATAAAAATGAACTCAGAACGAATGAACGCTGTGAGAAACAAAATATAATGAACTGAACTTGAACGCAATTATCCTTCAAAGTTGCATGCATGGTTTGAACACTCCGATGGGAAAATAGATAATTACATGGAAATGACAGTCTACCACAGCTAGGTGCGAGCGGGGATGCCTGCTTGTTTGTGTATCTATAATTTATGTATTATTGTTGAAACAATAGTGTCATCCAGCAATTCCAAATTTTTAAAATGCCATTGTATGTTGGAATTAATCACCTGGGGCGTGAATGAAATAATACTCCAATGTAACACTATTTCATTTTTGAGTGATGCAAAACTGTTTTTTCCCGCATTGATTTTGCAAACCAACTGTTCGTAAATTCTGTGTATTCGCTAAAGCCACTTGGTAGCAGGAGGAGAAATTATACCCGAGGTTTTAAAATTTTCAACACTCGTCTAACAAAATTATAATTTAATTCGTGGATACCGTAGATGTAGGATGGTACTTGGTTGTAATTCTACTGTTGGAGCACTGTTTGTTGCTCGAGTTTTATTAACTCGAGTCATAGTTCATGAAATGCAATTGAGCACAATTCATCATTGAACGTTGATGCTACGTTAGTCATGATTACTATATATTTTTAAATATAATTATGCATAAATAAAAGGATAAATTAAATAAATTGCATGTAGGAAGATGAATGTTTTTTTGAAAACGTTTCCCACCAGTTATATTTCATGGAGCACAGTTCCAGTGGACATGGCCATGGCTAGCTGTGGTCATCATCATCATTAGCACACAAAGGCGCATTTTATTCTTGCGTTTGACAATTAGCAATCATGCAATACACAGATTTTTCTAAGTTGTGAGGTTACACTGGAGAAGCTTATGACCGATGTCACAGCAGTAATTGTGTCAAACCTTCCATGTTGTTTTGGAAATATAAACACGGCTGTGTACTTACTTGATCCGAATTTACTCAGAATTTAATTTTCCATTACTACACCCTTTATAATTCGGTACTACCATCAAGCACCATTTATGTGTGTTTAGGGTTTGATGCAATGTTTGCCGCATATTTAATGGTCAATTACAGTTTGCAAAGATATTTATTCCAAACAATATTTATTTCACATTTATAAATATTATGTGTGTACAACATACATGTACAACATTTGTACAGGTATGAGAAATTGATATGAAAACTGAATAAAGGTTTCGATTTTGTTTCAGAATAAGTTATGTTGTAAGTGGGAGTACCTGCACTCTAGTGGAGCTATTATCGATCATTGTAGGAATTCTTATATGTTGTTTGGGAAATTATTCGTTACAATCACCAATTACAGTTTGTAAGGATATCCACTCCAAATTTTATAAATTTCACAGTTAAACGACTCCTTGTTTACCACATTTGTCTGTACAAAAAAATTGCAATGGAAATTAAGTGTAATTTATTTGGGAAATTATTCGTTACAATCACCAATTACAGTTTGTAAGGATATCCACTCCAAATTTTATAAATTTCACAGCTAAACGACTCCTTGCTTACCACATTTGTCTGTACAAAAAAAATGCAATGGAAATTAAGTGTAATTTATTTGAATCCTTATATATTATATTTATATCAAAGGTGTCCAAAAGGTTTAGCCTACCTAAAATACTACATATTTTTTGCAGCTTTGCCTTCCCTACATATTAACCTACATTATTTATCAAAAATAAATTGCCTATACCTATTTGCCTACATATATACTCCTGTAATGTTTCTGCCTATATTTTATCCTATAAAGGCCTATACTTTAGCCTATAAAGGTCTATTTTTAGCCTATAAAGGCTTATTTTTTCAACTAAAAATCATCTATGTATGTACGTGCAATGGTAACACATGAAAAAAATCGAACTACTAAAATGTCACGTATTTGAAGAATATTTTTGAGATTTATTTTAAGGTTAAATCAAATAATTGCTTGACAAATTTGTCAATAGATTATTAAATATGCCTATTTTTACCTTCGCAAACTGCCTACCTTGTTCCTAAATAAAAAGTGAACTCTTGCAGCTCCTACATATAATATAGGATTAATTTTAGCGGTAATTACTGCACCCTATTTTACTACCTATAATTACTTGGATTTTGCATCCTGCCTATTTTTATCCTATATATAGGCCTATAAATAGGATAGGTGGACACCTTTGATTTATATATATTTATCCCGGTTGGTAGTTTATACTTTTTCACCACCCACAACCACAGCAGTTGAGTGTAATTCAAAAAGTAGTACCAATTTCTTACATTAACAGCCCACTCTAAAAATACAAATACTAGCATCTTCCCGTTTGAACACTCCAATCGTCAATTAGATATGTAGACTGCACTGACGAATCCAATTGCTTAGGATATTTCTTTCTGCTAATTATGTTTCACAATTAACCAGAATAATATATCGTCTGCATGTAAATACGAATTATTTATTATTATGTCAGGATTAGTTTGCAAAGCAGTGGAGTTAATTTAAATGTCTAGTTAATGACCATGTGAGTTAAGCTAAGAAGACTCAAAAAATTGATGTAAGGGGTAAATATCCAGCAGCCACCGTGGTCAATAAAATCTAGTGGGAACTCTGGTAATTTTGTATTTTGATTTATTCAAATTACATGTTTCGAGTCAAATATTCAACATCAGGCTGTATTGATCAAAAAATTAAAAAATAAATAAATTTACAGAACGTTAATTTTGTTTTTGTTAGGAATGGAGAATTAAATATTCAGTCATAAGTGATTGAAGACTTAGTTTAGTTATAATAGTATATGTGTAGGTCTAATTATATAAAATTATTTTCATACATAATGGCGGATCAACATCTTACTTTGAATAATTAGTATGGCGAATAAATAAGTAAATGAATAATTGTCCACAGCAGTGAGTTCTTCAGATAGAATTGTGCTGGAAAATAAGAAGAAATTCCCAGGTAATGATTCAGTTCAAGCGATTATATTTTTGTGACCGGTGACGTTGTTCTAATGAATAGTATGTAGCTAAACATAAATTATTGCCTTACGTATAATACGTTGGTTTTTACATTTTTACCCTCCTTGCCATTATACAATCGAAAATACATGCCCCGGGGGGAACTTTTCGCTCTCTTCGTGGATCTAGCCCGCGCTTTCGATTCAATAAACCACGATCTCCTATGGAAAAAACTTGCCAGATTTGGGGTGAGCTTAAATTTTATCAGAACTCTTAAATCACTGTATGACAATGCAAGTGTCAAAGTCAGGGTAGGCAAGGATCACACTTCTGGCTTTGAAGTTTCACAGGGTGTGTTGCAAGGAGACATTCTAAGTCCCCTTCTGTTTGCCTTATACATTTCGGACCTGGACGCTTTTTTTGATTCTAAGGGAGCTGTCCCTATTCTCCTCTTGGTCTTGGTGGTACCAACTCGGTCCACCATTTATTATTGGCAGATGACAATGTTACCCTAGCGGAGTCCAAGTCTAGCGATGAATATTGTAACGACAATTTCTTGAGTATCAATTTATCAAAGACTAAAATTATTATTTTCCGGAAAGGGGGAAGATTATTGGACTCCTGGGTTTGGTTTCTGAAGGGGAAAAAAATTGAAATTGTGTCGGAATACACTTATTTGGGGATTAAATTCTGCCCATCAGTTTCCTTCAGGGAGGCTGCTAAAGACAGAAAACGTAAAGCCCTAGCTACTATCGGGCCCACTATAAAAATCCTTAGCGTTACTAAAACGGACTCGTGGGATGAAACTCTTGGACTCCGTTGTTATCCCAACTATGACCTATGCCTCTGAAATCTGGTCTGTGGATCTTCCAGAACAAATGGAAATCGTCCAAAATAAGTTTCTAAAGAAACTCTAAACCCTCATGATACCCCTCGTATGCACTAAGATTTGAGACTGGTAGAATAAAGGTTTTCTATCGCATTGTTATATGGTCTCTTCGGTTTTGGTTTAAGATACTATTAATGCCCGAGAACAGGCTTGTTAAGATAAGCTATCTCAGGCTGAGGCAAATTTGTCAATTGGATCTACATAACAGTCCTGTGAAGTCGTGGTCCAATTTTATTAGAGAAACATTATACAAATATGGCTTTGGCTCAGTGTGGGAGTTCCAGTCCGCGGAATATTTTGCGGGTTTCTTTGAGCACATCACGGCAGTGATTTATGATTTCTTTATTGGAGCTGACAAGGAAAGAATTAAAGCAACTTCCTCGATTCCAACCTATATGTTTATCAAAAACCACTTCTCGTCTTTACGTCGGAATATCTTACCCACCACATCCCTTTCCCGTACATTCGTTTAATGTCTAATATCCGGTTACATTCTCACACCCTGTATACATCTATGTCAAAAATTAAACTTTTATTTCCCGAACTTTGCACTGAATGTGGCTTACAAGAGCAACATGACCTACTCCATATTCTAACAAAATGTCCTTTCTATATTGGTCCCAGAAACTCACTTCTGCAGAAATACCACATTACATGTTGTCACGCAGAGATATCTCTTCTATCACTTCTTAGAAACCCCTCCAAGGATCTCACATGTGATATATTTAAGTTTATTCATAATTGTATTGCCAGGAATAATTTCCTTCACAAATCTTTAGGCTAATTGTTCTTTCTCATTAGTAATACTATGCTGTGTTCGGATGATATGGGCGCCGCCCGAAAAGAATCCGTATTAAAATAAAATCTGAATCTGAATCTGAATAAAATCTGAATAATACATTGGTTCGTAATAGAGACACATAATAAAAACAAACTAAAGACACAACTCCATCCTTTTAGCATAATACTGCAATTTCCAATTAAAAAATGCTTAAATGTCGAAATCCTTTTAGGATTTTGCAATCTTTTATGGAATGCATTTATAGAAAATACGCAATTATGAAAAATTGAAGTAATTCAGAACTGAACACTCTCACAAGTGTGTGGCTCACAGCTTGAAAGCTGAGTGGGAGTTCATATTATACACTTTAAATTATACATTTCGCGGGTATAGTTTTCAAGAAAGAATTACTTGGCCAATTCTGTAATGTTGTTGCTTTTCTTAAAAGCAGTTTTTACTGTTTTGTTTTGCTACTGCGGTGTAGTCTGGATGTGTAATAGTATTTAGATTATTGACAAATAAATTGTGTACAAAGGTTTTCATATTACTAATATTCCTATTGTGTGTCAAGGCAAGCTAAATTGTATTAAAATCATTTTTGATGGTAATGGGTCTGATATCTCTAAGTAAACTTGGATTAAATTTGGAGATATAATTAATTATTCCTATTATGGCTTCCTTGGTAACAGTAATGAGTCCCTTTATAATGCTTGTGTTCTATTAATAGTATCAATCAATAATTCTAATGGATAATCATGTTTAAGGAATTCCAGCATTAAATTATGTAACTTGACCAATCGATCGATCAAAATTGAACATAGTTTAATAATATGTAGTCCTTGACTATAAGGCAGGCTTTGAAGGGTTTTCTTAGAATGATTACTATTGAAATGAAGGTAAAGTTGTTTTACCATTGGCGTTTTAAAAAGTGAAGTTTCTAAAATATTTCCTTGCTTCAATAAGACCATAACATCCAAAAATTTAACTGAAGAACTTCACTGTGGGTTTGTTTTGATTTTTTTAAACGAAATGGTTGTTCTATTCTTTTTGCTTTGATACAGTCATTTTCAAACACGATATCCTTTTTTATTAAAATAACATGACTCGTTTACATGACGTTCGTAGAACTTGAGGGTACTCTATCACATTGATAATTAAACATATTTGGTATTTTACTTTTCACATAAGCCAAACGGTGCATGGATAATAATACCTGTAACGCTAGATGGCATTATCATCTGCATTTATTTACACGTGTAACCGTACAGTGAGTGCGATAAATCTCCCCTCTCACTCAATTCGTGATTGCAATACGAGTATAGTATACTGTCCTCACGCTCATTTCAATGAGAGGTTAAAAATAGACAAGCGCTCACTCTCATACAGTGATTACAACGTAGCCCTCATTCAAGTGAGCGTTGCCCTCATCCCTCATGAGGGGGTTCATCTATTGTTTGGACATGCATCACATGCGGCACACACAGTTTGAGTATAATTCTCCCAGCAAAATAACCTTCACGTGACAGTCCATGATTGTAAAATTCAGGATAATCTCTCCCCTTTGGTTGTCAAAAAAAGTCAATCAATTAATTCTAATGAAAATCATCTTCCAAACTGAGAAAAGAAATACGAAGGAATAAATTGGGAGACAATCCATCGCTTGTATAATATCCTTATTTGGAAATGCATGGAAGTGTAAAAAATTTTTACACCATGTAAGGTTTACTGACATTGAAAGAACTACTTAATTCCTTAGGTTGGCGTCAGAAGACAAGATGAGGCAATCGAATGCGCAGTTATTACAGGTCATACTAAAGTCTAATATAAACACCACAAACGGGTTTTTCTATCTCCCATCGATGTCAATTGCTATGCATTGTAATAAAACAAAAAACGTTTTTTTTGTGATTAAAATTGGGCACACGGTATGCCTGAGGCACTTCTATTTCCTTAATTTTGATACCACAAAATCGTTATTCGCAAAAATTGATAGATAAAGTTTTACACCTGAATTAGACAATTACAATTATTGAGCACACATTTAAATTAAAATCACAATATCTGGGTTACAATATTACTATACCATCACATGGTTTTGTCTCATTACATCATTTCTCTTTAAATTATTCGCAGTCTCGTGATATGGCTTTTAAAGTTACCTTCGGCAGAAAGACGCAGAAAGTCGGATTCAACGTGCGCAAAAATATCCCCACGAAAAATTACACACGCAAACGTTTTTAAAAGCTTTTATCCAGCATTCGTCTGCTACTGCCAACCACTTTGCTCTATTCTACCTAGTGAAAATTTAAAATGTAACTGCTCACAACCTCGTCATAATTTAAACGAGTAAGGTAAGAAACAAAATGTTTTCGTAAGAAAACAAATGTGGCTCACTTGTCATCATAAGTGCTATTTTCTCTGTTAGAGTTCATGTTTACTTATTTTGAAGGACCAGCACACGTTGTGCAATGATATTTGCAGGTAGTGATCGAGGGCTAGAGACTGATGAGTTGTTTGGTTTTACGTGTACTACAATTAGTCCCGTTAGTGTCGTCCCGTGATGAAGACAAAAGTATCCTTTCAGTTCGAAATACTGTGTTTGGCAACCCCGTTGACGCAAATGTATTCAACACAATATCAGGAGATTAAATACATTTTTTGGGCCCATTCGGATAACAGGATACCCGATTTAGGTTATCATAGTTATATCACCAGTTATATAGCTCTTACCAATTTCATTTTAAAAAAGTCGAAAATGTAAAACTGAATAAGCAAATTGTTCCGAGTCTATAGCTATGGATTTAGTATTAGCGGACGGGCTGCGGGCTTTTTTAAATTTTACGGGCCGGTCCGGGCTGTATCGCTGAACTTTAATTTCGGGCCGGGCGGGCACGGGTAAACATTTATGGGCCGTGGGCGAGCACGGGCCTAAAATACAACTGTGCACAGAAACTGGGAAAGAAATTCCTTTAAGTTTGGAGTCACTCCCTTATGAGAGCAAGGGAGAAATGGATATGAAATACCCTGCTCTGTAAAATAATGTTTTGTATTCGGTTGGTAAAGTTTGAATAATACTCCGTCTAACGAGACGGAAACTCATGACGACCCGAAGAAAGGAGTTTCTATGAGTCTCAGTTTTCATATACATATGAGCTTGCCATTGTAAATATATTTCGAAAGTTCAATTTGTAGTAAGTATTTCGAGTACAGCAAGACTTTAATAAAACGCCGACTACATGATCGTGGGACACAGGCAGCTTCGTAATAATGCACATCCTTTGATCACATCTTAAATAAAAAAGGTTCAACAAGTGGGTGTAATAGTGAACAAATAATCCTTGGGGTTCCAATTCTGAAATTCTTGCGGCAACTCCATTTTTACTTCCAAAAATCTTTTTGTGGACATTACTTGTATTGATAGTATGACCCCTTGCTGATTCAGTCGAAGTGAGCGTAAAAACGTTATTACAGATATTCCAGCTGCAATACATAATGGTATACCAATTTCTTGCGTCATCTGACATTCAAAAATGTGCACACACATGTTAACTTTTAACATTAGGTGTCCTATGCTGTACGTTTTTACAGTAGTTTTACAAATTTTAAATATAACTTTTGTTTACATGCTAGTGTGGAACGTTTCTGACGTCGATTTCGACGTATATTTAACTTGTTGTGACGCCGATTGCTAATAAAATTTCAAATCAAATTGATTTGTTTCCCTTATAAATCTCCCACTTATATTTTCTAACCCCTGAGACCCTAAAGAATAAACGAAATCAATTATTACCTTTTTAGTAGAATTTTCTAATGAGTAAAGGAATGGAGAATGCCTTCGGAAGGTACATATGTAATTTTACCCATGTATTTTTCATTAATTTCTATTCGCATTCAACTATTGTTCCACAGTTTTGTGACTTCATTTATTTGTTATTGACTTAGAGCTTATGTATGCCGTCTGCCTGCAAAGTAACAGTTTATAAGACTACATTGCATTGAAATGTGTTCATGTGTGTGTATTGGTTGTGGCAAATTACAGAATTATAGTGGAATTAGTCCATTTTGTATATTTGCAATCAGGGTTGCAGTTAACCAGCAAAACTTGTGCGTTTCTTGCTCATTAGTTATTACTTCCTAACGGGGAATATTGACATGCGATAATTCTATATAATGTTGTGAGTTGCTTTGTGCGTATAGTATAGCCGTAGTCTACAGTAAGTTAATAAAGGGAAGAACCTAACAATGAATAAGCCCATCTATGAATTACGCAGATGGAATGTGAACCCCCAACAGCATTCCTGCAAACGACAGTAAGCCCGTGCAACGATTTTACTTGGGTTCCTGTAGGAAATAATATCCTACAGGAAAATGCCGTATTTTTCATACAGGGCCAAGTCCATGGGAACCTTCCGATCAGGACTTTTCAGGAAATCTTATATGAAAATTCCTGCAAGAAATTTACCATTGCATTTTATCAAATGAAAGTAACTCATGTGCGTTTTAATAGGGCATAAATGCATTAATAACTCATGATTTTAATTTCTGAATTAAGGCTCTTTATTAATTAGTTAAAACGAGTCGCAAAGATTGGGCAACCTGAAGTAATAAATCTTACAAAACGAACTGAATTTCAAAAATTTACTTGGATTTAGGTTATTGAGTTGGTGAACTTCTTGAATTTCGACGGATTTTTCATATCGGTAATATACGCTACGGACTGATTTGACACTTTTTACTCTAAAGACACTGAGCACAGCGTATGACACCGGCTTGCAGCAACTGAAGCTACATTTACAGGTTGTACTAAAGAAACTTAAAAATTTTCCAAAGATCTTATTTTTAATTCTATGGTATCGTTGCTCCTCTTTTTGGAATCTTGTATCTTGTATGAGAAGCCTCCAATTGTGGCTGACTGATGCTGAAAAATACATCGCGGATTTACATTTAAAACGTATGGTTTCATGACATCAGGTAAGTTTTGCACTTCCTTTGGAAATATCAAATCGATATTTTCAGACATTTCGTCCGAAGAAATTAAATTAGTTTGACAAAACTCATTAATATATCTATTGGCTATTTGCTGATGGACACCTTTCGGGCTTTTTACATAAGAAAGCAGCTTTCCATTAAAAGATTCAAACGGAAAGGCCGACGTAAAGCATAATGGACCCATATTTGTAACACAACCTTTTATGTGTAGTAATTGATGAACATTAAAGCTCATATGTTCTTGGCCGTAGTTTTCTTGAACTCCGTACACAAATTGATTGAGCTCCTGAGAACTTCTCGCTATTTCTTCTTCTGTTACTGAGTACTGCAGGAGCGTAAAAATGGCACTCCTTAATAGTTTCATGTGGTCCAAATATTTAGTGGGCAGAATATCTTCGAGTATTATTGGCAATATCAGTAACCACGTTCTCCACTCAGACGCTTTCCAATAAGTTTGACTTGTAATGGAGCGGGTCGAGCGAACGATTTCTTTGCTAACTTTTACACCCATTAGGTTTACATCAATATCATTAATTCGATGACCAATATAGAATTCTTCTCGCTTATACTGCAACTATAGCCTTGTGAAGGTTCGGACGACACCAAGTAATACACAATGCATGTAATCCACACTAAAACCGGTAACAATACGAAAACACTTAAAATTCAAAAATGAGGAGCAAAATTTCATTCCCTTATCGAGAATACCAAGATGCGCAGATGTTTTATACTTTTCATCATCTCTTTAAGCAAAATCTTCCCACAAAAACACTGTACATCTTCCGTTTCCCTTCTGTATGGATGTCCCCTTTTTCTCACACCAGTTGCAACCAAACTTTGCATTGAATTGTTTGTGACCTTGCATCCATGGTCTTGCAACTGAATCCACAGAACACACCAAAAACAAAACTTTGGACGAGTAAACTTGAAGCCCACAGGTCCATTCCATTGGATTCGAGGATAAGTCATTCATGTTTTTAATGATTGGATTAAAAAACAATTTTGAATTTGGTTTGTCGCTTCCGATCCAAAGCCCACCTAGAATGACAAGTCTGTTACGTAATTTTGGTGGAAGCTCATTAATTGTAACAAGGAAAGGCCACATTGCTGTTTTTGAAGAAGCAAATACTGGAGCACCATCTGTATTAAATACGCATGTTATATCTGTGGTCGCAACATTTGATTGGTGATAAATCTTGAAAGATTGGTTTTTGCTTCCCTTGGTTTGTAGCTGCTTAGAAATAGCAGTGGATGTCGTTGAGTCAGACAAAATCCTTTCGAACTGCTTTCGCAGATTAAAGACCAGAAAAAAATGTCTACTGTCCTTCAATACTCGGTAATCGAATTTACGTCCACAACTATCGCATGTTAAACAGGTTGGTAATTCCAGGAGGCAAAAGCTACAGAATAAAACTTCGACGAAATGGCTTTGTTGGTCTGCAGATTTCCATAAAGCTTCTGGCGTTTTGGGATATTTTGTAAAGTTTGGCAAGTGGGCTCGTACGATGCGAAGAACATCTCTCGTAGCTCGGTACGTCAAATTGTGCTTGATGGTTAATTTTTTCAATTTTTTGATGCTTTGATCCAAACTTAGTTGACAATTCGCATAAATAGGCTGATCCTGGAACCCAGCAAACCACAAGAATTTTGATTCAAGGAAATTACATAGTAAAATTAATAAAAGCATGTTACCTGCATGTTTTAGCATTGCATTACATTAACATGTTTCAATTATTTTAAATGTACTAACTGCATTTTCAAAAGAGCTAATCGCAGGAAACATGGGTACATCTACTAATGGAATGTAAATCGTTAAGAGGATTGAGAAGCAGGTTTATAGGCAGGTTTGTTACTGCAGATTACCCGATTGAGAAGAATTTTGCTGCGCTCATGAGTTCTGCAGACAAAAACACATTGTACGCCGTTAGCGAGTTTATATATTATATTGGTAAAAAGAAATTATTATTATTAATCAATTAAATTAAGTTACTTCCCTTAAATATATACTATATCACATTAAAAGTATGATTTTCCAATTCTGTAATATGATTGTTTTGTTATCTCGATAAAATTTGTGTATGAGCGCGCTCGTGAACGCAATAAATACATACATACATACAAAAGAGCTAATGCTAGAAACGTCATCAGCAGAAGCATTTGTCAAACTTCCTTCATCGGAAACTTCAATTGGGACTTCTTCGTTAAGATCTGACAAACTGGATAAATCCCATTCCTTGTTTTCCAAGATTGCTCCAGAAGTATCCTCACAACTAGCAAATGGTCTGCTGTTAACCTGTTACATAAAGTGATGTGAAAATTTATTTATAGCACATCGCAGTTCTAATGTTATATCTTGTAACTTAATAATAATTAATTTTGTAAACTTTTGCACCTTATCCTGTAGTCGTTTACGAACATAGTAAGGAAGTTTTTGAGATTTGTCAATACTGGATTTTACACTTTTCATTGCTGACCATTTCTTCCAAAAATGTCAGAGTCAATCTGTTGGTAAAATTTTAAGTGAAAAACAAAATTTGGTTTTCGGGTTGTGGCTATATATGTATGGACCACACCTTACAAATGTATACAAGCAATGAGGCACTAAATCCCGTAATATTTACGGGGGGGTGCGGAAACGTCGTTCAACTATTTTTTATTAATTATAAATTTAATATTCTGAACATATGAATAATATATGTTTATTAATCTAGTCAAACTAGGAATTTTACGTCCCTGCGCATATTTTCGTATTTTTAATGATTATATTAGCAGTAGAACTACATTATTTTATATTTTCTAAATTTAGATTCGAATCATATTATTGTGTTAGTATACATTGCTACAAATTTTATCTTCAAGAATGAGTACATTACAGGACCCATAAATGTCACCCATGTGTGGAATATTGAAATGTATTTTCATTCAGCGTTCAAGTATCATATTTGTATAATTTGAACAAAGTTAAACAATGAGAATAATTTTTTAAAGGTTTGTAATTTTAATTTAAAATCTTTATTACCTATTTTGTAGTTTTCTACTTATTTCACGTATGTTCAAAAATGACATTCCTGGTAATTGCTTTTGGCATAGCGTTATAGGTGCTAGAAACTTGACAATACACATGCGGCAATAAATTCCAAATTTTAACATGCAAAAAATAAGTTCTTATTTTTAAATTACTGTCGTTGACCCCATATGAAGTTCATTAATTGACTTATACTATTTAAGATCATACTAAAGTTGATAAAATTCATGTTCCCCTGGGGTTTGAGCAGGAGGTACAGTATACCCAGTGCCCCCGATGCTTGGCTACTATGTCAATGTAATAATTGAATGAACCTTCCCTGAGAACACTAATCCAAATTATGCCGCATTCCAATTTTCGGCCGTTGAATTTATTACAAACCACGCTATACACAGAGTGCAATTCATACTAATTAATATTGTTTTGTGAAGTTTGCAAGAAGTTGTTTGGTTTATTTTTCTATTAACGGAATTTGATTGCTAAATTACGCGTTTCATTTTTGCCATTATTATTTATAGTTTCTAATATAATTTGTAGTCATGGCATCAAAACAATACGTGTTGATATTCTGGAAATCCGAAAATTCGTACTCAGTTGTCCCACAAAAGAAAATTCTCTCTGGATTAGGAAATGCTGCACTCAAAGGGAAAAATGTAGCTGTTCTCTGGAAGAAGGAAGAACTTGAGGCTCGAATGATCTCTTTTGGTAACCAGAACTATTATTTTGATAAACTATTAAATAAGTAGTTATTTATTAATGTGCTAAGCTTACATTTAGTACAACAAAGTACACGAATTAGTATGTAGTAATTATTAACCATGATGGGACTATTTTGAAATGTGTAAAATCCCCTACGGGTCGTAAAGCATGCTTGTCTGTATTACAAATATCCAGCGAGAGTTTTCTAATTATTGCCTTTAATTTTTTATCAATCAATTCAGGAACTAAGGCGGAAATGAAGCAGCTTGAAGATGACAAAATAGCAGAAGCTTTAGAACTATCATTTGCTAGAGGAGACGACTCACAGACTTTAAATGCTGCTGATGATGAGGTATTGAATTTAGAGATTAATTCAGTTATAATTGCTTTTACAATATAAACGTTCCAAACGTTGCCAAAAAGCTAAAAATGAAATCTGGTTTCTCCCTACGGCTTTTCCAACAGGAACAAACTGGGCAATGCGATAAGGAATCAGCTGTAGCATCAAGCTCCAAAAATCCAACTGAGTGCATCGTTACTGACGTAATCGATGAGGATTTGCGTGACGAAGATGCCACCGGTGATTCTTTAAAGGTATTCCACAATTTAAATGTAAAAATAATTGTTGAATTAAACATTGTCTAATTGACTTTGTTTAACTCAATTTGCTTAAGGGAGATGACACAAAAGACGTGCGCATTCGAAACCTGGAATTGAAACTGGCTCGTTTAGAGAAGAAAAATCGGGAGCTAAAAAGTATCACCTACAAAAGTTTTTTCATTGTGTTCATGTCACGAAAATTATCAAATTCCACTATTGCGTTTATATCATTCCAGAGTTTACGAAAACAGTAGCTGTTGATTCAAATGGAAAATTGAAGGATATTGGTTCCGGAATTTTCGTTAAAACGGAGTTTCTTAATTTCTTAAAGCTCGGGTTTCGAGATGATCCTCCGAAATTCTTTCGGAAACTTTTACTTGAAATTTTTGAGCTTAAGACACTAGCTTCCTCGTCGATGTTTGGAAGACCGTCAGTTCATACAAGAATGATTCGTCCAGCCCTGGATCCTAGGAAGCTAAAAGCTATTAAAGGTAATAATGTTTTAGATTTGTTTAAGCTTTAGTTGCCACCAGGGTTGGGGGTTTTTTTGGTTTTTTTCAAAAAAACCAAACAACCAGGTTTTTTTGGTTTAAACCGGGTTTTTTTGGTTTAAACCAGGTTTTTTTGGTTTAAACCCGGTTTTTTTGGTTTAAACAAATTTTCAATCCAAAACATTCATTAATATGCAAAAACATGTGAATTTGAACAAATTAACTTATTTCCCAAACTCAGTAAGTATCACAAAGCATTAAATATTTAATAATTTAGATATAATTTTAACGATAACTTTGCAGCATAAACACAAGTTTGGCATTTTTCATTTTACAAACGATTCCGAATTTCTAAATGTACAAGACTAAAGGCTAATAGTATTATTTACTTCACTAAAATTTAACCATACAATATCACAGTAACTGCACAAGTTTTGTGCACGACGAAATATAAGCATTTTGGATTGAAAATAATAAAATTTTAGGTGTTTGGTTTAAACCATTGGTTTTTATAAAAAAACCGTTTGGTTTAAACCATGGTTTAAACCATGGTTTAAATCATTTGGTTTAAACCAAACCAACCCTGGTTGCCACCACTAAGGCTAAAAACGGGAATTTGTGAAATTGATTTTATTTTGTTTCTAGCCTACACAATCAAAATGTGCAACTTGCAACCTCGAAGCTATGAGATGTCTGAATTTGAAAAAAAATAAAAATTTCTGCTCGGATGCTCGTAAAGCCTTGAAACGGAACTTGCAAAAACAATCTGCAGTTGATGTTGTGAAATTGATTAATCCATTTTAAATAGTGTCATTTATTTGCAAAAGGGTATGTGTAACTCTGAAATAAATGTAACAGTAGAGGTAACTATACGTATTGTATCTTGTGTTCAACACTTAATCTAATCTACCAAAACGTAATGGTATGTATTTTGTCTACTTATTAAAAACTTATTAAACGCTTAATTTTGTATGTAAACAAGTGTATTTATTTGATAGTTTAGTAAGTAGAACGGTTTATAATTATTGACCGTATAGGTAACAGTTATTATTATTGTGGGTTAAAATTAAATACTATAATCGCATTAATTTTTTGGTAGGTAATGGCACAAACAAATATTCATTCATGCACATGCACATCAGCCCTGTTAAGGCTATGGGACAATTCATATAGTCAATACTCTGCATGACAATTCCCATCATTTTTTTCCTATAGAAAATCTGTGTGGGAAATCCAATAAATTACCCATGCATAATTCCTGCGGGAGATGTCCGGTGGGTTTCCCACAGAATGCCTTATGCGGGAGGTCTTTTTTAATTCTTTGGCACCTTTCATCCAACGTGAGCTACATACATGTATGTACAGATATCACTGGTCAGGCCGGTTGGCCAGGCCAGGAAAAATGTTTATAGTAGTATTGGAATCACAATTTTATATTCAGACTGATAATTCAGACCCTAACCCTCAAAGTGTATTACTTGTGTTTTCTCCGCAAGTAAAGAATTATGGAATGAAAATCGGATTTAAAATAAATTCAAGCACGAAAAATATTGACTTGACATGACAACCCCGTATGCTAACCCAATGTTCAATATTTTTCTGATTCCTGCGATTACCTCAAATTACTATGAGAAACGTTTCCTACACAAATTGAAATTTAACTACATATTCTATGTACTTACTTACAATAACTCTGGGATTCTCGACATCCAATACTTATATTTTACAGGTGAGTCAATTCAATATTGTCAAAGGAAGTAGCCCCAGCCTTCTGGACTTTTTGATGTTGACCACATCTCAGACCCCTTTAAAAATTAAAATCCCACGGGAAATTTGAGAATAGCCATTACCCGGAATGAATTCCTCAAATAGAGTTTTAATGGTCCATTACCAGAATTATTTCAACTAGGATTTCATGCCAAAAACTTTAATTTTCTTGAAAACATATTTATAATAAGACGGTAAAATCCAGTCACAAAATCGTTTTAAGCATTGATTTTTTTTTCTTCCCTATATTTTCGGGCTACACTGAGCAGTGAATTTCCGGACCTCGGATTCCGCAAGCCTTCCTTCTTATCCATCACTTCAGCTAAGTTCTCTTGGATGAAGCCAAAGCCTGAAGACGTTATTGGTAATTGAGCAAAATGGGGGCTTCACATGTCCTAATTATTAGTGGTTCTATTATATTCATTGTGTTTGCTGCACTTGGCTTTGGAGGATTGGATCTTCTAATTGAAAACTCCCTGAGAGGCGTAAATACCTAAAAATGTGGTCAATTTCTTTAAAAACAAAATCCCATTTCATGGACGTTATAGTGATTTCCATGAATTCAAATTCTTACGGATTTTGATACGGTTTTCTTTTTTTTTCCTTTACAGATAATGGTGCTTAAAGAAGGAACAAGTGTTTGGGATCTGTGGCGGACTATGCCCTTACCGATTTACATTAAATTCCGTTTTTTCAACATCACTAATGCTGAGGGACTCGCAAATGGCGCAAAGGCCCAACTTCAGGAAATTGGACCTTACACATATCTGTGAGTTAAATTTTTAAGGACTTGTCTCGTTTTAGTAATTACATATAGTTTTAAATTTAGAATTTTGACTACGGCTAATTATCTCGTGACCTTCGAATTGTTTTAATTCAAAATATGAATTTACATTTGATCAGCTCTAAAATTTCATAAGAGTCAAACTGGAGACGTTTCCATAGTTCCGTGCAGGCAAACAGAGATCCATAAGATTTTCCTGTTATGCCAAGCGTCTTTCAATACAATGTTTATTTACATGAGTAAAAATCCATGTCCTTGGTTTGAGGTTGAACAAATCAATATGTACTTTCCATATTGACTGCAAACAAGCTTATGCTAAGGCATTCAAAAATGTCAGCTAATAATGTTGTATTTGGAATGTAATAGTTTTAGTAAGCTGTAACCCGTTTAACAATACTGAATTTTAATAAGGAAATGTGAGAACAAAAACTGTGTCGAAAGTCTGCTTGGTTTTTATACCCTTAAAACTTTACTTCCTTACATTTACACCTTACTGTTTCAATTATGCACAATTATTAGCACCATTATTATTTTAGAAATACGTTGGTCCTCCGATATTGGAGGAAAATCTAAATACTAGTTACTAGCAATAGTGAGTAGCACTATAGTGCGGAGTCACCAAGGGGCAAAGTGATATTTGCATAACACCTAACGGCCGATACTGTAAAATATCCATATACAAGTTTTGTGCTGGTGACTTTGTACTTCACTCAGCGCCTCTGTCGGAGCCGTACGGATTTGTATTTATTTAAATGTGACTTATTTTAATATCCTGAGGTCAAACGGATGACCCGATCTGCTCGAAAATCAATAAGGTCCTGTCACATTAGGCATTGCGTCACTGTTAAAACTTTGAATTGTGGGGTGACACTAGTTCGGCAACTGAGGTCAGACAACTACACATCAAAACGATAACACTTGAGAGCTTTGTTTCCAGTCGCCCCTACAAATTTTACCTGATATCCAATCAGGTCACAGCTCATGTAATTATTGTTGTGTATGTACATATAGGGAGGACTGGGAAAAAGTTGACTTGCAAATCAACAGTGACGACGATACAGTGCGCTACCGAATGACCAAAACGTACATCTTCCAGCCGCACTTGAGCAATGGTACTGAACAGGACCGGCTCATATTCGTCAATGCCATTCTCGTGGTAGGTTCAAATCATGTTTTGGATAGATCCAATGGGGATATCGTAAAAACCTTAAAATCGTATTTTCAGGCTACATCCGCAATGGCAAATGAGCTTATCGAGGATGACTTCTTAATTACCCAAATGGACGGGATGCTCTCCAACAAAGGGGAAACGCTCACCAAAACATGTACGATCCGAGAACTTGTCTTTGATGGCGTCTCCATTCAAACTTACGTGGACTTGTTCTCTAACCCACTAATCCAAGACATGACAGCAGAGCTGGGTCTCTCGATTCCGGAGAACCTCAAAGATGGAAAATTTGCCTTCTTCAAAGACGTAAAACGATTAAGACATAACAAATTCCAACAAAATATTTAAAAAACAACATAATTTAAACATCTTTCTCCTGCAGAAAAATGGAACGGACGATGGTTGGTTCGTTGTAAGGTCCGGGCTGACTGAATCTAAGGACGTGGCAAAAATCGTGAGCTACAATGGCAACAGGGTGATGCCATATTGGCGCGGCGACGCTTGCAACACTCTCAATGGAACGGACGGGACGTTTTTCCCGCCAGGTATCACAAAAGACGCCATCGTTCACATATTTGCTCCCCAAATGTGCCGCTCCTTTGAAATGGAGTTCCACTCGGAGAGCGTCACTCACGGAATGGATACTTTCCGATTCGTGGCGTCTCTCAGGAACTGGATGGCTCCGAAATCCAATCCGAACAATTGGTGCTTCTGCCAAGTCAAGAAGAACCAGACGGAGCTCAAGTCTTGTGTGAATGACGGGGTCTTCAATTTAGCTCCATGTGTTTTTGGTTTGGAAACAATTTTGATATAATTATTACTTTCCCAAATTTTACTTGACTATCAATTTAATACCTGATAAAATTCACGGTTTAATAATTTTAGGAGCCCCCATACTATTATCCCAGCCCCATTTTTATGGAGCAGAGGAATGGATCCAGAAAAGTGTTGAGGGATTGCAGCCCGACTTTGATAAACACATGACTATTATGGAGTTTCATCCGGTACACATTTCCTTTCCGTTTTGTCATCCTTAAAATTCGGTGTCATTTTTAAAGTAAGGTTGCATTTTAAAATTTTAATGGTATTTTTTTGGGGGATTTTGTACCCCTTATTTAAGTTGACGGGAACTCCGGTGGATGCCAAGGGCAGGATGCAATTGAGCATTGAGCTATTTCCGTATGAGTCGATGTCGCTCTTCGAAAATGTTCAGCATGCTGTGATTCCAATAGTTTGGATTGAGGAGGTATGTTTTCCGAAATTCCATCTGAAATGTACAAAATTCATACATTTTACAAGGAGCTAATTGTGTATTTTATTGAACGTTAAAAGGGTACGACGCTCCAAGGTAAAGAGCTAGCAGGTTTGCGCTTCTTGGAGGGTTTCCAAAATGGTTTCTCTTACGCCAAGTTCCTTTTCATGTTCGTGGGGATCATGATGGTGGTATTCGGAGTTGTGATCGTCAAAGGGAAGAGGAAAAGGAAGCCTGAACCTGGAGAAGAAAAAACGGCGGATTTTGGATCAACTTTTACTTACGATTAAGCATCTGGCATTTATGATCATTACGTTGTAAAGTATTCTGTAGGAACGCGCCTGATACTGGAATGCTTGATCGAACTTGTACCTTAACTATATTGATGTGGTTAATTGTGTCGGAGAATAATTAATCTGTATTTAAAATCATTTAGATGGATGTAATTTAATATTATTGTCCTTGCACTAAAGAATCCCGTATTTCTTGTTAATTGCATTTATTTGTTAATTACCGGGTTGAATCAGATTGAAAACATTTATAGATCAACTCCGATGGTAGTGGTAATAATACTCCAAGATGAAAATAAATAGCTAGTGTGAACGTTCTGTTAAAGCTTCAAAATGTTTCCCCTCTCATTTATTTAGGGACATATTAAACTGCCGAGTGTTAAAAAGCGCCTTCATAAAAATTAAAATCTTAATTTGACCTACATCAAACTATACTCACTATAAATTATAAATATCATTGGAGCATAACGGAAATTTCCCTAATTAATTTTGTTTGCTCTCAAAATGCTTTTATATTAGAGTCGCTTTAACTATAATGCTGCATTGCAATCTCAAATATCCTGTGCCATTACAGAGAGTCCGCTATATCGGATTCTACAAAGAGCCTCAGAACTCAGTTTATTTTGGGTTAGCTGTATTAATTTAAATATTAAATGTTATTGCCGAAATTAAGGATACATTTTGTTGGAATAGAATCGGCCCAGGGGTTCAAAATATTTACACAAAATATTAAAAATATGAGCGTAGGTTGTAATTTTGTTCGGAGATGACAATACAGACAACTGCTATACTTATAATATGCCCTGAGAAGATTCCATTCCCTTGGAATCATTTCAATAATTTCAAATTAGGCATTTTTGAGTACATAACAGGGCCTTTGGGCGTTTTGACAGTCAAATTTGTTTGCATTTAATTAGAACATGTGCCCAAATAAATTATATTTTAAATCAAAAGACCCTTGTTTACATTAAGCATTATATAGGATATCAAATTATTACCCAAGGGTTTCACATCAGTTATATCATTATTAAATTCCTTCCATAAGGAAATATTTTAAAGCATATGAATTGAAAAGAGCATTTTGCTTAGTTCGACTGGAGTTTTTGGAGCTCCTCTCAAGCTCTGAAAGAAAAATTTTTTCCGCATCATCTTCGAGTTATTATTCCCCGGAGAATTCTCAGGACGTTTTGGGAAATGGGTTTCTTCAAAATCCCTAATCCATTTTTAAAGGTAAAGGTCCTGGCTGTCCCTGTCAAAAGAATTGCGGATTGGTTCAGGCCTAAGAATAGGAGCCAGAATGGGGAGATCAAGAAGTGCTGTAAAATGAGGTCAACTCGAGTGATGGTATTTTTAGGGTCCTTTTTCTTCATTACATTTTCTTACTTGGCATTCGGGGGGCTGGATTCTGTCGTTCGATCTGTCATCTCAAGGGTAATAAAGAAGAAATTTAAAAAATATCCGAATACGCTCTCTCCATAAGAAACGTTCTAAACCTTAAATTGTCCAAAATGGAAGTTCACAACAATGTTCCAAAATATTAGAGAGCTTAGAATTATTCATTTTGAGGATATATAAAAATCATATAAATAATATTAAGGTTTAGAAATAATTTATTGTTGACAAATTTTTATCAAGTCCCTCGTACTGAAAAGTGGGACGTTTTCCTGGGACACTTGGAGGACCATGCCAATCGATATCCACACGAGGTTCCGGTTGTTCAACATTACGAACCCAGATGGGGTTTACAGGGGCGAGAGACCAATCCTGATTGAAATGGGGCCTTACGTTTTCCTGTAAGTTTTTTGACACAAGGAAATTGTCAAGAAAATATTATCAAAATCCTTAAATACATAATAATTGCTCAGCTAATTTTTAGAGTTGCCCCTTCAAGTTAAAAAATTCCCATTTATTCCTCAAGTGTTTATTAATTCTAAGTTCTGGGAAACTCCCGCTTTTATAGGGAAGACTGGGAAAAGGTTGACCTCACCGAAAATCCCGAAGACAATACGATTCGGTTCAGAATGACCCGGATATATTTTTTCCAGCCCCATCTCAGCAATGGTAGCCTCGATGACGAGGTCACATTTATCAATGCAATTTTCATCGTAAGTTATTTTTGTATATTCTAGACCCTGTTCATTTAAAACTTGTACAATCGTTAACAGGGAGTTTTTTTTAAATTCCACACCCCTGAAATTAGAAAATAAATCGCGGAAAAAGTATTCTGACCAGTACAATTTTTCCTATATTTTAGTCCGTGGCTACAATGACGAAAAATCTTTTGCACGATGATTTCCTCACATGGCAAATGGATGACATGCTCGCAGAACGAGGAGAAAATATCACAAAGACAGCAACTGTCAGAGAGATCCTATTTGATGGGATCTCTATTAAACCCTACATTGATCTCTTCAATAACCCTCTCATCAAATCCAATGTCAAAAAGTACGGACTCAGTATCCCAGCAAATCTCCAGGATGGGACGTTTGCATTGATGAAGGACGTAAGAATTTTTTTACCTACAATTTCTCAATAAATCCCACTTTTCCCATTTTTACGCTATTACAAAATTAAATGTACATCCTCTCAAATTGATGACAAAACATTAAAACTCATTTTTCCTTCCTATACCTACACATTCTCTTGCTTAGGCAAAACTTTGACTCCCTCTCTAAAATACAGTCCCCTTGACAAACCCTATAGCATAAAAAAAAGGACAAAATGAAGGTTCTCTGTATATAAAGCAAGTAGTAAGTACGTCTTGGATTTGATGTTACGCTACGGGAACGTGTACAAATTATGTCATCCAAATAGTGAGTGGGTGACTTGGTATTTCTATGACATGGGATGACAGAGTCCATGGGTGTCTACCGTATTGTATGACAGGACCAATGTCATCTATTCTTTACGTAAACTAAACACTTACCTGGAATTTATCTGGAACTCCAAAAATGACTTTCCGAATTTTCATTCAGGATTCGTTGGATCAAAATGTGTAGCTTCCAACAACTATTCTTTTAGCATGTGTGACACGGAAAAATTGTGAATCGCAGGAATTTCTTTTCATTTTCAGCACTATACGATCAACCATAAAGTATGTACATAGCATTCCGCATTTGACACGATGATGTCATTTTCATGGGTGGGTCAGTGCATTATTAACTTATGACACAAAATGACAGAGGAGTGATAGGGTCCTAAAATCACCCTTTTTTAGATGACATAATTTGTACACGTTCCCTACCCTGAGAGAAATATTATAGCTCTCCCCATATAAAACTGGAAACAGTTCCGAACGCCGTCCCATAAGAAAGTAAAGGTGGTTGTAACAGGATGTTGTAGGGAGCGGAGAGGGTCGATTTCTCAGTGTGCCCCAAAAGTCAAAATAATTTCCTGCCAGTCAAATGATTCCCCTATATGCTTGGTGATAACTTGCATCCTTCAGCACGTATAAACGGGAAGCAATCTCAAATCTGATGTCAAGAAGCTAAAATTGAATGGCCGGACGATCCACGTATGTACATGCGAGTATTTCAACGTGAATGGCTTTCCTCGTGGAAACCGTCACTAGAAGTTGAGGAAGGATAGCGTACGAAGCAGGGAGCTTCCATCTTCCTATGCTAACAAAAAGCAATGCTATATTTCCCATTCCTGTCTAATCTAACCTCACTGTCGACTCTGTATTAAACAGCGTATTCGTATGTACTTGCTTTGGTACGATGGGGACCTATCGAGTATATTATTGTACATACAAATGTGAACCCTTCTTGACTTGCTCTTAAGCTTTTAGTGTGTACAGTCAGGGATGCTGTGAATTGCTGTGTGCTAAAAGCCTGGTTGCTTCTGGGGCTCTTAAACAAGTTCTCTACACATATGCCATGGAAAAATCCAAACAACATAAAAAAATCTCCGGTTATAATAATTTCACCACAGTGAATGACATTACATCACGCAGTCATGAATGCTAAAGCCCGTTTCGAATTTGAGGAACGTGACGTTAAAAATATAAAATAGGGTTCTAAAATTCTACAGTATTAAATGAAGGCTTGAAATGAAGTTTTTTGGGGGGACGCCGAAGGAAGGCTGAAATGTAAAAGACTGGTTAGGTTTAGTGCTTTAAAGTATTTAGGGGCAAAGTGAGAAAAACGTTGGTAGGGCCAGGAAAAAATGTTTTTCCATTAAAATTTTCATATAATGCATGACAATAATTCTGGTTTTAGAGAAATGGATCGGATGAAGGCTGGTTTGAGGTGAAGAACGGAGCGGACAATGCATATGAGACGGGTCAAGTTGTGAGGCACAATGGGGCTTCGCTACTGTCAACATGGCGGGGTGACAGTTGTAATCAGATCCGAGGTTCGGACGCCACTTTCTTCCCCCCTTTCGTGACGAAGGACCAAGTGACGTACCTCTATATTGCGGCCATGTGTCGCTCCATCAAGCTCAACTACGTCTCCTCGGGGAAAATAAAAGGGGTGGACACGTACAAGTTCGTGATATCCCTTCAGAATTGGATGTCACCGGAGTCAAATCCTGAGAATTGGTGCTACTGTTCTGCAGCCCCGACTGATTTTGAGAACGATACCTGCAAAACGAATGGGGTGTTTAACCTGGCCCCATGCCTATTTGGTAATAATTGGGCTTTATCCTACAAAATTTCGGAGTGACAAAATTTGGAGGATAATAATAATGTTTTATTTTAAATTTACTGAGATTTCCGTTTGGTTCTTTATTTTTTTTAGGGGCACCAATAGTCCTCTCCCAGCCCCATTTTTACGGGGCCGAGGACTGGATTCAGGATGGAGTGATCGGTCTCACACCGGACTATGACAAGCACATGACCACCGTTCATTTCCACCCGGTATGTCAGAACAAAATTAACTACTGAGATTACTAGAGCTCAAAATCAGGGAGTTTGGAACACAAGTAAATTGGGTTAATGAGTGTTAAAATAAAAGAAACATTTTGCATGTATAGTTGACTGGGACTCCGGTATCGGGCTATGCCCGGGTCCAGTTTAACGTTGATCTGATACCTTTTGAGGAAATGCCCACATTTGCGGACACTCGACATGCTATGGTTCCGATTGGATGGATGGAAACCGTGAGTTGAATAATTATTGTATTCGCATTTTTATTTTCGTACTAAAAATTATTATGGGGGAAACTATCCATAATTTATTATTAGTAGTTTCATATTCCTTGGGATATTTTTGTAGGGGGCTGAAATGGAGGGCAAGCACACTCATCTTCTGATTGGCTTGGACTACTTCATCTGGATCTTCGGCTACGCCATCTACATTGCCATGATGTTTTCCCTTTACTTCTTTGCTAAAGGAATACTTTTGATGCAAACGGAAGGTCCGAAGGCCCAGGTGAGTCAGATCATTCCGGCAATCACGAACAAAGCCGTGTCGAAGGTTGCCGATTGGTGAACTGGCGGAAAATTATCAAAGTATAGGATATATATACCTCTAATTGTAAGCTAATTGTAAGATTGAGATGTGGAAGTTAAACGATATATGTAAGTATACTTGTAAATTTGTTGTAAACTGTTATACTCAATAAATTATCATATACAACTAATTTCAAAAATCAATAATAATTATTTAATTAATTTGAACAGTAAAATCACTAAAATTTCATGATCAAAGTAACTTACACAATTTCATTATACAAGACATATGACTCTGTCTACTTTAGAGCGTTATGCTAGAAAGAAAGTATAACTTTATTATGCCCCTAGACCGTTATAGGGTCTGTTAGCTTCGCTTCGCCCCTACAAACCATGAAGATGTAAATTAGGTTGAGTTTGTAGGGAGAGATTCGAATAATTAATTACTACTGGCTTTTTCCCACACATATATATGTATATACAATAACTTTATATGCTGATCTTTCAAGTTGAATTCCCTCTAGGTCGCTAAAGATTTATGTATACAACATGGTAAAATTATAGGGGCAGCCTTGATATTTTGACCCTCCAACTTGATTAAATTTATAGCCACAAAGTCCGCAAGCCACAAACAGTACTGTTCAATTTATTTATGTGCAGTTGTAATTATAAGTTAGTATATGTTCTTACTGGTATATTTTCTGGCTAAATAATAATTATTATAGATATTCTTAGAATGAGCTGTGTGGGACCTGTGGCTTTAAATTAGATTCCATGTTCAGATCATATTCTCTAGATACAAAAAATACATACATTTGAAACATTTAAAGCAGTTATTTTTTCTCTTTGCACTATCATCACATTTTACTCTTTCTTTAGGGGTGCTTTTAAAAAGCGAGTGTATGACATTATCCTCCTTATTTTGTAATCTTTATTAAGGGAATGATTTATTTGCATTCTCTGCTCATTCACAGTTGAGACGATCTTGATCCGATTTAATTTTTCTATATTCTAGTCTTCAAAATTAACCTAGATTTTGACATTTATTATACCAGATCTTCATCATTGGGAGCATATAAAGTTGACTGATGAGAATTTCCTTGAGTGTTGAAGCAGTTTAATTGTGTCGTGTGACAGGAATAATTTACTTCAATAGTTCTGAACTGGGTAAAACTCATTCCCAGAAATAACTTCCATACCTGCCACTCAACAACTCACAATCAGCTGTAGTCTTGTCATAACTATAGTTACGACATTTGTCAGTCTGGATGATAATTACTCAACTCACAATCAGTCATCAAGTTTATCAGTCATTGGGGCGGAACTGGTGAGTAAACGTTATGAAGTGAAATGAGTTTTGAGAATTATTGAGAATGAGAGAGGTAACAGAGGTAAAGGGAGTATAGGTGTGAATATTCATATGCACAGGAAATTTTTTATATTCCGGTTCGTTAAATTTTTTTTATTTAAAACTCACCACGGGAGTATATTATTTTTTACGATATTTCAATGCGTCACTGACTGTAGAATGAGAGTACTTACAGACCTTTCGTAGGTAAATCTACCGTTCAATTTTCTAACCTCAAGCCACATGTAGAGAAATATTTTTAACGTTATGTCCCCACATGTCAGTTCTTTGGCAAGTTTCTGACAACGCCCTTGACAACATCAACGAAGTTCCTGACAAGGTCTTATCTTTGACAGCTTCAACAACGTTCCTGAGAACGTCTTATCTTTGACATCATCAACAAAGTTCCTGAAAAGATCAAATCTTTGACAGTATTACCAAAGTGGAAAGGATCTTACACGTCCACGTATTTTGGTATATATGAAAAACTAGTAAATACATTTGCTTTACGCCCCCTATATGCTATTTAAACTAAAAAAGAACAGTTTTGGAAAACCTCACAGGAATTCTTTAAAGACAATCATTCAAATAGGAAATCTTTAAAAATATCAAACTACACAATTATTTTCGACTCAATGACTCATAAAAGAGTGTGTCATCTATTCTACATCAAGTTAGGCTTCATGTTTAAAAACCTCACTGACTATTTTTAACATTCCAAATCTAATTTTAAACCACTTGTCCGAATAGACTCAACGTGCCAGCTCACACTGTACGGCAACTAATACAACCACAGTGCTTAATTATCAAGTATAAAATTATTGTCAATTACCAAGACATGCAAGGCTAAAATAAAATGTTCTACGGATACCATTTTTTATGAACACTTACAACTTAATACAAGTTTAACACCCTTACAGAAACAATCTTATGTTGCAGAATAGGCGGCCGGGAGTTTGAATTTGTTAAACCTCCATGGAAGATAATTTTTGATATTCCCTGCTGAATCAGATGTCCCTATTGACAAAATTTCCCTAAAAGACGCCCTCATTTTTGAAAAACCCTGCTAAAAACCTAAAAAGGTCATCCAATTTCAAAATCCCTGTTTACGCCTGAATTTCCCCCACTGCCAGACATTTTCTGCTCCAGAAGAATCTTCCCGTTTTCCCAAAAAATCCTACCCCTGGAATAGGCTCTTCACGAGACCCCCCCCTCGTACATTACAATAAGCTTAAATATTTTAATTCAACATAAAAGCACGCCCGTTTTTTCCTCTCATAAGGGGATACAATTTTAAGATTTGTTGGAATTTAATAACCCTCTGTTTGACAAGAAAATTGAAAAAATATTCCAACAAATCTTGGACTCTACACCGTTTTTAAACATATGTAAAATTTTGTCCCCATGCCCTATCTTTATGTGTTTCATTGAAGGCATCTTATTTTGACGGTGCATTTATGAACTTTGATCTTTTTTTGAAATAACTTTAAATTTTGGTCACTGTTCAAAATGGAATTTCCTTATGAGGTTGAACATGTAAGATTTTAAATCATGCAGGGAGACAGTACAAATTTGGAAAGGGTTCAAATAACTGGGGGCAATTTCCCAAGGAAGAATTAATGATGAGGGGATTATCCGGCATAAAAAAAGATTAAAGAATTTAAACTCGCGGATCGAACCTGGACCTATTTGACAACCCAACTCAGTACTTCTCACACTCTGCTAACGTTTACTCGTGAGATTGAACCACCGGGCCAACGGATTGTTTATTAGAGACTCGAATTCTAGCAAGTGTCTGTGAGTTGGAGCTTGATGTCATGCTCAAGTTTACCGGTAAATTCAAATTTACATCAGACTATTGCAGAGCAATATAATTTGGACACGACACAAACAAAAACAACCTATTGAATTTTAAATCTCAGTATTTTTAAAAATAAAACAAAGTTCTATCCAATTTTCACTTTTTGTTACAAATATCCCACAAGATTTTTTTATACGCCAGTGTCACAGTGATTAGTCACACCATTTTTAATTACTAACTGTCACGTCACAATTATCTACATTAAGTTGGATTTATTTTGCAATTACCCTGGAAATATTTGATAGTTACATTCCCCATTGCCGTCAAAATTTTAATTCATAATTTACAATATGACAGGATATTATCATTGAATTTTCGGGTCAAAGTTATATTTCTTATTTCGTTCTGGGAATTCAGGAGTATTTTAAATAAAATTGTATGAGTAATTAATTAATTTCCCGGAATTAAATCTTCGACTCAATAAAATGACCACAGAAATGTTTCCACAATCTGGAGTGTCTTCTGGTTTGAAAAAATCGGATGTTCGGGTTTTCAAAATTATCGTCATTGGGGACTCGGGAGTTGGCAAAACTTGTCTGACCTTTCGCTTTTGCTGTGGGAAGTTTCCAGGGAAGACTGAGGTCACTATTGGGGTTGATTTCCGGGAGAAATGTGTGACAATCGATGAGGAAATGATTAAAGTGAGTTGGAATTTTTTCCAAGTGTTCGAAATAATTTTTTTGCCTTGAAATTATTTTAGAATTGCGTTTAATTTTTTTTTTTTTGAAATAATGCTCCGTACGATGTACATACATTTTGTCATACAATTTGGAAGGAGTTTTGAAAGTGTGGAATTATTTATGATTTTTTTTTACAGCTTCAACTTTGGGACACAGCAGGACAAGAGCGGTTCCGGAAATCTATGATCCAACATTATTACCGAAATGTGAATGCGGTCGTTTTTGCCTATGATGTGACGAACTTGTCCAGCTTTGACTCCTTGCCAGGATGGATTACCGAATGTGAGAAATATAATTTGACCCGAGCAGTGCCGAGGATCCTGATTGGTAACAAACTGGACTGTGGTTTGCAAATCGTGCCTACAAATGTCGCTCAGAAGTTTGCGGACATGCATAACATGCCTGTGAGACCGAATTACTTTCTTGAGTTCTGACAATAATAATAATTTATAGATCGATTACTTAACGTTTTAATTGAAAGGAATTAATTTTAATGGTAATAATATATCAAGCTAGTACAATTTTGTATGAGTAGCGCTTACAGAGGTTTTTATGTTGTGTTATCGGTTTACAGCTATTTGAGACATCAGCTCTTGATGATAGTCAAGCCAACCATGTGGAATCAATTTTTATGACGTTGGCTCACAAGCTAAAAGCAAGCAAGCCGATGATGGGTCCGACCTCAGAGACCCCGCCGTCAATTGTTCTTCATCGAGCGGACGTGGCCGGAGTGGAACACTCCTCCAGCCCATCGGATTCTAGTAATGAAAATAATAGTTCATCTTGCATGTGCTGACATCGGTGATTATCCGCGGAAATCATTTTAAAGGCAAGCAAGGACAGCCCTGAAGGAACAGAAGATACCATACAAATCAAATACATAAAGAAATGCATCGGTTGGACGTTATTTTTTAAATAATTTTTTTTTCTCGTTTTAATAATAAAGCATTACTGCTCCAGAGTCGCTTGAAAAATTGTAATCATTGTTGGTGGAACGGACTGGAAATTACTAATAATGTAATAACTATATACCAAATGATAGACGATAGTGTTCAACATCTTTACATACAGTTTACTGATCAAATGCATAAATAATGTCAAATAAAATATTGTTATTAAGGATGCTGACTTTAGAAACGGATGTTGATTTTAGAGCCAATGCTAATTAGTTTTGTGATTAGTGACTATGTGGATTATTTATCTCTAGTCTGTTATTGTTAAATATTTTGATTACAATAATATTTACTGTAATAACTTATGATTTTAAAGCTACTAAACTGTTTATATATTTTGAAGACAGTTATTGATTATTGCTATTATGTTTGAAGATTAATGTTTAGAATTTAATTATAATGGACTAAATTTTTTAGTTGCTGTAGCATATCTATATAAACTTATTTTGCTGTGATGAAGATGTCAGGATATCCAATAATTGATTTATCTGTGTAATGAATGACAATGATGATAGAAGATATGGAAAGTGTATGACTTTCTCAAGTCGGGTCGGGTACTTTAAGTAAATAATTATTTACATCGTGCGCTAATCATTATTTCGAACGTCGTTTTGACTTTTCAAGGGACTCTTTGAGGTTTCAATTTGAATAAATGAAGAGCTTTTTGCTACTTTAAATAAATTCTATTCGTAAGGACTTACCTATTGTCAGTGACTTTTTAATCATGTAAATTCTTTCCGTTTCAAAGTTCCAGTGTGCTTCCAACGGTGTTGTGTGAATGTGCCTGACCCTCCTTGCACCTCCTGGCCCCTTCTTTTACTTCAATGTTGTATTTTATTTGAAGTTTTTAATTTTTTTTAAAATGCCTCCGAAACGGGCTGTTAAATCCAAAAAGGCCGTGGCCTATAAAACACGAAGAATGGGTGGCTGTAATTCCAAGCAGAGGAGAACTCTTCGGAGTTTTGTTTGTATCAGCCCAGATTCTTCAGAGGATGAGAATGAACCTCATTCGGTAGAGTTGGAAACATTAAATGGGGCAGTACAAGAAGTCCCGGTAGTTCCAATGGAGGAGAACTCCCTCCAACAGAATCCTGAATGTTGTGATGATAATAGTAATGAAGCGGATTTGGACGGAAGTTTAAGCGACTCCTCCATGGACAGCTTGCATTTAACTAGCTTGTGGGTCGAAGGTCAAGCCTCAAGAGATGATAGCAGGTAAAATTTTCTGTACATATTTTAACTATATTTATTTATAATCTGTATTTTGTATTTATACAATTTTGTACCCCGCTTCTGATTTTTATAGTAATGTCTTAAATTCTACAGTGACAATCGCAGTCCTACTCCAGAAGCTGAAGTTTTTGAAAAATTCGCAATTCCCAAAGCACCGTTCAAAAGACTCTCGACGCAAATTCTAAATGAAGTCAGGCCCGGTTGGAGGCTCCGGGCTGTAGCTTTGGAAGCTTTGCAAGTATTTAAAAAAATGAGTATTTTTTCCTAACTTACATTTCTCTATATACTTTTCAAATTCGAATGTTTTTATTCATTCAGTATTTTATGCAATTTTCTTAAAGGCTGCTGCAGAAGGCTACATCACTGGATTGTTCTCGGGTTGCTCCAGTAGTTGTGCTGTCCGGAAATCTAGCACAATCAAAGTAGAAGATATGAAGCTCGTTTTGAACATCCAGGAATGTTTGAAGCGTCCTCTGGGCTCCCGTTTGAGAAGGCACGTTCTCAGGGACGAACCAGTTCCATCGAGAAATAGGGTGTTTTCAAGTTCAACAGATGAAACGAATGAAGGTTGATGGAGTTTCAAAGAATAATTATTCCAATCCTGCGAATGAACTTTTCGCCTTTTCCCCCTTTAGGTACCTGTTTTTTTCCCCTTAGGTACCAATACAAATTGTTGAGTTTTGAGAGATTATATACGCATAGTAGAAATTAGAAATAATTTATATAAAAGTATTATTCTGTAACGCTTATTGTTTTTATTTGTTGCTTTAAAAGTGCCTCTGTTTTCCGCATACGGCGCATACACAACCCATTAGTAAGTTGTAACAACTCTTAATCTCCAAGTGTGATATTTATTTTTACAAATTGGTCCTTCGTTTTGAAAATTAATAATACATAAGTGTGCATCCATCAGCAAATCAGCATGTGTAATTATGCATTATGTACGAACTTTAAATGCCAGGGTTTACGACTGATTGCTTATGGGACTTGTGAGAGTGAAGCTAATAGAATTTTAAGCTCGGTATAATTTTTGCCCTCTTACGTGGCTCTGCAAACCTTTTCGTATCTGTCCTTGTCCTTTCGTATCTGTAATGCTCTGCGATTTCCTCTGCCTGTAGGAATTATTGCCGCAGCAGGATTGGAGCGCATAGCCCGTAATTCAATATTGACATATTATATAGTGAACCTGAGATGGACAAGGCTGAACACTTACCCTGCAAGTTTTCTTTTCTTGTGTCATCTTCGACAAAAATTACGAAACACCTGGAAATTATTAATTACAAATCACGGGCTGAGTTTTTTCTGTAAGTAACGACAATTCATTGGAATTCATTGGCGAGAAGTCTCTTGATGCTATGTGGGAATGTACATGGAAGGCACTCGAAACATTTCTGATTTAGCAGTGCACACAGATGTCAATATGGAAATTAACATCAGTTTTTATTTAAATGACCCATACTGCTAGTAGGAAAGGCTGATTGAAAGCAGTTTAAATAGCCAATTTTAGGATATGTTTCGGTTTAGTTGGATATTCTAGAAATATGAGCATTGCAAGCGAATACACTACTGTATGGATACCAATTGTTATGAAGATTATAGCTAGATATTTGTACTGTTCTATGAGAATAGTTCTAGTTATGTTTATATTTGACGTTCATTTAACGTACATTGCATTTTTCGAAAATGAATAATAGACCAGGACTTTAGGGAAGGCAATGGGGGAAGCGGATAGCTGGATCATATTCTCTTCCGTCATGTATATATGCACGTGAACGTTATTAACTGGAGTAATAGAACGTAATATACTATTTCCTTTGTTATTTAAATCTGACGTTCGGACCAGCCTAATCCTTTTCAATTTACCTACCCCACGTATTGGGTGATGTGATTTCATAAATTAGATAATCCAAAATAGAGAGGAAGTTGGGGACCGTTACGTCCAGATAAATCAATTATTATGGGATTGCATACTCACCTTTCCCTCAAGTGTCAAACATTTAATTAAAATATGGCTTGTTTTCCCATCAAACCCGCCCTAAATGTTGTCTAACAGCTTTCAAACTTCCACATTTTCTTAAAGTGCCCAAATGTTTGTTTCTATAAGAAATATATATTAGTATTGTTATTTACATCAAAGCATGTAAAAATGCTTAGAAGTTACTCAAAATTTCCCTACTGCTATATTTATTGTATATACAGGAAAATCTCTGTATGACGGATTTTTTAACAACGGAATTATATTTATACCGGAAGTATTTGTCCATCCCCTTCAAAGATTCCTTTGTAAGTTAATAAAGTCTGCTTTAATCATATCACGGTATAAATCATATTCCAGACAAAAAATCCACGCTCCATTGAAATTCCGTTACAAAGAGGTTTTCGTGTAATTTTCTGACGAAATACAAAACTCCGTGACTCTCCGGAAATATTTGTATATAACCAAGTTCACTACCTCGTTCAAACCGTCAGGTAACCCGAAACACATTTCGATTTTAATTTACGGGTACAAAAAATGTTGACCCAGATATTTTGAAACATCCGTCAATTTTGACCTATTTCTTGACCGCACTTATCCCCTAAATTTCAAATTATTCGTCAATAATTGCTTCATATATACATATGCCGCCCTTGGAAAACATATCTTCTGATGGGGCATGGTAACTATTGGAGTAACGTACGTCCAAAGTATTTTGGTCAGAAGCTCTAAAGGGGTTTAATTCCTTCAGGAAATTTTAGAAATTTTAAACTGTGCGAGATTTCGGTTCGAGAATTCTGTTAGATCTCTATGTTTTTAAATTTCGATAGGTATATCCAATAAAAACCAAAAATGTATTAATACACTCTACAATAATTGATAATTTTCTTTATAGAAGCAGAAATTTTAAAAAAATCATGTTTGTGATAATATCACTTTATCCTCAAAAATATTAGTCCTTTTTAAGAACCAAATTTTGCTTGATTCTAGTTTCTAGAAGTGCATCTACAGTGTGAGATAGAATTTTCTATGATGAGTCTTAAAAAAGCATGAATTTTTTTAATGAAGTTATGTTCCTGTAAGATAATAAATTAAAATTGGGATAAATTGAAATATCTATCTTATTATTTTAGCCCTTATAGAGAACATTACGCTCTTATAAGGGAGCAGCCTCTCGTATGGCTGGCAGGTAAGCTTGGGCTGAACGCTACGGGCCCATGTCTGGCTGAGGTGCTGCCGCCGTTGTTATTGTAAACATTTAGGTTGGAGGCAAGATTATGTGAATTTTGAGTATTAACGACTGAAGCGAAGGTTGCCTTTGCTTCTATGGTCTTTTGGTCAAGAGCTCCCATTTGAGTTTAAACTGCTGCTGACGAGCCAGCAGTTTTAAAGCGGATTTCAAAGGTGAGTTCAGTTTAATTTTATTTCCTACAATTTAATTAATTAGTACCAAGTCATTTGCATTATATATTTTTACATTATTATATTTGTAGCATTTTAAATCAGACCTCATGTCAAGTCCCTTTTTTGGTACAAATTCAGATTCGAGTATTAAAATGTGTTATTCCTTGTTGATGACTTTTGGTAAAAACACGTGATAACTGTATTAACGTTAAAATTATTATCATTTCAGGAAAAAGGAAAGTTGGGATTATTCAGACAATCATCCGTTGATTTGCAATTTTATTGGAATTATTTCCGGGTAAGTTTTTGTCGTAAATTGCGAAAAACAAATTATAAGTGAGACGATAGCAAGCATTAGTTGTTGTTTGTAGATTGAGTCATTTCATATTATTGAGTCACATTTCTCTTTCGATTTTAATTAGTGCTAATTCTTATTCTTTATTTTGGTGATACGTCCAAATTATTAGAGCTGTGAACGTAAAATAATTTGAGAATTTGGTGGAGAATTGGATTCGAAGGTGTTACATTTGTAATTTTTGTTGTTTTTGGTTTTTACATATGGCTGGTTATTGTTGTTGTGGTTCTTTTTTTTTGACATTTTTTGTGCTCATTTTTTTCCGTCATTTAGAGGAGCAGTCAGAAGTCTGAGTGGGATTCCAGTACGAAAGGATTGATGAACGAAAGTTGAAAAAGCATAGTTGACCTCGTTCGAAGTTGGCGCTCCTCAGGAAGTGTAACTTGGATTGGCCAATCTGGAGCCAGGATGTGAGGTCAGCCGTTGTTGGCTGGCAACTTTCCGCGTCTTTCTAAATAATTGGGCTCTTCTCGTCTCGGAATTCTTCTGGTTCCTCCTGAATAATGGCATCGCGCGGTGGACCCATGGTTGAGGGTACCGACGGTACTGATTTTATGCACCGACAACGGGTAGCGTCTCAATACTCGCTCAGGTATGTTTTTCAAAATGTGTAAATTATTATGGTTGGAAATGATCAGTTTTTTTGGAAATTGTGGGAGTTCTTGAATGGCTTTCGTGACAGCTGACTCCTGACAATCTGGTCTCATGGGATGCAGGAATTCGGTTCAGGGTTGTTTTGCTAGGGATTTTGTTTCATATTAAAAGAATTGCTTGAATTAGTCTCTGTTGTTCAAAATTGAAATATGGATTCCGTTAGATTTATTTTTTGATGTTTTTTTTACAATGGAGGTGTGGGATTATGAATTTTGAACCATTATTTGGGTGTTAAAATTGATTTTGATGGTGGTTTTTGTGGTTTGATTGATTTTTTTAGTGCACAAAACAAGTCGAGACTGAAAACATGTATATTCTGTCATCTCCTCCTGTTCTTCGTTATGGTTCTCAAGATTTCACCAGTAATCTTGGACCGTCTGGATATTTTTCTTCTGGAAATAGAGGAGCTGGAAATACCGAAGGTGATTAATGAAATTATGTTAATTGATGAGTTACAAAATGTGAACCCAACCCACCTATCCAAAGCTATGTTGTGTAAACTTTCGGGGAGATTTCGGAAAAATACCGTCAACCTATCATCTTTTTCTGTAAAATTGTTTCTTGAATTTCGAGGGATAGTTTACTCGCTCGAGATGTTCTATATGTAAGGAAAATCTTAAACCCGAATGTTAGGTTCCAGAATCCAGATTTATTTATTCGGAGCAACTCAGTAACTGTCAGTTTTTTTGGATTTGTTGCATGCTGTAAAAAGTAATTAATTCTTTCCGTGGTTTTGCCATTTTAGGAAATTAGTTTAGTCATCTCGTGAACGGTGGTCAGTGGTTGAATTGACAAGTTTTTGCTGTAATTATTACAAATTGTATGAGATGAAGTTTTTCTCTAAGGTGAAAGTTTCTATTTTATCAAAAATGCATTGAGGATAAAAATTCGATTGCATTCATGTATTGATGCAGGTAATTCTGTGTTGCTTACATTATAACGGCATTATACTGTGATGATTTGACGTAATAAAGCTGTTACATTACATTACATACAATCAAAAAATCACACAGAATGATTACTGATTATTTCAGCCTCTATTCTGGGAACTATGGTGGTGTGTGAGCGCGCCGGTGGCATTTATAGGTCTGTCGTCCATGCGGAGGAATGATGTGAAAGCAGTTCAGATTTACATGGGAGGTACCATTGCCAATGGAGTCATACCCGTACTGGTTGGCACAGTGTACTACTTCTCGGATGTCTGGTCTTACCTGAGTACTCGATCCACGAGAAACATTCAGATGTGGCAGGTTAGACCCTTTTGTCATTTTGCAGCTTTGCAAAAATTGGTTTCATTGTAATTCGGACATAATTATTTCAATAGGATTTTGTCAAAATGGTAGTTTTATTTTTATTTGGAATTAATTTTGGTGTATCTATTTGTAGGGGTACCCTTACGGTCTTCTTTGGTACGCTTTTCTCCTGGTCGCTCTCCAAGTTCACGGATTCTCGTTGTACTTTGCCTCGAATTTATTTTCTGCATGGAGAGTGAAGAAGTCAACGTGAAATCCCTTTCCTTTGCTGCAGCGAATTTTAACATCAGTATAAATATAATTGTGTATGTATGGAACTTCCCTTGATATTAAATATTAAAAAACTCAATTTAAATGTCGCTGTTAAAGCCCTCTAATAGCTATTCCAGTCTATTTTAAAATTCTGATAATTTTTGAGATTTAAAACTAAATTCAAATACTTACTAATCCCAGCATCTGTAATAACCACATGAAAAGTAAACTCACTACAAGTATTCAAGTATTATATACGAAAGAAATAGAAGTGCCGGAACTCAAGAACTGGAAAGATAAATGTGACAATCTAAGTGTGGATTTCAGCCGTAAGATACATGATTGTTCTTACTTAAATTATAGATATATCTTGTTACTGTGTTGCTGTAGTGACAGCCAATCACCGAAATTACTTTCTTGACGTGATCGAATAATGAAGGTTACTATTGTGAACCTTGCCTTAAATGGAAATTAAATTCACTGCTATAAAGTATTCTGCATAGGACTACATGTGTCACAGGCAGCGTTCTTGCTCAGTTGTGGATTTTTTTGAAATTATAAAACTCATTAAAGTTTTACCAGGTTTTAGTAAAAGATGCAAAACGTAAAACTCAAAAATAACTGAAAAGTTTAGATCCAGGAGAAATCCGTTAATACAAAATTGTTCAGAACGCACTTAGTAGCTTGTTATACGGTAGTTACTCGCAATAATTATTCGATGCACTATGAAATGTTATAGACAATTATACATACTAATACATGCACCATATGCATAAGGAATGTTGTTGTTGAAAATTCTCATGTAAGCTCAAATTAGCAAAATGGAAAGAAAAACAAGGAAAAAAAAGAGACTGTAACTATATGTGTAAAATCAGAAATGAATAAAGTAATTTGAAAATCCTTGGTTTGTAAGTAAATTACGAAATATTACATACACAGACACAACCTTATTGGAACAGGATTTTATTGAAGTTTAGAAAGTGCTAAATCTATTGGAAATAACTGAATTTATGCAAACCAATAATTATTTAGCTTTCAACCGCTTTAGCGGAATGACTTCTGGTTCATCATCTTCTATTTCTTTTTTTACGCGGCCCAGTCGGAAGTCCTCTGTCATAATTACTTGCGTAAGGCGAGTTTTCAAGTACAACTGTCAAATAAGACAAATATTCATTACTTATATTATATTGCCAAACTAATTCTTACGCCGTAACAATACATTCGAAAATATAATCCCAAGCTAGTACTAATACAAATAAATTTACTGCTGTCGTTTTTATGACAGATCAAGTAAACAGAAGATTACCTTTTTCACTGCCTTTTTCTCATATAAATTGTAAACATACAGGTGCCGGTCCAATCCACCAGAAACTATGAAGTTATTCCGGAAATCCAGGCTCCGGACACTGCCACTTGCAGCACTAAACTTATGAACTAACTTCCCTTTTCCTGGGTACCGCAAGTCCACTGAAGCGGTCGTGCCTTTATTTCCTCCCACAATAACTTGCCTGCAATCAAATAATTAATATACAGTGCTTCCCATAAGAAATAAAATAAAAAATCAACTATTACAAAAACTTTAATTCGAAAATTTGATTTGATTTTTAATTTTTAGATTTCAAACCCACCATGATTGTCCGGTGTCACAGATGGCCATGAGTCCCTCATCGTCCAGGACTTTAAAATCAATCTGGGGTCTCTGGCCAGCCCTCACATCATAGATCCTGGCCTGCCCATGTCTACTACACGTGGCTACTAGTTCTGAGGAGTTATTGACAAACGTCAAATCCTGCACCCAAACAGGTACTCTGAGGTCTAAAAAGTCATGCCGGACGTTCCTGGCTTTGAACACAGGTTCCTCAGGCTTTTCTGAACTTAAATCAAAGATCTTCAAATCATTTTCCTTCCCTCCCGTCGCAACAATTGAGGACCGGACTTCCAACTGCCGCATAACTGAAAGATGCTGCCCGGTATTGATTTCCAATATCGTCTCATCTTTCTCATGTGAGTACACACTCAAGCGTCCGTTCTCCAAAGTGCTCACAATCCTCCTGTAAACAAATCACAAATGTATCACAAACAATTGAACCAAATCCACTGAGCAATTATTTCAATGTAAGTTTTAGTATTTATTTTTTTCAATTCCTTCATTCCCGAAAATCATTTCCTCCTGCTACACAATTTCCAACAAACTAACAAATAAACACAGGACTTATCCAACCCTGTTCGCAACTTACTCATCATCCAAGCTAAACGCTCTAACAAGCGGACTCTTCACGTCCAACTGATACGATGTCGTGAAGGCTCGGAGTTTCGGATTGTACACTCTCAAATTTCCATTTGAGAATCCCACCAAAAGACTTTTATTTTTCTCGCTCCCCCAGCTCAATGAAGTTATGCTAGAAGGTAGATCTTGAGAATTAGGATCGTTCTTCGGGGAGAAGTTCTTCAGGATCGGAGTATTCCCACCGAAGTAGACACCTGAATTAAATATGATAACAATCAAAATTCCACGCCAAAAAAATAATAATATGCAACTATTTATGATTATCAACTGACCTCATACAGAAATAACAAATAATTAACAACTTTTAATATTTAATAAGTTAAGTTGAATTTCAAGTTCCCTACCTTTGAGAACTCCTGTTGAAGATCCGACGTACAGATTGAAATTGTTTGTCTCCAGGTCATCATCCGTCGGCTGCTCGTCCATGGTCAGTCACAATTAAAACTACAGGTTTTTACTTCTAAAATACAAACAGAAATATTTGTTAACAATTACCCATTATAATTACGTGGGTACTAATATCTTGACATTAACCACACACGTGTCCTCATCACAATAAATAAATCTTATTTATTTTTCAGTCAATGCTAAATTTGGGTACTATCAAAATATTTGAAAAAGTTTGTAAAATTTTGATGTAATTACTAAATCACTGGGAATTATTAGGAGACTTTGAAGGAAGATTGCCAGACCGATCAGAATTCAAAAACACGAGAAGAAACAACGTGGTGAGCTGAATCTTGGCGCTCTAATGATATTGCACGTGTGCGAGCTCTTGTCAAGAGATGGGGCACTGCGAGACAGCTCCCTGCGACTGGTCTCCGCTCAGGCAGAGCTTCATTTGAACAAACAAAGTTGAACTTTGGGAAGCGCCTTCCGTAAGTTTCAATAAATGTGGAATGTGGACTTAAAGCGAATCTTTTTATAAGGGCCTGGATTTTTTTGTCCCTTGTAAAAAGTAGCCCTATAATAATAGCAAATGTTTTTGTTCACAAAGATAAAAATCTTTCGAAATGTTTCCATTTCCGAGAATGTATTTTTTGTATTAAAGTAAAAGTACACACAGTTGACAATTACAAGTATAACCTGGACGGAAATTGGAATACGAATTTCATATTGCCCCAAATTATTTTGAACCTCATTGTTAGTATTCAAACGGCCAGTTTCAATGATCGGATGTAAAAATTAAAAAATAAAGCCTTAACCAAAGATGCTAAACTGATTTTGCCTATCCTACATCCTACCTATACATTCAGTTTAGGAGGGGCCTTCCTTCTTCCCTATTTGTGCAATTGTTAGGCCTATATCCTTGCCTACAAGTAGGCATTTGCCGCTGCCTACATTTCTGCCTATATAGGGTAACGGAAAGTGTTAGCCCCTTCCTACATGGGACCCTATACTGTAGAATTAAATTATATTTTGATTAAAATTCATAATTACATTTTGCTGTCTTTATTTTAGCAAATTTATTATGGACATATAGCATTAGTTTAAAAAACAATTAGGCTATCCCTCATATGCAACAAAATCATCATTCTTATGTATCATATTTTTAAACAAACTGATTGTGAGTACTTCTTCAAAATTAATGTTACTCATGCATTATGTGGAAACTCCTATTGATTGGTCGTATTGCACGTTACAGTAAGTACATAAGCATCGAGCAATCACATATAATATATGTATATATATACTTAGTTATGTATGGATATTATTTTGAATGGGAAATCTCACATGTCCCTACAGTAGCCTGATATTCCAACGTAGCCAACGTTCAAAAATCGTTTTGGTTAGCATTGAAATAACTTATTCCATAATGAGAAAATAGTTATGTATATATGTACATCCTACATATTTGCCTTCATACAAGCGCGTTTTCGTGCTGCCTACATATATGCCTATATGACTGCGTGTATGCAGGCGTGCATTCCTATTTTATAGGCATTTTTTCTGCGAAAACCATTGCACCCTATTTTGCCTATAATTTTTTCTGCAAATAGCTCGCACCCTATAAATAGGCCTACATGTAGGCCTACATGTAGGATAGGCTAGCATCTTTGGCCTTAACAGTAGAATTGGAATACAGCAAAAAAAAATTAAATTCTAATAATTAAATACATATAAAATATTGGGGTGGAAATAAGAATAGGAATTGAGGACCCGAAGAAATCTAGGAATATTAGTTTCTTCGTACCGAGTGCTCTGTCCCATATTATTATCTTCGTATCTCAAGAATTAAAAAAGTACCCGAGTGTGTTATTCAGGCCCGTCCCCAGCCTTAAAATTTAAGACCTTGCTTTTTGAAAAGACATTCCTAATTAAAACAATATTATGTTTGTACTTTGAAATATATGAGTAATTAGATAAATGTCCCTGTTCATAGTATGGCAGGAATTGAAATGGGGACGAAATTAAGACAATTCAAGATGCATTTATTTCTTATTTTTTTTGTATTTTACAAACGAAATATAATTATGTAATAACTAATAGTTGTAGTAACAATATAAATTAAGTAGGCGGGGGGAAATGCTCCCAAACGCTCTAAAAGCATGCGCCCATCCCCGAAAAATAGAACGACCACATCCCCCCATTTTATAAAAAAACAATAAAATAAAAATATTTTCTGTTTTCGAATTTACAAAATATTTGTAATTTTTTTGGGGAGTATGTACTAATTAAAATTAGTCTTACTCGTCAATTTTAATAACTAAAGAATGGGGATTTTTTTTCTTTGCTGCTGCAACTTCTTCAGAAATAAGTTTAATTTCATTTTCAAGTTCATTCAAAAAAAATTTTAATTGCTCCTCCTTCAAGCAAGCCTCTTCCGCCACTCCACAGATCCTTAACGTTTCGCTGTAACGAATAATAAGGAAGCCAACACCTGGAAGAAACATAATGAGAATTAAAAATTTTGAGCAATGTTTTTATATATATTTAAAGTTTCCCTTGTAAATTTATTTCAGACACCCTCTCCTGTTTTCAAAAAATACCTTATTAAATTATAAGAAGTCTATAATACTGTAATTATTACCAGAATATGCCAAAAGCGGAATCCAACCCCCAATGTCCTCAACCTCATCCCCCATTAGCGTCACCCTAGATTTGGCCCACGGAGTATTGCTCACAACAATCGGTGATCCCCCATTTTTCATCATCTTCTGGACAAACCCCGCCGGGAATTTCCCCAACAACTGGAACATCCACAGATTTACTAGGAAATCCGCATTTTCCCCCATTTTTCTCATCTTCCTCTTCATGGTACCCAGCCTTTCGAGTCTTGAACACACAGATGTGTTTGCATGGAAGTTGACGACAGTGTAACGATTCCTGGGTGCCACATCCGGGTAAGGCCCAACGGCTCCGATCATCCCCATCAGGACCTTATCCTTCGGTTGGGGGAATTTCTCAGAATCCCCCTCCTCCCTTTCCAATTCAAAGCTCAAACAACCCGGACCACTCGCCTCCTTCAATGCGGGATAATATTCGTCTAATTTCCTAACCGCCCCGGCAGTTGCGCTTGCCAAAATAGCCGGGATGGAGCTATCCGTAAATGCCCGGATTTCCCTCAATACACTCAGCTGGACCGGCTTGGACCAAGTATGATTCGAGACCCCTTGGAATTTCTTGGTAACAAAACGGTTGTTCGCCCGGGCCGCCACACAAATGGTTTTTAAAAGGGTCCTCACCCCGAAGAAGATAGACCGGAAGTAGAGCTTAAAAATCTTCCACTTCTTGAATTTGAGAGGGGCCATTGGATCTGTAGAGTACGGGAATTGTCCATCTGTCATGCAGCTACTGGTAATTAAAAGGAAGGATGCTCCGTCCATAAATGCATGATGACACCGGAAGATCCTCACACTTCGGATCTTGTGATCTGCAGTGAGCAAGAGTTCCCGATGACCCTGAACCTGGACCTCCTCCTTGACCTCATGATCGTAGACAAAGTTCGGGACGATGATCTCCTCCCACTGAGGCTTGTCATCCTCAATGTCTTCTGTGAGAGAGCCCAAGTGCTTGAGGACATCCGTCTCCGTCAGGATCGGGATGCGGACTCCGTCGGAATTTTGAGTAAATTTTTCCCGGAAAGAGATTTGCGTCAGGACCCGGATGTGATTCTTGATGTTAAAGTCCTCAGCCTTCTTCCAGCAACAGTAGCCAAATTTTTTGGAGTAGATTGTGAGCAATTTTAAAAAAGGCTTCCTCCCGTTCTTGTCCGAATAATTAATAACCCTTGCCATGAAATTTTTCTCGTATAAGTCTGGGTCAATTTTGTCCTTGTAGACTGTGAGTACGAGGATGTTCCGGGAATTACCAAATTTCCGGAAGGACCAGACATTATCCGCTCCTTCGGAGACTAAAGTAATTCGGTCGGAATGAAAAATTCGGAGGAGAGGCGTTATAATTAATCTTCGCACTAATTCGTTCAAAATGTAAACCAGAATTATGATTGGGCCGAGCACAATTGTAAGACATAATGAAAATATTATGTCCAACAGGGTACAAATTTGCCTGAGAATAAAAGAGAAAACTGTTCCCAGGAACCCCGTCATGTTGACAAAAAATTGTTCTGACTTCACGAAGGTCCAAACCTGGAATGAGTATTATGAGGGCCTCGAACAAAACCTAGTTGAGGAATAAAGGCCAAAGACATTTTAGACCTTGTGACGACATGAGTCAGTTTTTTGGCCCACATTTGGCATAGTGAGTCAAATGAGTCATTAGCTCTTGGGATGGATGGCTGTGATAAGGGAACCCTATGGGGTTTCCCTTACACTTTTAGCATTTAAGGGTCTATGCATTAAGCTTAAAAATAAATGGGGCACTTGTACTTTCATGTAGTCAGAAAATATTTCCTAGAAGTCAATACTGGACATGGGAATCCGTTAAGATTCTTGTTTACACGTGTTTGTTTACTTGTACTTGTATTTGCACAGATGGTCAGATAGACTTTCTCAAGTTGACATGGGCCAAGTGCATAAGTCGTATTTTTATGCATTTAGAGGTGCGCCTCTACCCTGTCAAATAAATTCTAAATTAAATAATAAATGCTCCGAAAAAGGAATATTAACAAAGAATTAGATTTTAATACATCTGGACTAATTGGAGGAGATTCATAGAACGAAGTATGTTCGCAGAATAATTTACTTGTCAGAAGTTGAGCTTCTTAAAACTTTGATCTCAGAAGTACAATGCAGTAAATCCACAAGTGTGATCCTAATATGAGCAAAATTTAATTGTGACACTGATATTTTATAAGATTTTTTATCAATTGGGTAAACAGGAATGTGTTCAAATACTTTTGCCCCAAAACTACCTTTTCTTACAATAGTTCTTTTCCTGTGGTGTATTTTTTGTTTTACATAATTGAAACTACAGGTGTCATCATTGAAAATTCATCTTTCTTGTTTGTTAGTTTTTCCGAAATTATTGATCCTAATATTTAAAATCTGAACACGAATATATACTTCCATCTGCAGATATACTCTGAGAAGAATCCCATTAAAACATACCGAAGCAATTGTAATTCAAAGTTATGGTAGGCAGCTACATTTGCCCATGGTGGATAGATAGGCCGAACAATATTAACACAAATAGATTTAATTACAGATTTATCATCAAAAAGGACACCGACATCAAAACGGTCAAAGATGTTGGTTAGCTGATTATGAGTCAGTCATTGAAGTCATATAGCGTCTGGTAAGATGCGAAACTGATCGACTCTACTGTAATGATTATTACATAATTATTATGGATGGAAATTAGTACACAAAAATTATCAATTGCTGACAAACTAACGAAAGCTTAAAAAAGTTCACGTTACAGCAAACATCACTTTTTACTTTCTTCATTCAGTTCTCAATGCCGCTTAACCCTGAAATCTGCTACAGCTACCCATCACCAACGATGGTCGGATTGTTATCATTTTGACTTTATATTCTACTTATGTGCACCTGAAACCTGAATCCACGTCGTAGTGTTAGATTACTTACAAGTATTTTTCCACTACTTTCTCCTAAACCTCAAGGAGCTTTCATGTCACTTTCCTTTTCAAACTCCCAAATATAAGGCTTCCAGGATTATTATCACGTTACAGATTTTATTGGTGCATAATATTAACTCTAATAATTCCCCGGGTAGAATGTTATCTGCCAACGTAAAGCAGAGGCTTTTACAACTATCGATTTTTCAACTGAAAATATTGTAATGCATCAATCATATTTTAATATTATTATAACTTGGATAAGTACTTTGGGAAAGATTTTCCCTTTGAAACATAATCAGGAAGCTAAATTCTGATTTAGTGAGAATACTTTCTATACTAGCGAGGAGGCTCCTCAAAACTCTCAATACCTAATGGACGATTGGGTTGAGATGAATTTGTATGTGAAGCTTTCAAAAAGGTTGTACAAGTAAATGGTAAAAAACTTACAATTAATATTAAAACAGCAAACTCTGGAAACATGAGCTCTCTCTGTCTTGGTTGGATAGTAGGCCTACGTAAGAAAAACAATAATTATGATTATGGTCTAAAAGGGAATACCCACATGTTCACGACCAAATATGTAGATATATTTGAACAGTGTAAACTATAATTCGTCAAACTATTTATACGATATGTATTTGAAGTATTTGTATGGTCCGGAGTCTATCTATTTAGATCTCCTGTGGAGGCGATCAGGCCAACAGTCCTATTGCGTTATAATTATTGTACTATATATTAATTTTAATTCTTGTGTACACAGCATTTTAATCAAAAATTTCTGTAACAAATTACAAAATTGGAAATTGAAATATCTGACTTGTAGTTACAATTGATACATTTTAATATTATTGTTAACATATTTACATTTTCTCTCTCACTTACAGATTAGAGATTTGCGAATTAATTCGAAAAGGTATGAGTAAGAGCCATGTTGACTAGCAACGGTCTCAGCAGTTTCGCCGGAAAGATTTGTTAAAGCTTCATCCAGGGATTCGTTCAACAAAAGGACGATGAGAGTTTCTCTGGCAATAGCGTTTTCAGATGCAACGTGCAGAGGTGTTAACCCTGAAATAATTAAGTCACATCCATTTAATTTGTATATCTTCAGCACTCCCGCATAAAATTACCCTTAACGCTATTTTTGGCTGTGTTTTCCCAAATTCCCAAAAGAAGTTTACCAACGCATAGTACAATAAATGTAATCATCAAAATATTACATTAATGCTGACAAAGAATGAAATGAAAACTAATTCGAAGCTTGAATTACCATTCTTTGAATCAATTGACTTCAATCGTATACACACAGTCATATAGTGAATACAGTATACACCCAGCTGAGAGAAATTATTTTAATTCTCTTTGTAGATGTTCCATGTGAAGGTACACAAGATGCCCACAAAAACCCTTACTAAACGGGGTAGGTTATGACTCATAACCTATACTGAGTAATATCATCATTCCCCCGTCACATTTAGCGCACATAAAGGATTGTCGTCAAATATTTATTGGAAGTATTGGAACAAGTAGAATTTACTCAGCCATTCTTAGATTTTTATAAAGCTTGGCGTACTGGCAAAATTTGATGCGCTGATTTCAAATCTAGAAAAATTTCGGTAGAATTAGTTTTGGAAATAAGTGAGATCAAACGTCACGTATGTAACGGGTAATCGCACAAAGTATACACCGCTCATTTGATTTGGATCTAACAATAAATTCGGCACACATATTGAGATATTAAATAATATTATTTAAGGTTTAACAATTTACTAACTCTTAATTGAAATATCTTTAAATTCGTTAAAATAAAAAAATCAAACGGTTAATGTATTTAAGATCGATCATATATAATTAACCTAACCAAAAATAATTTAACTATTAAATTTTAATATTAGTTATATGAAACATTTTTGACCTAACCTAATCAGAACCAAGATTAGTACACAGGTAATTATGTATAATTTCTAGTCACAGAAAGTGTGTATTGTGGACGTAACGTACACAACGTAAAAATATGCTTGTAATTTTTACGCTACGAAGAAAATTTTGACCTTTGTTTGGATACAATAATCCTCCAGAATCCCAACCAAAATCTTTCTTAATCAGCGCATCATGCTTAACAAATTAAGCTTATAAAAATCTAAGGGTAGCTGGTAAAAGCATCTTCGCAGAGTAAGCTTCTACTTATTTCTAGGATTTTTCATAATAATGTTGCTGAAACCGTTTTCAAACACTTGATAAACTTGTGTAACTTCTGAAACCTGCTGCGTAGTTGTTGACCTCGGGTCATGAAATAAATAATTGAAATTTTTGTTACATGCCTATAGCAGGCTAACTTTTTTGATTTTTTTATAACGGCAGATTAAATCTTCTTCTGGGTACGAAATTTCTCCAAACTTGCTCGCTGCATTGTAGGTAATGTCTGCAAATCCAATTGCATGAACTGCCCACTTAGGAGAGCTTTCTCGAAACAATAAGAAGTTCTAAGCTAATAACAATAAACTGGTTGCTACCATCTAATGCACAATATAAACAAACAATCTAAAAGGGATTTCATAAAAACAGGAAAATGTTTAAGGAAAAAAGGCTGCTCTACAATACCCGTCCCCACATCAGTTTTACAGCTTTGGTAAACGAAGGAGGGGCGGGCAGTGGGCACATTAGAATCGCTATTTTCATCTAGTTATTTTTTCAGAGTAAGTTCCATCTAGCATAAAATTCTACTTAATCTTATAATTGAGTTCGTATTGTTAGTTCAACTACCTCCATCAGTTTTCCCATTTACATCCGCTCCTTTTTGGATCAGTAATGTAGCACATTGAAACGAATTCCAGCGACACGCAGAATGAAGCGCTGTCCAGCCATCTATAGTTCTCGTCATAATATCGGCACCCTGATTTAGAAGAAATTCGACGACGTTTACTTGTTCGGAGTACGCGGCCCGATGCAAAGCACTATAACCATCGGAATCTTGAAACGACAGCAAACTTGAATCGCTGGACAGTAAGTTTGTCATTTCTCCGACAAGTCCTTTTTGTGCCAATTTTAGGAAATGTAACCCTGTCAATTCATTAAAAAAGCAGAACTAATACAGCAACAGTCAGTCACACAGGGAATAAAAGTACTAAAGTACATTCTTAAATCCCACCTCACGAAACGCCTAATATTGGATATCTAAGGTAGATATAATAGTCACATCTGTATACTCTTAGCTTGTAAAATCCTGGGTTTCAATAAAATCCTATCTGGGGAACTGGTAGGCTCACTCAATCAAGTGCAAGCTGTGGACTCTATCAAGAAAGCGCGAAACTCACGGGAGGGAATGAAGTTAAAAAAAATTGTAAGTAATAATTATAATTGACTACATAAAGTTAAAAGTCTAATCTAAATAAACGATGAATCCCTAAAGGAAAAGAAGTGCGGCTGAATATCTGCTAATCTGCTTTAGTGATATTATAGGGACACACCCCCCCCCCTCAAAGGGACTAATCTGGGAAGTAATTTATGAGATGAATCGGACCGTGTTGAAAATGCGGGAAAAAACACTGAACTTCCGTCTGTAACGATTATCTCGGGAAAGCATTGCCAGCTTTTGATCCGGGTTCAGAAAAAATCCCATCGGTGTTTATTGGTTCGTTGAAATTCGGAAAACTCCAAACTTTTATTTTAAAATTTGCAAAATTTTGAAAAATAAATACTTGTCTAGCGTATTGATAATTTTAGTAACAGAGCCCAGCTGCCCGCATTTTATGGACAGAGCCGAACAGCCCCCCGCAATTGACTGACTCAACCCGCAAAATTTCCAACCCTCATTTTATTGATTAACACCCGCCGGTTTCCCACCACGTAATAATCCGTCTGAGAACAACCTACGTTCAGACAGGTCTTATTGTCATTGTGGAATTGAAATTAAATAATTGACCTGGAAGACCCCCCCCCCTAAAAAATAAGTTAATACCAGCAAATAAATTTTCTGATTCGTTATAGTCACGTGTTTTTTAAACAAATTTATACCTCCTTGTTTATTATCATCTTCTACCAATAAATCCGCATCTTCATCTTCATCCCAAGTGCTCTCAGGATTTGGAACGTTTGTCACAGGTGGCTGGACGTAATCCGCTTCCTGACCGCAGTCCATAATACAGTTGTTGATATTGCTACAATAATTCTTATAGGACAAATCTCATGTCAGCTGAGGTCAGTTGTGCTGAATATGCTCGTATTGGAGTGTTTTTGGTAGAATGTGAACTTTAAGATTGGGCTCAGGAGGATGTGACAGACAACTCTTCCCTTGACATTATCCACATACAGGTCCTTACTGCAATAAACAAACAAACAAATATTAATAGTCGATTCTGAAAAATTCGTCAAAAATATTACGTTATTTTTGCAAGGATTTTTAAAATATGAAGTAATTAAATATTAAACCACAAAGACCTGAGATATTCCAAACCCGAAGAGAGAGACGGCCAAGAATGAATGAATATGAATGCGACGGAGGAAGATTGCCACACAAAAATTTAAATCTCCGTATGTTATTGCACTCGTTCAAGTTTGGGTCAATAGATGGGGCAATGTGATTCAATTCTATTACGACAGCTCTCCACTTATTGTCAGGCGGAAATAATAGTCTCTGGATAAACAAGGATGTGCATTGGAGAATGCCTTCCTTGAGTTTTGTAAATGTCGGTGGTATAAATAAAATATCGTCATATAATGGACTGGGAAGGGACCGGAATTGTTCGTCCCTAAATAAAAAAAATAGCTATTGTGAGCAGTCCCGCCAAAACTTGTACGTAAATCTTTGAAATAAAAAAAAGTATTTAAAAGTTATTTAAAAACTTAAATAGGGCAAACACGAAGTTTGTTTTAAACTTAAGCCAGGAAGGTGCTTGCCGAAATACAGACGAGGACTGTTATTATATGAGAAAAGGAGAACTAATTAAATATTTGATTTATTTCAGAATCAGAGATCTTTCGTATGAAGGAACGCACAATTTTATTGTAGCTCTAAACTTGTAGTTACTTTTTTATAGGATTTCCCGTAAGTAAAACGATAAATATAGATTTGGTGCATGTACATGTATGTAAGTACATACGTATATCATATAAGGCAGGAATTTGTCTATGAGGATAAAAAAAGACAATCGAAATGTGTAATTACATTCTGTGCATTTTTGTATATCTCTGGGTTTTTTTGTACACCAGATGCCATTTTATGTAATAACTACTTCAGTAACATATTTTTGATTACTGCCCAAAATATTCCAATATCCCGTTAATTCGAAAAATAAAACAGTAGCATTCGGCAGCATTCGGCTGGAAAAATTAGGGAACCCAATTCGTTGCTCGAATTAAAAAATGAGTTGCGTGACTGGAAACTTACAACATTTTGTTGATTTATAAAAATTTTCGAAAAATTTGGCAAAAAATATATCGTCACTCAATCGGGAGCTCATTTAAGGACCAGTGACAAAATATATTTGATAATATTCCAATTGCTTTTGCTCTTCCAGATCTTTAAAAAAATTTCTCCATCATTAAGACTCAATAATTCTGGGTGTACCTGGCTAACAGTAAGAAGTGGAGCTTTGTAAATCAGGAATTCTTGAGAACAGGAAGATTTTGAATTTTTACTGTAATTGATTTGTCCCAATTGGGATAAAATCCCACATTACCCGGATAAATAGCTTCACATCACTTGCCTGAACTACCTCTGCAAGAAAAACGATGACGCAAATTGAATTGCTCCAAAGAAAAACTTTCAAAACAAGCACAATCGAGCTCTCCATCGACAAAGCTTTTATGGGCTCCTCTTCAAATTTTCTCAGACCCACTTCTAGACACTTTGGAAATAGGATTTTATCCCACTTCTCCCATTGCCAGAACAATCCACTGCTTAGCATTGAATACGCTCTTTTGAGGACATAATTGTATTTTTCTGGCATGTAAGTCTTTACATACAGAGAAATGGGCTTCAAGTAAAAATTATCCTGGATTTTTCGATTGTGAGCAAATCGGATTTTTTTCTTAGCACCCTCAACCACTTGTTTGATCAAATCCCAGTAGTAATCAAATTCGTAGGAGAAGACCACAAGAGCCGTTTTTGGCTTCCCCAGAACTTCCTCTATTTCTGTCACATTATTAAAATTTAGACAGCCCTGTTTGGGATTACTGGCATTACTGAGCTGTCGAGATGAATTCTTGTGATGCAGGACATAAATCCCATCATCATGATTTGTATAACTAAAGTAAGGTAGGTATCCAGGTGGATTGCAATCCGCTCTGCAGATTTCTGTTGAACCATATCTTCTCACAAGTGCCTCACCATTTGGAAAATATAATTGGAAATTTTGAATCTCCGTCAAATACTTCCATTTTGTCATGCACTCATTCTCCGTTAAAAATGAACACTTGAGGAACCCGGTGTACCCATTGGACAAAACCATACCTAATAGGAGCCAAGCCATTATTACAAGTCCCTTTGATCTCGTGGGTTTCCCAGAAGTGTCCTTTGGAAAACCCAAAGCTTGTCCAATTAAATATCCAGTAACTGTCAGGAAGCTGGGAAAGATTCTCTCAATTAAGGTCAATCTTGAGGAATTGGCCAGATCTAAGGTCAGAATGAGTGTGAGTGCCAGGGCTGACATTGCAATTGAAATCCAAATGCTCCAATCAAAAGGATTTGTGTACAAAAGAAATTCATGGTTGACAGCAGACGCGCTGTCCGAAGTGATGAAATTCATGACAGGGGTGTGGGTCAGTCGGAATTCGTAAACCAAACTTGGGACGAGCATCCCGAATTGATGACCTATTTTCACACTAATTTCCCCGTTATTTGAATTCGCAGGAGAGCTTTTCCCAACCCATGGTTCCCTGACAAATCGGGAAACATTCAGGTCTAAGTCTTGAACAAGATAGCTGTACGTGATTTCATAGAGAGATGGATGGGAGTTCTTGGGTCCACTTTCCCTTGGGTTTGTCCATAAGTCGGAGGAAATCCTCAGAGGGTTCCAGTCAATGGTCCGGTATTCCTCATTGGAAGTGTAGACTGCCCATGTTTTCTCATTCATTAAAAACCAAGGACTGGCTTTCCCAATATTAGTCACCTGTGGTTTTAAAACGTACAAATATTTGAGAAATAAGAATTAAGTATATCCCAAGAATTTATAAACGCTAGAGACGTTGGGTTGTTAATCAGGCTCGGGCAAGCGGGATGAAACAAATGTTTAAAAATCTTAAAGAAAATTGCATAAAAAAAATTGGGAATTCAAAATGTTTTCACTAGTCTGTTTGCGTGGGACATGAGGAGAGGAAAACATATTTTGCAACATCCTATTCTGTAAAAAATATTTACGGGGGTGATTTCTGGACGTTCATGCAATTTAAAGTTTGCACCCCTTAAAATTGATTATTTAACAAGTTCTCATTAAAATTTATTACCTGGTTAAAGACATTTTCCAGCGTTTCCAAACAATCAGTTGTGGAACATTCGAAGGTTATTTTGCAATCCCAGTGAAACCAGCAAGCGTAATAGCCAGGAAGGAATTTCGTAGCGACCTCTGTTCTACGCGCCAATAAAACAAAAATGGGGACAAACGGCTTGGTTTTCTGCATTTCTGACACAAGTTGACTCACAAGAGGAGGCCCATTTTCTGTTTGACTCAACAGCAGGACCATCCTTAGGGGTTGGGTATTTTCCCATCTAATACGAAAGTATGCAAATTTCTCAGAATAGGAGACGGGTTGCCCTTCATTTTTGTACAGAATTATGAGAGCATTGCAGTGCAAGCTCGATGCCTTAAAGACGTAGGCATATCGGATTATTTTATTGTAATTTTCGAATTTCTTAAAATAATTTTGGACGTATTGAAGAATAAATAGGGTGTTAATACGACTGTAGTCAAAGGGCTCTACCAGTGGCATCAATCTTATGATACAGTTGCTCAATTTTGCCATTACTGGTTGAAGCTGAATTTGTTGTAAATTGTCAGAGCAGAGGCAAAATAAAAGCTTTAGACTGAACAACTGGAATGCCGTAATTTTTCTCATGGTTAATTATTTTTTTAAAATAACAAAGTCGTTATTACAGTCGAAAATATAGATTAATTTAAGGTGGCTTTTGACGTAATTATATTAACATTGACAATGTGTATATTGAAACAAAAATGTGAATCTTTGTATCCGCACCTGAAATGTAACCATAATGGTTGGTTATAATGTTTTTGTCAATTTGTAAACATCCAAGTAAATAACGTAACTTGTAAGCTTTCAATTGTTCATACGTGCAAAACTTGAAGTGGAAATACATTAAAATATTTACAGGGTGTCACCATACTTATGGTTCCCCCTATTCCATCGAAAAGCAGGGGAAAAATTCGTCCAGGGTAAAAATTAACGTTCGCATCTGTTAGCAAATTTTTTCCAGGTTTTTCAGAATTTGCATTATAATATTGGTATTTTCCTTTGCGAATAAGGATATTTACGAGAGTACCGGATACTTATTTGGATGTTAAGAAGTACAAATGCTTCACAAGTACAAAGTTCAAACACTAGATTTCCTCCTATTAACAATTTATCTCCCATAACTCCTTACACTCCGAAAAGCGACACTTTCATTTAAATATCATAATCACATTTAAATTTAATTTAACGAATTTATTACTAAGCTGAACCCTAATGAAAATCTTTGAGCCTGTTTTACAATAACACTTAAATTCGCTAAGGACAAGTATCTACTCATTGCCAGTACACCTTCCGTATAAATTGGCATACATTACATTCAACTGTATTCGCAAGAGTAAAGGGTAAATATTTGCCTAAAAATTGTAAGTAAATATTTTATGACATAAATGTCCTTTTGTTGAGCCAGGTTTTATATTGTTTGTTTGTAAAATATACGTAAGTATGTACTGCTGGCCTGAAGTCGGAATCTTATATATCGGAAGAAGAATAAAGTTACCTAGTGGTGCACCATACGTAAGCTCGCTATAAACCATCCCCGAATTAAAACTTTTCTTTCATAATATTATGCTAACGGCGGTAAACAGGAATGTGTCCATAAATATATGCCCTTGATGAAAAATACTCCTGAAATGAAGTGGGCTAAAGTTCGATTTTATTCCGCATGATTGTAAAACAATAAATAACTTCAAAACAGCATGTACTTTGGAACTTCCTTTAACTGTACGTAAGCCCAGTGTTTTAAGCTTTACAGGTCACAATGCACTCTGTATGAGAGCAGACATACAAGATGCATTTGACACCTTCAAGTTTTACCAGCATGCTAGTACAAGGATAAAATTTATGTTGTACGAAACGGCATTTGTTATACGTCACATTTTGGAATACATTCATTACAGGACTGTGTGTCATAACTAAATTGGTTTAATGTGTCTCTCTATAAAATCATAGATTATCAGGACAACTCTCATAGCAGCTACACACTGTACCTGTAACGGGTATAAAAATTCATTCTCTGAAGTACTGCATGAAGCATGCTGAGGCAGACTATTTCTAAAGGGCAACTAAATGTAAAAGTTCGGCCATCATGTCATTTCATAACTCGACCGAAAGTTTCGCCGTGGGGTTTGTAACGAAAACCAGCCTAGCACTCTACAAGAGACAATTTAAAAAAATCGCATTTGTTACTTGATTGCCCGCTGTAATTATAATATATTTTAGTAATACCCATACTAAGAGTAATTAATTAAATACAAATTCCACTTTGAAACTGACTTCAAACTAAAAACATAATGCCTGCAAAGAGCCGGAATTAATTTAATAAAGCAAAAACGTAATTAACAAATTCCAATTGATTAACCAGTTTGAGCTTGCTGAGATTTCCTGGGTTCATTTTTCTTAATCTTTTAAAACCTGTGATTTTACATCGAACGTCTGAATACTTTTATTGCATAAGAGACAAAATTACAACTACAAATATAAAATTAACCACGAAGAAAATGTTCTCGTGAATCGACCACAAATTTAGTTTTTAACATGTATACTTGACCAGAAGCTCAAGCCCACAAGAAACAATTCACGGACCTAACACTTCACGGGAAAAAATCAAACTTATAATCATAGTAACTTTGATCAAAGTTATGAACTCTCAAGAAACCATCCTCTGCCCCGCTGGCATACTGTCTTCCTCCTGGATGGAAAGCTAAACTGTTGATGGGACCGAAGTGACCTTTGACACGGGCGAACTCTTCTTCGTAAACCAGGTCAAAAAATCTAGATTCGAACTTTCCTTGGCTTGTAGCCGTTCGTGTGACATCCATAGCTTCTTGACCACCTCCCAGCACAACCTATACCCAACCATAGAAATAAAAAGGTTGGCGTCACTGTCTTCCACAACAAAAAACAGATACTTAAACAAGTCCACATCAAAACTGAAATTCTTACATGATCCAAATTGGGTGAGATGGTCGCACTATTGACAGGTCGCTCCGTCTTGTAAGTTTTGAGACATTCCAATGTTTCGGTATCAAAAAGTTTAGATGTCTTGTCTTTCGAAGCTGTAATGAACATTGTGCCGTCTTTGCTTGGCTGCATGTCATTAATATTTGCATGATGATCCTCCACCGTAGTTACGATTTTGTTAGTCTGAAATTTAAAACACAGCGAATTTATATTATTACGTTCCCTTCAAACATGATCCTTAGAGATCCTTTTCTACTCCAACACACAGACATAATTAACTCTTACCTTCAAATCCCACTGCGTCAGCTTTCCACTAGAATGACCTGTCACTATTGTTTCGTCCAAGGGACCCCATAATATAGATGTAACTTTGTCCGAATCCGCGACAGTGGCCCGAGTAACAGACTCTCCAAGCTGGCTAGGATCTCTCACATCCGCATAAAATATTTCACAGGGTTGACTCATGGCGTAATCCGTAGAATATACAACCATATTGCCACTGTAACTGTACAAGCAAGTACGAACAGACGACGATCGTTCCACTTCATTCAGACATGCCCCTACAAGAATCAAAGTCAAAATGATTACCAATTGTTTCATCTTTCAAGAACGTTGATTTATAAATACTGTCTAAGCTTTACACAACATGTACGCCAAAGTCTAACATTTTTATAAAAATTGATTTCTTTAGTAATTACCCGTTTCAACATCCCACAAACGAACCGTCATGTCACCACCACCCGTAATAGCTCTTGTGCTCTTCCAATCCACATCAATACACCAGACTGCTCCATTATGACCATCAAAGGTGCCCAATCTTTCCCCGTTCGAAGAGTACCAAATACTGGGGGAATGATCCTTAGCAGCCGAGAATAGCAAGTCGCCCTCCCGATTGTATTTAATTTGGGTGATGGCACGCGTGTGCCCTTGCAACATTATAGGTTTCTGAAAATACAATTTTAAAATTATTCCAATGCCCAAAGTTCAACATTCACAGTCACTGGGGTCTCAATCAAATCCTGGATATCCCATAAATATGCAGAATAGCGGAATTTCTAAATCAAATAATAAACTATCCTGGAAGCTCATGCTAATAAATTGATTTAAAATGAACAATAATTTCACTTACCATTTTGTTTTTCGAACAATAACCCTCAAATATTTAAAGATAATTCCAATTTGTCAAAGGCTCCTTGACAGACGTTCTCACTCACAGCGTATGTACGGAACAACTAAGGTCTGGGCTGCACTGCACAAGCATACGGCCGTGAAAGTGATGGGGTTGCGGTGCTCACTTTTGCTCTATGCAGTTGAAGAGTGTGCGTCTCGTTCATATTGCCCGCAAATTACAACCATGGGGCAGTGTCACGAGCTTGGCATATTGTATCACGGGTGTGTCCTACATTTATGTATCACCATTGACGCCACGTTTGTGCTCCGACCAGAGCTACTACACAAAATTTTCATGTACATATTTTGAGACCATAAAATATTTAGTACTAGCACTGCACAGCCAGCTATTGCTGGCTTCGAAAGGCTTCATAGCTTGTTGCAGTCGATCATCACATGATTCAGAAATACACCCCCAGTTGTAAATACACTCGTATTACATACTACAAATAAGCCGGGTAGTTAACCTTTAAGGTAATTGGTAATCGCAGGAATTAATAATAGGAGATGTTATCCGATAGCGGATTTCGTAGTGCATCGCATGGGTTCAGGTCGCACCCGGGTATTTGGGTTCAGGTTCAGTTTGGGTTCATGTATTTTGGACCCAATAATTTTGGGTCCTTTCTGGGTACAATATTTTATACCCGTCAAATTGGGTACAGGTTCAGGTTCAGGATCAGGTACAGAGAAAAACCAGTTTTGTTTTTACCTGTCAGGACCAGGTGCAACACATAAAAGACCTGAACCTGATCGCAAAAGAACTGACATGTTTGGGTTCATTGATTGAAAGTTAAAGGCCGGAGAATTCAAGCTTCCAAAATGATTTCCATCGCAAAAGCAATACAATGGCAGGAAGTCCCAGGAACCAGTGAACTTTTATTCTTATCCATTTTAAATATATTTTGTACTACAAATACCCAATAATTGTACTTTTAATACAAGATAAAATTTTAAAAAGTTCGGATTCTTAAGTACCCAAACATATTCAGGTCCGGTCCAAAAATACCCGGGTTCAGGTCGTCTTTTGGGTACTTTTTCGGGTTGAGGTACTAATCAGGTGCGGGTACTACAAAAACGCAATTGGGTCAGGTTCAGGATCGAAAAATTTGAACCTGTTAAATGGGTACATTTTCAGGTACAGGTTCACGCTTTTGAGGTACCCAAAGTTTGGGTCCAGGTTCCGGTACAACAGGTTCGACTGTTTTGAACCCATGCGATGCACTAGGCCACCCACTACTTTCACTACTCAATTTTGGTAGTTACCTAGATGAGGCGATCTTCACCTACCAGGATGGAAAAGATATTTATCATTTGAGTAAACATTTTTGTTTAGTAGAGATGTTTGTTGCGAGTTTTTTGAATACATCTAACAGTAGTTTGTGGAGGATTTAAAAAAAAAATAAGCTTCATAGGAGTTTTGACATCAAAAAGTTAAGAAAAGGTTAATTTGATTCTTAATAGTGGGGGGGACAGCAGTATAGCCTGTCCCCCAATGGTTGGCTAATAGACACATTCAACTCCATAGGTACGAAACCTTTAAAAAAAGACGTGAATCCTCTGAAGTTACTGGATCTTCGGCTGGGTCGGGGGTTTCGACGTAAATACGGATCATTTATTGTGGAGAAAAAAATGATTTGGTCTATTTGATGACAATACAAGGGTCCTTTCGACTACATTGACTATGTGAATAAATTAAGATCCAGGGTCGACGTCACTAAAATCACGAATGAAAGACGTATTTCAGAAATGCTCATGTGGAAAAAGAAACGGGCATTGATGGGAACTGAACCGAAAGTTGACGCTTATTTAAAGTACATTCCCAAGCTTTCCCGGAAGCCCAGATGTTACAAAGGACTCGAGAAATTTAATCTTATAGTAGTAGTATAGTTCATACTTGCAGCCGTTCAGTTCATAAAGTGGTGAACTGAACTGAACTAGCCCTTATTCTTATTGTTTTTGAATGAACTTGAACGAACTAGCTAAATGCAAACTTTTGATTGAATGAATTTGAATTGAATTCAGAAGAACTTATATTGAATGTGAACGAACGTTTATCATACGTTCAAGTGACGCAAATTGAACTGAATTAAACTTAAGAGTCCGGGTTTGAATATAAGTTCATATAATCATGAACACAAAACGAATATTATACAAGATATCTCTAAATTGCATGAAATTTGTTTTTGTAATCTTAAAAGATAGCACCCAGGTTTTTGATAATACATTTCAATGACATTAAATTACAAATCAATCAAATTGCTTACATGTAAACAGATTTTTACATTCAAGAACGAGTATTCAGCACATTTTGGCCCAAGTTGCATGAATTAAAAAGCCCAATAATTGTAAGCATAGTTATATGATTTATTAATTTGGAAGCACTTGGTTTTTTTACATTAATTGTTTATCAGAAAGCTCAAATTCAATGCTGCTCTCAAAACACCGGAGTTTTGAAAGCAGTTATTTAATCAGTCATTTAGCAAAACAATCTTGCTTCAGCCAAAGCTCCAAACTATAAAAATAAAAATAAATGTCACTTAAATATATCGTAATTTACACGCTAATGACAGATAAAGTGAACTGAACTGAACGACCGAAAAGTATATAATGAATTGAATTGAACTTTGAAAAAATACTGCAAGAATTAACTGAACTGAACGTAACGACTGGAAAATACGCAATGAATTGAACTGAACTAGGACAGGATTTTAACAAAGGGAACTGAACTTAACTGAACGGAACGAAAAATTTTGGGATGTGAATGGAACTGAATTTGAATTTGGACCAAAACTGCAAGTATGGTATAGTTAGTTACTTTACACAAATGCCTGACATAAATATGGAAATTCCTAGAATTCATTACCCGGGCTTTTTTCATTAACCATGCTGCTACAATTTCTCCTTTCAGAGACACAGTAAAGAGCATGACATTGTAAGAAAATCATTTTCATATTCTTGTGGTTTCACTTAATAATTTTCGGCATTTGCGAACACCTTCCGGTTAGAGGGTTACGGGTATGAGCCTCCCCGGAAACTGATTTTGTGTAAACTGGCTTAGTTTAAATAAGATAAGAAATATCCACCTTGAAAAACTGTCGTTGCTCAAGTCAGAATTATTTGTAAAAAAAGTAAATCCTTTTATTTATTTTCCGTACAAATTTGAAACTTGTACCTTATATTAATTTCATTTAATTAAAACTAAAAACGACCCACTTTTGAAACCATTATTAGTCATTTAAATTCCATGCGTGTAATATTATCTTAAAGTAATATGTATATGGGTTTTATTTATGCCAAAATTAATTTGTTTAAAAACAATAACGTCTACGATCTCCGAATGCGTGTACTGGCTCATGTTATCAGTAAAACTCCAAAAATTAACTTCACACGAAAACCCAAGCGATCGACATGCGTCACATTTGCTCCCGTGTGCGTGCTAATCCAAGTAAAGTATATCTACATCAAGAGCCAATTACTTTCTTATGATTAAAAAACACTGGAGAATGTTCCCACAATTTTGAAGGACTACGTACTGGTGACTGGTCTCATCAGTATTATTTACACCCGTTCCGTTAACAGGGCAAATCTCTTCCTTAAGTCAAAACGTACATAAAATTTGAATGAGTGTCAGAGCAGCATTCCTTTTCCTTTTTCATTCCTATTTAATTTCCTTTTCTTCCACTAATTCCTCCCGTTCCAAATCTTTGCTGACTTTTCTCAGTGAGTTAGAAAATATCGAAATTATCTATCACGAAAGGGACCCCCGAATGTTTTCAAAATCCCTGTGCAACGTACTATTTATGGCGAACAGGCCCACAATATTAAAACCCTTGGTGAGTACTACTTTCTTTGGTGAGAATCTACCCAGCAGTCACAAACTGACTGGCCGAATTCACATAACTTGGCTTTCACAAAATGCAAATGGCTTATTGATTTATCCCCCATTTTACTTAACAAGAACATTTCGTTTCAACCAAGAGAAGGACAGTGTAATGTTACTCCAACTGTCAGAATCCCCATTTAAAAGGAAACAGCTTCGCTTCGACGCGGACAATATCATGCCTAATTTCCAATATCTTCCGGACATTAATATCATCTTTGAGGTGACAAAATTGGGACATGATTACAAAGTGATGGAATTGTATTCCTTGGGAAAACTTTGTCAGAACCGAGTCACGTTTTGCCTCCATAGGAAGCCAAATTATCACCAACTTTTTGATCGACAGTATTCCTTCAATGGCTGGCCAATCGACACATTCAATTCCATGGGTACGAAACCTTTAGAAACAGATGTGGAACCTCTGACGTTACTGGATCTTCGACTGGGTCGGGGGTTCCGGTGTAAATACATATTGTATGTTGTGGAGAAAAAAATGATTTTGGAAATGACCAGGTCTCTAAATGTATCATCAGTTGTTCAGTATAATAAAGCAAATAACTTTAGTCTTCCCTCGTTTAATCCTTATAAGTACATGATAGGTGCATTTGTATACAGTCTTGTGAGCACCTTCCGAGTAAATGACTACCCACATTTGTTTTTGTACTGTTCCAATTCCACGACGACAGTTCATACGAATTTACTTGCAATTTTCTACCCTTTTGAGGTGCTGGTGTGGACATTCATGGTTTTGTCGATGTTGGGTTTATCAATGCTAATGTGGAAAATTCACGGAAGATCCTTTGTAACCTGTGTCTTATTTGTCACAAACACTCTAGTGGCTCAAGGCTGTGGGATATCCAGTCGGAAGTTGGCCTGGTATTTTCTATGGAGCTTCATGTCTGTTGTAATCACTGTCCACTACACCTCACACATTGAGAGTTTGCTGATCTCACCTGCGAAAGAAAAACATATTGAGACCTTCAAGGAGCTCTCCGAAGCCAAATACAGACTTATTGTGACGCAAAGGGACACATTGTTCCCTTTGATGATAAACAAGGGTCCTTTCGACTACATTGACTATATGAATAAATTAAGATCCAGGGTCGACGTCAGTAAAATCGAGAATGACAAAACTATTTCAGAAATGCTCATATGGAAACGGAAACGGGCATTAATGGGAACTGAACCGAAAGTTGACGCTTATTTAAAGTACATTCCCAAGCTTTCCCGGAAGACCAGATGTTACAAAGGACTCGAGAAATTTAACCTGTTTCCCATGTATTGGGCGGCCACTGCCCCAATGCAAACAGGTTTGGTAAAGTCTCTACAACAGTTCATAGAAACGGGGATGTTTAGTATATTCGACAGCATCTGGAAGGACCAGTCTCGAAATAGGTACGATGAGAAGTTAAAATCCGACTATGGGGGAAGTTCAGATAAAATTCCCAAGGAAAGAAACCAACCCCTGTTTTTGCTAACTTGGAATAATCCCCAGGGGCCTGCTTTGTTTATGTTCCTGCGGATGGGGATTACTTTGGGAATGTTTTGGTTTATTGTGGAGTGTCTACAGTCCTATATGGATACTAGGAGAGTGTTTCATATGCATGTGTACAAAGTACATTTAAGTTTGACTAAGAATATTAGGAGGTTGCGTACGCGTACAGCTGATATGTTTGGAAGAAAATAAAATATTTAAAAAGTACATTGTTTGATTTTATACAGGCACTCCGGAACGTTTTTTTGCTATTGGTCACATGTATGTACATATGTATAGCATTACACAGTATTTTTCGTTAGTTTGCTCATATAAGCATGCAAAATATAGGACTTTTAATTTTTGATCCAAATTTTTGTTTAAAAGAACAAGTTTTTATAGGAGACACCAGCTAAATCTCATATATTGGAAACATTTTCTTACACACACTAAATACTACCAAAATTTTACTGCTTTCAAATAGTGGTATCAAAGAATCATTGAACTGATTGGCGATATATTCCCGGGAATGGTTCAATCTGTTCTTTCATTTTTGGTCTGACATGGTCCAAGTGTAGAACCATTCCTCTAGATCCGTTCCACAATTTTCGTCCAAGGAACATTCTCCAGTAGATTTACTGGTTTAGAAGTTCATGGCCTTTTCCATCCGTTGGAACAGACCAAATTTTGTGTCGGTGAATTTTTTGATTTAAATGTTTCACCAAACAACAATATTTCATGTTAATTATTAATATCCTGAAATAAACTCCTTGGGCGACGTTGTAATACTCAGTTGCCATCTTTTCAATAATATTGGCGCGCTAAAACCTATTGAGTTAATAAATTCCTCCTAGCAAATTTTCCGTTAAACTCGTATACAGGAATGGTATTATCTGTCTGGTCCGACATTTTGGAACACAATTATTGGTCTGGCATGAATTTGGAACGAAATTCAAAGCAAAGTTTCAAATTGTTCAAACTTTTGATCCAGGTCAAGATTTTGGCCTGGATCAATCTGGCAAGGGGAGGTCAACATGTTCGGCATACGTAGCGGGGAATTATATTCCAAATTTAGTAATAGTAAAGAATGTTGGATAGAAAAATATCTTTTAATTTTTTAATGGGCTGCGTTGCGTTGATTACCTAAGTTACTATTTGAATAATCACATTATCAAGGATGAAAACGGTAGCCTTAAAAAATCTAATTCGGACTGCAGTATGACCCACTACTTTCATTACTCAATTTTGGTAGTTACCTAGATGAGCCGATCTTCACATGCATGCATACACCAGGATGGAAAAGATATTTATCATTTGAGTAAACATTTTTGTCTAGAAGAGATAGTTTGTTGCGAGTTTTTTAAAAACAACTATCTGCAGTTTGTGGAGGATTTTTTAAAAAATTGAATCTTCATAGGAGTTTTGACATCAAAAAGTTAAGAAAAGGTTAATTTGATTCTTAAAAGTGGGGGGGACAGCAGCATAGCCTGTCCCTCCCTGACCTTTTTTGGGAGGGACAATGTCCCTCCTGTCCCCCCTTATTCCGGAGTGCCTGATTTTATATAAACCTTGATGATTGTTCTTGCCCTTCTTCATTGTTCAACTTCGCCAGGGTAGGGTAGTATTTGATTCTTGAGTGGGAGCCACGCCTAGATTTTTGAGTACAGTCGACTTTCTTTATAACGACATCAATAAATCTCCCCAAAAGTGACGTTATAAGGGAACGACGTTATAGAGGCATATAAAATAAATAACGGTTTAATTGTAAATTTTTCGTTTTTAGTTAAATTGGACTCATGTATCGTTTCATTGCGGACATATAGCACATACTATATGTCTATGCAGAATGGGAATAAAAATAGTTAATATTAACTAATAAATAATCATATTTTTCAAAGTTTGCAAAGCCACAAACACCGTAGAATAAAGCATTTTCTAAATCTCAATAAGACACTTGTCAGATCATTTACAAAGTTTTCAAACAGTGAAAAATGTAATTCCGTTAAAACTATGAATATCAGTTCTTTACTGGATGAGAAAATGAATCTAAAAGCTTGGAAATTTGGAGTTCCTGGATGGGACTCAATGTCGTTAACCACGCTTACACATATTTACAAAAATACGTTCCTTCCAGTCTTTTACAACGTCGCTTTATAATAAGCCAATGCAATTTTAGTGAAATTAAAGCGTAAAAAACTTAAATGCGTAAAATGCGTAAAGCGTAAAATGACTGCACCAGTATGTTATTTAGCTAGGTTTGACGCTTCGTAACTTCAACATGACGTTATAAGGGTACGTTTTTCACCTTACGGATATAAAAAAGCGACTTTATAAAGGAACTGACGTTACAACGAGTGACGCTATAAAGGTAGAAATTATCATATAATGTAGCTTGGGAGGAACCCAGGATGACTTTATAGGGAGAGTGACTTTATAGGGAGAGACACTATAAGGAGAGTCGACTGTACTGTTTTATATCCCATCAATTATTATGTGCCAGTATCGACTATTGACCTCCACTTCTTAACCGATCGTCATGTACGTGACGTTAGGGGTACTGTGATACAAGGGTTGGTAATGGTTCGTGCTGCATAAATAATTTTGGTGTAATCTGAATTAAATTATTGCATGAGTTAGGGTTGGTTTTATTTTATTTTTTGTAATCTTCTGGTGCTAATTGTGAGTATATCTCTGAGTAATAATTAGTTTGGTAAAAGTACTCATTTTGGACAAGTTAGTACATTCTGAATCGCAAAGCTTCTTGTATTGCTATTGTTGAAAAGGAATCGATCTTATGTGTACAATTTTCTTGCAAAATCGAAGGGTTTAATTTGTTCCCGTTTAACATTATAATTTAAATAATTGCTGTTGCCATTTTCTTTACTCGATAACAACAATAACTCAGTTCCGCCCATGAGCGTGCCCAACTTCAAGGCACATGCCCGATTCCGGAAACTGTTTTTGCCAATTCAGTCAAAGGCCTCTGCCTATATACTGCGTGCCCAACTTGAAGGCACATGATGGATTTCGAATAATACTTTTTTCCAATCTGGCCAAAGGCATCTGCCCAAATAGGTGCCCGAACTGAGATCCGTGCATACTTTACAAAATGTTAGTCCCCATACAAGTGCCTAACTTCGAGGTACGTGCCCTTTTTGAAAACATTCATCCAGTTGTAGCTGTCTAACTCCAAATCATATGCCTACCTAAAGTAGATTTTGATTCATGCATACTTTGGACATTTTTCCACCTTCTCTTGTGGAAAGAGAACTTAAATAATATGATGCTTTATAAAATTAAAATACGGACATGTTTCAAAGCAATATTAATTATTCAAAATATCAATCACTTGGAAGCAATATTTTACTTCCCTAATGATTGGCTTCAAGCTAGGACGTTTTTGATAATTATACTTGACTGAATTTTCAGTACTTAAGATTGTTCGTGCTTTAGTGAACATTTACACAATGCATTAAAAATATTACAAACGTGTAACTTGAAACCCTCGATAAGGACGACGGTTTCCACGCGTTATTGAAGCAGCATTTATAGGAATGGAAGTTACTAACAAAGATTGGCTAGACAACTAAATGTTTCATTTATTATATCTCCTGATGAAACAGGAAACAATGAATGATAGACGGCAGGTCATATGTACATATGTATAGGGTTACACATTATTTTTCGTTAGTTAGCTCATATAAGCATGCAAAATATAGAACTTTTTGCTCCAAATTTTTTTAAAAGAACAAGTTTTTATAGAAGACACCAACTAAATCTCATATATTAGAAACATTTTCTTACACACACTAAATACTATCAAAATTTTACTGATTTCAAATAGTGGTATCAAAGAATCATTGAACTGATTCGCGATCTATTTTTGGGAATGGTTTAACCTGTTCTTTGATTTTTGGTCTAAAATGGTCTAAGTGTAGAACCATTCCTCTAGATCTGTTCCATAATTTTCGTCCAATTAACATTTTCCAGTAGATTTACTGGTTTAGAAGTGCATGGCCTTTTCTATCCGTTGGAACAGACCAAATTTTGTGTCGGTGAATTTGTTGATGTAAATGTTTCACCAAACAAAAATATTTGATGTTAATTATTAATATCCTGAAATAAACTCCTTGGGTGACGTTTTAATACTCAGTTTTACTATTTTCAATTAAATTGGCGCCCTAAAACCTATTGAGTTTATAAATTTCTCCTAGCAAATTTTCCGTTAAGCTCGTAATACAGGAATGGTATTATATGTCTGGTCCGACATTTTGGAACAGATTTATTGGTCTGGCATGAATTTAGAACGAAATTCAAAGCAAAAGTTTCTAATTGTTCAAACGTTTGATCCAGGTCAAGATTTTGACCTGGATCAATCTGGCAAAGGGAGGTAAATATGTTCGGCATACGTAGCGGAAAATAATACCCCAAATTTAGTAATAGTAAAGAATGTTGGATAGAAAAATATCCTCTAATTTGTTGATGGGCTGCGTTGCGTTGAATACCTAAGTTACTATTTAAATAATCACGCTATCACACAATTTCAACTCTGAATGAAAGTATTGCAATACTGGCATAAAATCGTTTGAATAAGCTCAAAATCATTATCAAGGATGAAAACTGTAGCTTTAAAAAATCTAATTCGGGCTGCAGTTTGACCCACTAAGCGGATCAAGCCACCACAGGACGGAAGGTGGTGGATAACCCCCATTTCCCAATAACACCGCAACACCGACGAAGCCTAGTGGTTTGATCCGCCAGTATTAAAATTCTATTGCCGAAATAGTTTTTTTCTAATAGAATATTGTTTAAATGACCTTTGCTTCTGAAATACAACTCCGTATGATTATAATCTAACATTACAGAACTTTTTTATGTATACAATTTGTAATTTGTACTCGCAAACCTATAAAGCGCGTTTAGGAGAGAGAGAGTGAAGTTTTAAAAATGTCCCCTCATCGTCAAATTCTAGTATTAAAAAAGCCAGTAGCCTTATTAAAGCTTGTCTAATTGCAACAATTTACAAAACTTCTTTAAAACACAATTACTTTTGTATGTACCTTTACCGACCTTGATATTTTCTTTAGACTTATCCCTCGAAAAAGCAACATACAGTTGTATCTGTGAAAATTAATGCCAACTTTACAAACACTTTGTCCCCGACATTTATTAAGTTAGTCTTTGCAAAGCATACTCTAATAAGAAACTGTCTCTTCTCTCACCCTTTATGGTAATATAAATGTAGCCCGTGACATTATCACCGCCCTTGCTACTACTTGCTAAGCAATATAACCTTTAAGGTAATTTGTATCCACGAACCTATAAAGCGCGTTTAGGAGAGGGAGGGAAGTTTTGAAATTATCGCCCCATCACGCGCCACGCGCGTTTTATATTTTAGAGATTTTGAAGTCAACAACCAGTGAGAAGAAAAAGTATTTTGTACTTAGTTTTTTAAAGGCTTGTAAGTACAACAGTATTTACTTACTGTCAGGGCTATGAAAAATGTATTTTAATTGAAGTATTGGGCTCAAAATACTCTTCACCGTCATGATTATGACTTTGAAACTGTGTATCCTTATTATTAACGAGCACTACCTGTCCGCTTATTTAAAGCGCTACTTTTAATATAAGCGCGCACGATTTAGGCATACTACAAGTCTCTACGACAGGGTTTGATTCGTAAACCGTTTGGCTTTTAACTTCTACAATCAATCAAACTACCACCTCTTCAAGTAATCGTCCCTGTGAAGCACAGGGCTTTTACTAGGAGTGTATATGATGGGTAATATCTGAGAGAATCTTGTTCCACTTTAACAATAGAATAAAATATGTTGGAATGAATTCTTTTCAGTACATTAAACTCAAGTCTGTTGATATTTAGTGTTTAAGATATACATTATGCCGAAGACAGGCTCTATTTAATTGCCAGACTCGAACTCCTTCCAATAGGAAAAAAAGCTTGCAAAATTTAGGCATACAATAATTCTACACGACAGGGTTTGATTTGTAAGTCGTTTAGCTTTTTAGAAAGTCAAACTTTATTATAACTAAGTATGTACATCCATTTGATCCGTCCGCTCGTCACCCAAAAGTTTGTGAGTTCGAGATCTCCTACAATATGTAACGTATAAACTTTGTAGTACTCCTAAAAAGTAGGAAATTAACTATAGTTGTGCCTTTTCGTATTTTTAGCACAATTAAATTTGTTGCAATACCGAAATTAATTAAAATTTTAATAATAATTGCTTTGTACTGCATGCAATCGGTATGTACACTATACTCCAGCACTTAAATGACTAAATGTAATAATGCAAGAACTACGAAAATTAACATTAACATTAGTGATGACGCTTGCATTTCTACAACGACTCAATTGTGTTGTCGATATCGGCTATATCGAATATCCAGCTCGGATATTTATGCACAAGAGATATCTGTCAGAAGATAACTACATAAATGTATTATATTCATTGTCAATTATTCTTTGTGGACTCCATAAATAAAATGTAATACGATTTTCATACGAGACCCTTTAACAACCCACATTTCCTCGCAACAATTCATTACAAACTCGGCCAGTTTCAAAAGTTTCACTTTCCTGCACCAGGAAAGGCAGTTTGCTTAAATTCGTGCAGCGCAAAGATTTACATTTCTACACTCAAACTACCACCTCTCCTCCTAGTAATTCCCCCTGGGAGCACAGGTCTTTTACTAGTTGTATTTAAAGCAGGGAATATTATGAGCTCCTACTAGTAAGTCTTGTCTTGAGTCTTGAATCAATAACAAAACTCCTGAAGTTAGCTCACCCGTTGGAATTTATGTACATAAATTTGAATTGTCTAAATTGCAAAATTATGCAGCAAATTTGTAATACATAAATACACATGAAAAAGATGTGTTTCTTTCTTCTCGCTCTCCTGACGTTCTTGAATATTGGTACGATATAGCTGTCACTTGTCACTTTATATTTAATATTGGTCATATATATACTTTTTTTACATAATTCCAGCCAAAATCTGGATTTTACACGTACTCAAAAAAATCACAAATTTCTGATAGTGCACCGTTCTTACCATCAAACAAAATTGTAGCTATGACGGGGCAATTCTTTCTTAAAGTACACCATGACATTTCGCAAATAAACAGTTATAAAGTGTGGGAGTAGCTAAAAAAAGATACTGTGGTCAGTATTGAGTTTCAGTCCAAACGCTACCAATTTTAGGGGTTAAAGTGTATAGAAGACTTAATGAAGTAATCCTTTATTTTATTTTTTAAATGCGAGTCGTAATTACGGTGGCTGCAGGCAATCATCACTGGTAATATATACATATACATGTAGCCCAGGAACCAAGTAAAATCAGGTCAGAATCGGATTACCGGACCAACATGCTTCCAGAAGTATCTTTGCCTCTACTTGAAGTACCTCCAGAAGAAAAACTAGGACGCAAATCGAATTACTCCAAAGGAATGCATACAGAGCTAACACAATAGAGTCGTCCATTGAAAAAGCTTTGATTGTCTCCTCATCTCTGTTTGTATACCTCCCTTTACCCCCTTCCATACATTTGGTAAATCGGATTTTATCCCACTTTTCCCACAACCCAAACAATCCACTGCTCAGCATTGACTGCGCACGTTTAAGAGCAAAATTGTATTTTTCCGGTATGTCAGTCTCAACATACAGGGAAATTGGCTGAGACAAAAAAAGATCATTCTTAACTTTTCGATTGTGAGCAAATCTGATCTTTTCCTTAGCTCTAAAAGTTACCCTCCTGATCACATTCCAATAGTACTCCAGTTCGTAAGAAAATATCACAAGGGCAGTTTTTGGCTCCCTCAAAGCCACCTCTATTCGCGTCTTATTACGAAAATAGATGCAATCATGCTTGGGGTTCTGAAGCAATCCAGAGGTGATCTCTTTATCAGTATAACCGATTTCTATTTTATCGTCATTATTCAAGTATTTAAAGACAGGTGTATAGAGTGGAATCTTGCAATAAGCCTGACATTTTTTTGTTGCCATCACATTGGTTTCCCCGTAGGGAAAGTACCACTTAAAACTCTTAATCTCCACCAAATACTTCCATTTTGTAACCCACTCCTCGTCCCTGAGAAATGAACTCTTAAGGAATCCTCTGTAGCCATTGGTCAAAATCAGGCCTACTAGAAGCCAGACAATAATCAAGATTCCCTTGGATTTCGAAACTATTTTTTCAGAGGCGTCCTTGGGAATGCTCAGCCCTTGCTCCACTAAATATCCACAAACTGACAACGAGCCAACGGTTATTCTCTCCAGTAAACTAAATCGTCGACCGTTGACTGTGTCCAGCGCAAGGACCATTGTAATTGCCAGGGCTGAGATTGCCAGGGAAATCCAAATACTCAAATCAAAAGGATTTGTGTACAGGGCGAATTCATGGTTGACAGCCGAGACGCTGTCAGAAGTGATAAAATTCACGACGGGGGTGTGGGAAATTCGAAATTCCTGCTTCAAAACAAAAAGGGAAAGTTTATGGTATTTAGAATAACCAATTTCCACGCTAGCCCGTGCCTTAGTTGCAGGATAAATTTGTCCGTTTAGTTTTTGGATGAAAAGGGAAACATTCAGATCCAAGTCAGAAACCAGGTAGCTATAGATTGTTTCGTAGAGTCCCCAGGGATGGGATTCTTGAAGTGGGTTCCATGGTTTTGTGCCCGGCATCGAGAAAATCACCTGGGGATATTCTGAAATCAGATGTCCTTGCTCTGACCAGTAGCGTTTGTACTTTTGAGGATTCCACAATTCCCAAGCGGTTTTTCTCCCGGAGTCTGTGATCTATATAGATACAAAATTACAACTGTATAAATATGATTATAGGAGGCTTAAAAATCTATTTGGATACCTGATTAAAGACATTATCAAGTGTTGTCAAACAATCCTCCGTGGAACAGTCCAAGGGTATCTTGCAAAGCCAAAAGAACCAACATGCGAAATAGCCAGATAAATATTTGTGGGCGCCATCTGTTCTCCGCGCCAATAGAACGAATATCGGGGTGAATGTTTTTCGTGCTTGAATCTGTGCAACAAATTTGTTTAGGAGTAGGGGTTCTGTAGGTGTTTGACTCAACAGCAGAACCATTCTTAACGGAAGGCTGTTTTTCCAGCTGCCTTCAAATTGTTCCTTGAAATGTTCCTCGTATTTCCGGAAAATACGGTTTTCATTTTTGTGCAGAATCAGGAGAATGTTGCATCGCAAATTCCTTTCCTTGAAAACGTGGTCATTTCTCACTAGCTTGAAAAAATGGTACATTACAAATTTGTCCTCATGATAGCGTTGATACGGGACGTTTTGAAGAATAAATGGAGTTGTAGTCCCACTGTAGTCAAACGGCTCCATGAGTGGCATCAAACGTATGATACAATTGTCCAGTTTCCCCATTAAAGGTTGCAAATCTATTTGCTCGAAATCCTGAGAGCATTGACAAAGTAAAAGGCCGTAGGTGATTATAAGTAATTGCAAGCCAGGAAGGAAATTCATTGATAAATTAGTGTCCGTGTATATGGGGAAATTAAAAACGATTCCTGTTTACTAAATTTTTTTAAATACGAATATGAGCTAATCAAATGTGGACCAATATGGAACCAAATTTAGCAGAAAATACTATGAAATTGTGAATGTAGTACAATTTTTAATATCTGCTCAAGAACCAGATTGTTTTAAGGTTGAAATTGCTATGATGAGGAAGGTATATTTTATTCCAATCATTTCAAAACCTTTTTTTATTATCCTTTTTAAATTACTAAATACGTATCGTACATTTGAAGAGTAAATACCTGAAGTGCGAAACTAAAATTAATTCACACCTTAAGATTTGCGCCAGTGAGTTACATAACGTATTTGGATACATTTGTGCTCAAATTTAATTTTCCAAAGTATGAAAACACTCCCATCCCGGATAATTTCCAACATTTCTCTTAAACAGCTTAATATCTATTTGTAAATAAATATCGTTCCGGTTCACTTTGTATTCCAAAATAGAAATCCCTGTGGTTTTAATCCCGAGTAGGTGTGTCAAATGTACATCAAACTTGACTCTTCGTTTAAATTTCTACATAAATAATTTTACGGATGTACGAAATATTCTGAAAATATGTATTTCATTAGCGCTGCATACAATTACTTCATTCTACGCATTGAATATCTTTAAAAACTATAGAATACAGAAGAAATTCAAAATTATAATTTTTGAAAACAAGTTTAAAATCCCTTGCATCCTCATCCTGACAATTAGAATAAACAGCCAATGTTTGATACCTTACACTTTCCGATACTTCGCCACACTGAGACACCAATAATCCGGATATGCTCAAAATGTGCAAGTAAAGCATTCTATAATCCCTAACTCGTGAGATCACTCACACACGTATTTTAATTTCTCGTAATTACCAAAGAACATGGCAAAATTATAGAACCAATCGGATTACGGGGACCAAAGTTTCTTAGCCTTTGCTTGAAGAACCTCCAGAAGAAAAATGATGACGCAAATCGAATTACTCCAAAGGAATGCGTACAAAGCTAACACAATGGAATCCTCCATGGACAGAGCTTTAATAATTGTCTCCTCACCTTTATTTGTGTACTTTCCACGATTGTTCTCTTCCAAATTCTTGGGAAATCGAATTTTGTCCCACTTTTCCCATTGCCAAAACAGCCCACTGCTTAGCATTGAGTGAGCTCGTTTGAAAACAAAATTGTATTTTTCCTGGATGTCAGTCTCAACATACAAGGACACAGGCTGGGACAGAAAGAGATCATTCTCGATTTTTCGATTGTGAGCAACTCTGATTTTTTTCTTCGCGGAGGCGGCTACCCCCTTAACCACATCCCAATAGTACTCAAATTCGTATGAGAACACAACAAGGGCAGTTTGTGGCTTCCTCAGAGCGACCTCTATTTTGGTCTGATTCTCCAGAGAGATGCACCCCTGTTTGGGGTTCTGAAGAAGTAGAGCTTCCAATGTGTTCAACATTTCTGTTCCGTAGGAAATTCCGTTCCGTTCCGAAACCTACAAATAATATTGGTCCCGGTTCCGTTCCGGCTGTCGGGACATCGGAACATTTGAACTGACACCGTTCGGAACACAGAAGTAAAGTATTTTTTCCGTTACAGGTTGTGTTCCGTTCCGTAATATGCTAGTTTTTCCGTTCCGTTCCGAAATATCCCGGAATTGTTCACAACATATGCGTGTAATGCGTGTACAAATTACTGGCAACTTAATACATATACATGATATACTTTTAATAGATTGGATACTAGGGGATGCTATTATTTAATTATATAAAATAATATTTAATAATAATTAGGCCATATAAAAAGAACTACTGTGCAGTATTATATAATTATTATTAATTATTTTTTAGTAATAAATATTTGTAGCGTGTATATTTCTATGGCCTAACAGTGTTAATTTCCTGCAAGCTTGCTTCATTACTCCTAATAATTTCGATTTCAGAATTTTCATTTCGAGAAAAATCGCGCATGCCCATGTTTATGAAACAAAATTAGTTAATCTGTTGATTTTCATGGAAATCGATACTCGCATTACATATAAGCATTTGCGCAAATTAAATCTGTGTTCATCCAATTTCGTTATTTTGGCAAAAAACTGCTTACAAGCCAGTGCGATAAGAAATGTGTTTCCATTCTAGTTGAACGATGGCGCGACGCTTCAGAAATTGTACCGGGATCGGTTCGGAACGGAACAGAACAATTCCGCTTTCCGATGACATAAATTATATGGGACATTTTTCGTACCGATGCTCTGAACCGTCCCGGTCCCAATATTATCGGTACAAGTGCTCATGTTCCGGTTTTGTCCCGATTCAATGACGGAACCAAAGAGAATGTTCCGAAAGTGTTCCGTTCCGTTTCCGAACACGGAACTTCGGGATTTCGGAAACCCGAAGGAAGCTCTATGAAGAAGCTCAGAGAATTTCTCGTGGGGATAATTTAATTTGATTTGATCGTCATTATTTCGGTAGGTAAATGCAGGTTCATAGGTGGGTATCTGGCAATAAGCTTCGCATACATTTGTTGTACCATTCCTTGTCACAAATGCTTTTTCATTTGGAAAATATAATTTAAAATTTTGAATCTCCTCCAAATACTTCCACTTTGTCACCCATTCATTTCCCCTGAGAAATGAACTCTTGAGGAATCCTTTGTAGCCATTGCTCAATATCAGGCCTATTAGGAGCCAAGCAGTTATCAGGATTCCCTTGGATTTCGAAACGATTTTTTCAGAGGAGTCCTTCGGAGTCTCCATTCCTTGCTCCACCAAATATCCTGTAACTGACAGCGAGCTCAGAGTTATTCTCTCAATTAAACTGAATCTTCTAGAGTTAATCGGATCAAAGGCCAGAATTAGTGCGATGGCAAGGGTTGAAATTCCCAGGGAAATCCAAATACCCAAGTCGAAAGGATTTGTGTACAGAGCGAATTCATGGTTGACAGCCGAGACGCTGTCAGAAGTGATGAAATTTACGATGGGGGTGTGGGAAATTCGAAATTCCTGCTTTAGACCATTTAGACCAGATTCCATGACATATTTAGTGTATTTAGAATAACCAACTTCCACGCTGATCAGTGGCTCTTTTGCAGGGTTGTCCCGTCCATATATTTTCTGGACGAATAAAGAAACATTCAGATCCAAGTCAGCCACGAGGTAGCTGTAAGTTGTTTCGTAGAGTCCCAAGGGATGGGATTCCTGCAGTGGGTTCCTTGGTTTTGTCCCTGGAATCGCAAAAACCTCGGGGGGATATTTTGACATGATATGAGATCCTTGCTCGGACCAGTAGGTTATCCGCGTCAGAGTATTCCACAATTGCCATGCGCTTTTTCTCCCTGAGTCGGTGACCTAGATTTGAAAAATGCGAAATGTGAAAATCAAATGTAAAGATAATTTAAAGCCAGTTGAAGAACTCCCAAAATATTTTGGGATTTTAGCTAAATTATTCAAAACAAAAAAGACTGCTTCATTCCATCAAATATCTTAAACACTTGTGTGCATATGAAAACCTACAGCACGCTTTCAATACAAAATTGTACCTCCGGTTTAGGGATGGCAAATACGATATTGGCGAGACGATAATATCGCAAATATCGCCAAATTTACTTGCGATAATGATGGCGATAATTATCGTAAACATCATCGATAATATCGGCATATCGGTATCTCGTTTATATCCGAATGGAGCTAATGGCAACAACTTGCAGGTACTTTTGTAAACTCAGGAGGAAAGGGATGTTTCAAGGAGCGGTCCCTGCTTAGACATTTTATAATTAACTAGTGCCATTTTATTACATATCGTAGTCTGCGCACATTCTCTATGATTTCATCCAGCTTTTTGCATTGTAATTCATGAGCTACGTTCTGTCTCCAGCCATATCTTTACAGTCTATAAGTGCATAAGGAATTTCTAATCGTAAAAATTGGAAGTGACATTTATTATTGATTTTAATTGCGTTTGCAATTCCCTTGTGTCACATAATAATAATATATCTCATCTCACAAAATTAATTCCAACCTAATCTGGAACTTCTTTAATAATAACTGATATCTTTGGGCACGGGTTGCCGTGTAACTAATAAGTTATTAGTGTCTAGCTGGGTAATTGTAATTCAGAATTTGGATATTGGAACACGTGTTAATTAAACAAGCTTAAATTTCTGAAACTTTTGTTCTTTCAGGCAATTAGCTATAAGATATTTTTGACCGGATTTATTAATCAACCATTGTTTGCATAATTTTTGATCATAAATTAATGTCACTGTCATCATGTCTTCAAAATAAATACCATTGGCTATTTTCACGTTCCTTGTTGTAGAATTCAAGTGCTAGCTAGAATGTTGGCGATATATCGGCGATATACGATATATCGCCATTTGCAATTTTACCGATACCGATATTTGCGATATGAATCATGTGGCGATATTTGCCATCCCTACTCCGGTTATAACACAAATTCAATTAGAATTATTGGTAGACATAACTTGCCTCCATATTTTGTCACTCTGGGGACAGTACAATTAAAGTGATGTCTAATTTATGGGAGATGGAATGCAACATACCTGGTTGAAGACATCATCAAGTGTTTCCAAACAATCCTCTGTAGAGCAGTCGAAGGGGGTCTTGCAATCCAGAGTAAACCAACAAGCGAAATAGCCAGAAAGGAACTTGTGGGCGCCATGTTTTCTCCGCGCAAATAGAACGAAAATAGGGGTGAATGTCTTGACTAGACATGTCAACTACGGTATCGTAGTACGGCAATACCGTAATTACCGTAAAAAAATTAGGTACGGTTTAGGTACGATAATTCTCGGTTTTTTGAATCGATATCGTAACTCCATACGATATTGTCAATCCAGCGGAAGGCTCATAAAATTGTGGTGTTACATACTCGAATTTTCATTAAAAAGAGTGAAACTCAAAAATGAAAGGAATTCGTTCGATAATAAAGATTGTGTGTAGGTTCAATATGGAAAAAAATTAATCGAACTGATTACTTAGAATCTAAACCAAGTCGTGCGTCTAGTAATTCAAGTGTTTGGAGTCATTTTTTGAGTCGGTCTGACGGCATGATGGCACTTCACCTGTTATGAGAAAGAGATGGGAAGTCACTTCCTAAATTAATATAGGTACGACCGAATTCGGTAAAGATTTAGTTTGGAAAAATTACTAGAAGATAAATCGAAGAATTCGGTATCGTTTTCTATATTTTATGATTTTCATATTTTTCATACGAATGTAAACAGGAAATTTGATTTTTTTTCAAACTAGCTTATTTTATAAGGAATTTCTGCACATTTAATACTCTCACATTAATTGACATCAAAGACGCTAAACTGACTGTTGAATAACTGATGTTGGATTTTTTACTTCATATCTTTACACACATACCATAAAAATCGACTTATATTCGTGTTTTTACCATAATCGGATTAATTTACGATACCGTACCTTAAAAATATTACCGGAGTTTTCCCACTTTACGGTAACGGTAATTACGGTATTTTAAACAAGAACGGTATGAACATGTCTAGTCTTGACTGATTGCATGTGTGCAACACATTTATTTAAAAGCAGGGGACTAGATGGTGTCTGACTAAACAGCAGAACCATTCTTAACGGAAGGCTGTTTTGCCAGCTGCTTCGAAATTGTCCCTCAATATGTTCTTCGTATTTGCTCCAGATGTTGTTTTCACTTTTGTGCAAAATTATGAGGATATTGCACTGTAAGTTCCTTTCCTTGAACAGGGGTTTCTTTTTGAAATGGTTTTTGAATTGGCGTTTTTGAAGAATAAATGGAGTCATTATTCGACTGTAGTCAAACGCCTCCATGAGTGGCATCAAGCGTACGATACAGGACTCCAGTTTTCCCATCACAGGGTACAATTCAATTTGTTCGGAAATTTCGGAGCATTCGCAAAATAAAAGGCTGAAGGTGACTGTGAGTAATGGCAGTACCGGGATGAAATTCATTGCTAATTAATTGTCAGTGTAAATAAAAGGTAAATAAAGACGATTATCGTATTTAGTTTTAACAAGTAATAATAAAGATAGCTGGAAATCCTGCGAAAATACAATAATATTTTCAAATACGACAGACCCAAGGGGAGATTTGACCCAAGAGAAGTCTGAAAATGCTATGATGAGGAATGGGAGGTGATTATTTTATTTTACACTTTTGGAACCCTAAGTATTGTAATTTATAATTGAATAGAACCTGAATTGCGAAACTAAAATTAAATCATGTTACCCATTATCTCGATGAGTTCGTGTAGCATATAGTGACACCCAAGTTTATTTTTCAGAAGTACTAAAATGCCCATTCATAATTTCCAACAACTTGTTTCAAGAGTGGGTTTAAAAATAAGTGGGTTCGTGGGTTGCAAAGAAATAATTACAGATATTATAGTTTGATACTCGAACTCTACTCCTACGATACCCCACCCCATCCTAGGTGGGTTAAGTTTGAAAAAATTACGTTTACTTTTGTGAGAATACAATAATTCATTAATACACACTCGTCTTTTTGAGCACGTATTTTCACTCGAAATCAGTTGAGTTCTATTTAATTTATACCTTCAATTGATATTAGCTGTGAAATGCTTAAAAAGTATTACTTCCGATTATTTAAAAGTTTTACATTTCTCGATGTATACTAACAACCTGGCAGTCAAGGATGACACATCCGAAACTCAGTGGCCGGGTCGGATTTTTGTGGGAAGACGGGAAGATTTTTCCCAAAAAAATACTTTTCCGACAGGAAAAATATTCAGGCGAAAAACATAGGGAAGGAAATTTGTTTTTGTTAAACGGGGATTTTGAAATTGGTTGACCTTTCTTTAGCAGATTTTTTTAATAGATGACGTCGTTTACACGAATTTGTTCTGTAAACAGTGATCCTAAGATTAATTCACCCTTTTTAGCAGGGATTTTCAAATATGCGGACGTCTGGTTGGGAAAATCTTTTGTCAACAGAGATTTTCAAATTGTTTTAGCATGAACGTCCCACCAGGGTCATCAGATTTAGCAGCGATAATAAAAACGAACTTTCCAGATTTACACAAATCCGCCCCCTGTCGAAACGTAGCTTACCATTAAAGCTGTATAATAATAAATATTCGCCGTTTGTAAGAGGCAAAAGTATGTACCAATACGATTCCTATGCGGGTCACAGCATGAAGTTATACGGTATGCGTAGGACAGGCAAGGTCAGTTTTGATCAGACATGTATACTGTAATAATTGCAGAAGATAACATTGATTTTGCCATTTCAACATTATTTAACAATAATATGGGGTTATATTCCAATATCCTGAGTTTTCTCTACCTCCTTTATTCTTTATAATGTCACAACTTTGAAATCATACTTGAAGTGGGACCGCCCATCCATTCCATACTTATGTTCCACACGACCTGTTTGTTAACATGTTAACTTACCATCATATATAGCTTACAACTGAAGTAGAGATGGTGTCACCGTATGTACGTTGCTCACAATATGAGCACATAAGTTTCATGACATCTACGCGGTATAACACACGACATCCCTACAGCTTTGCAAACATGTACATCACAACACAATCGCAGAATTACCCATAGACAGAGTGAAATTATGAGCTACCGGTAGAGAGAGAAGATGTGCAGGCAAAGGGAAATGACATGGACACAATCTTATCCGAATATCAGCGGTCGCAGTATATACAAATATACCGATTTATCTTGCGAATCATTATCAGTGTACGATACACACTTCTACTAATATTTTTCCAAGAATGCACCACTTCAACAAACCTCAATCGCTTATTGATATTGTACAGGGAAAGATAGTAAGGACCTGAAATTATTTTGGGGTTAGCTGGAGTCGAAGGCTGGCTCTTCTGCAACCTTACAGTCACTACACCACGCAACCCCTGGGCTCGTTTTATTATTATGTAGTTAGTATCATCATGAGGGATTTTGTGTTGCAATGTTTGTCAGCAATATTATTAATTTCGTGTAATTAAGTATACCATGACGGTAACCACCCTCAATTGGTGATTCAAATCCACACAGCAAAAGGGCAGTCCATAATTTGGAATTAGATTTGGATAAGGTTTACAGAAATCCCCAAATGAGCCTCTTTTCAAAAGTGAATCATTATATAAGAATAGGAAATCACTACGCCTGTGAAGGGTTCTGAATTTACATCATAATACTGTAGAAGCATGAGGTATTTAAGAAATCCTGAGGACCGGCATCACATACACGAGATTCGAGATATCAATAAAATAAACCGAAACCGAAAAACAATAGGTAGTAAAAATATTAGTTGCAAATTGAACTTGTTTTTTTTTTGCTATTTACCAAAAGTACGGAAATCATAAAATGAGTTAAGAAATTAAGAAGAGCCAAATATTCGAGTGTGCTGGTCTTCTTCCTAGCTTCCTTATGGCTAAATGACATCACCATATCAAGATTATCCTTCGTTCTCCTATAGTTGTGAGTTTAAAAATATCATATATTCAATAATTCCTTTAAAATTCTCATTTTAAATTTATGCCAGCTTGTTGACTGCTCAGCAGTCAACATCTTTTATAGCCCGTCCCTGTGATATGACTATAAAGAGGTTTGACTGTATTACAGAAATGTAACGGCTATGACTATATTGTCTTAACTTATACTGTTGACAATGTGCTCTAAAAAATCTGGACTTAAGAAATATCTTCAAGCTATACGATTGCTTAATGTAAAGATATCGTCAATTTAGCTCCTGACTAAAAGGTAACTGGTGGAGCTAATGGGATCGGAAGAGCCATCTGTTGTGAATTGGCGTGGAGAAAAAGATCACAAACCCTCGACCAAGCAGGGATGAAATATCGGAAAAATAAAAATTCCGATTCCAATTACGATACCTGTATAAATTTAATTTCGATTTAGATTACGATTCCGATGTACCCAAATAATTAATTTTGAATTCCGATACCAATTAATTCAAATACTTTTAAATAATTCCGATTCCAATTCCGATTCTATACATGTAACCTATAATTTATTGTTATTTTTGTAATTTTTAAGTCATTCGACCAGTTTGTGACCAAACTATTTGTTTACTCTTACAAACAACATATTTTGCAGGGATTCCTCTGGTATTCGACCTAGGTTATAGTTTTAAATTAAACGTAATGGAGGGAAAATGTCTTCCCACAGTAACCTAAGTTACTGGAATGCTCAAGATTACAAATTTTACTTGCTGGATAATTTCCGAAAACTCTGAATCATTCAACCACATAAACAAATTAATTTATTTTTCCCTTGTGCGGTCCATCGTTCTTCCACAGAATACTTTGGAATAGGTCTTTCATTTTTTTGTATTTCTGAATTTCTATTTTAGTCGTAGTAATCACGAACAAATTCTGCCTTTCTTTACATTTTTATTACTACGATAAAGATCTATTTGCGCAAAAACCATGTAGAAGTGTAAAGGGTAGAAGGTAAAGGTTCTATGTAAAAGATCGTAAAGGTCTCTTTATGGCTGTATACTCCAATGTCAGAAATGGAATCGGTATTCATCAGAACATAATTAAATTCTAATACCAATACCGATACTTCATTTCCAATTCTGATTAGAATTCCAATACCTAATTTTACATTATTTTAAATTCCGATTCCGATTCTAATACCTAATTTTACATTATTTTAAATTCCGATTCCGATTCTAATACTTTAAATTTTCGGATTCTTTTTCGATTCCGATTCCAATTCCGATTCCAATTTTCATCCCCGGGACCAAGAAGCTATGAACGAAACAAAAGCCGGGGCCACATATACAACTTGTTTGGGGCGTCGCGGCAAGTTTTTGTCCGCTTCATTTGGAATCGTGTTCCCACTGAAAAGCAGCAAGCATCCTTTTTGCCTGTAGATGAAGCTACATAAAGGGAAGCTGCCGAGACTGCAGCTATGTCGTTCACACTAGAACGGGACAGAAACATGATGCAGGAAATTATAACCGCGCTGGATGGAAAAAAAAGCTTTGTAAAACAAAGCTTTATTGCGCGTTTGAGTGCAGTCAGGCTGCTCGTTGCTGTTGTGTATGAACACGCAGTCTTGTGGCGCTCATTAGTGCCTTTGAGACGCACTCAGTCCCAGCGCCGAAAAACAAACCTTCAAACTTCTGGTTGAAGTTCTATGTGTGGCCCCGGCTAAAAAGGCTCTGATAAAGTCTTCAGGTTTTCGAAAAGTATTGCATATAAGGTTGACGTCAGCGATCGAATGCAAGTAGCAGCAGCTGCTCAAAGGGTAAGCCAACTGGCACAAATTTTTACACACCGTAAAAATGCGTTTGAATAATTCCACAAATATCCGCTAGGAATTGAATTCTCAAAAAATATTCACAGATTCGAAAGGAGATAGGTGACGTCTTCATTCTCTTCAACAATGCCGGGATTTCTGGTGATTCCTCTAAGGGCTGGAAGGAGGATCCGGAAATTTTTGAAAAAATTTTTGCCGTAAATATGTTGTCCAACTCATGGACAGTGCGGGAATTTTTGCCTAAAATGATGGAGAATGGAAAAGGTCACATTGGGGCAACGTGCACTACCCTTGGATTCTTGCCCTCTTCCTCCGGCTCCGCCTATGGAGCTTCAAAATTTGGTCTCCGAGGATTTATGGAATGCATAAAAGAGGATTTGAGACATGCACCTGGGAAGCCGAGCATTTCCTTCAGTACAATTTATCCAGACATGGTTCACACAAATATGACCGCCGGCCACGATGGTAACATTAAGTAAGTAGAATTTACCCCAAAGTTCCCTGAAATGCTTAATTTTTAATCAAAAGGGGACAAGTTTAAGGATTCTCTGACTCTGCAGGAGATACAAGTTTTTAAACCCAGGTCTGACTCCAGACGGCGTTGCCCAGAGAGCTGTCCAGGGAGTCCTGCTTGACCAAGAACATATTTACGTGCCTTCCTGGTTTGGCCTCATTCATTTTTTACTGTTAGATATGACGACTCATTAGTCAAATAATTAATTGTAGGGACATAAATAATTAATTCAATATTTTATTGAGGCTAAACTTTTTATTTGTACTGAATACAGTAGAGATACCATAATGTTCCGGAATTTATGAAAAAATGCTACGACTTTACGGGTCAGCTGGTTTTTCATCAAGATATGAGTTCTCATTGTCAGTAGGGACTTAATATTCTTGGAATCCGAATGTTGAACAACATTTAAACTAACTTGTTATCAGTTTTTCAAAATGTGAATGTGTTACGAATTTTAAAATATTGAAATGTCAAATGTAGTGAATATTAAAGGTGTCAATTAATGCATTTGTTGCAACATAATTATGTTACTTTGTTTTAGCCAATGAAAGGTCCCTGAACTAAAGTTATTATTGATTATTACTTTAATTTGAAATATATTTAACTTTGTTTATAATTATTAATAACCTATTGGCTGATGGTAATGGACCTTCAATAGGTATAAAGGGCAGCTGTCAGTTAGAGGAGTCAACCTCTCTGAAGAGTTCGGGTCTCTCTGACTTCTTAAAAGTAACTGAGTTTTGGTTGGGGAATAAAGTGCTATTGAGTATCTATATGTTTAGTGTAAAGGAATAGCATTGAGCCCCGCAATTCTGTGTACAACAGCAACTTTGTAACAGTCCATGAGTTGACCATGATGATCGAAGATGTCGTGTAAGATAAGTTCCGACTTTGTAATACATTTGTGCTTTCGAATTCCACACTCAAACAATCGAATTTGTATCGACCATTCTTGATGTTCAATATTTTTTGTAAACACGAGACAATGTATTGTTTGAAAAAAATATTTTTGTGATGTACGAAATTTAGCATAAATATCTTAAGTGGCAATATAAAAATTCTTCTTTGTTGTATTTTTTTTTATTTCTGAATCAATCAGATTTGGAGTTGTTAATATAAAGGCACTTTTTCATGTACTATAATTCCTTTGAATTAGAATTTAATATTCTTCTAACATTTTATTTCTAACAGTTTAACACTTCTAGTCAAATACACCATATTATCATATATACAAAGCTTCTGACTTGATACTATTACATGATGGAAGACGAAGGCCCTCGAAAGAGAATCGATCAAAACCCAGAATCAGACACACGAGAAAGAGTAATTATTCGCGATGCTGAGGAAAACCCTAGAACCCGTGATGGTCCCACAAGCTCTGAAAAATCTGGCGAAACTGAAACCCCTCAAAGAACTGAATATGAGCATTCAAAGCTCAATGAGCAAATTTACCGATACACTTTTATTCCAAGGATTATTTTGGCAGGATGTTGGCCCGTATGCATGGCCATATGTTCGTACAACTTATATCTCGCCCAGGAGGGTTTGTTATATTTTGCATATAATCTAGCATTTTCTCCCCCACAAGAATTGTCATAAGTACTTAGCTTATTAGAATTGCAAACATTTCTGTCCAAGCTAAATGTTTTGTACCTAATTTATATATGTGTATAAAATTAGCGGAACCCGATTTGAAGGAACTTCACATTTTTTCTCCCGGAATGTTTACAAACTTAACTGGCCGGGGAAGAGATTTCCTGGACAATTTGTGGAACTTGCTTGCATTTGACTTCTTCCCCAAATGCTACCTCTGGTATGGTTTCTACGGGGTGTTTGCTAGACTTCTTCAGTCGTGTGCTCCAAAGGTAAATTTATAAGTAAATTTGAATGGTACGAAATAAATATAAAATGTTCCTTTTTTCTGTTACCTGTTTCAGACATTGCCAACATTTTCGATGTTGTTGTCCTTTGCCTTCCTCATCCAGTTAGTCAGTTTCCCCGCTCTGGTGTTTGCCCTATCACAAATGGTAGTATTTTGGATTATCCAAAGGCTCAACTCCAAAATAGCACTTTGGTTGACTGCTCTGAGTTACCTGTTCGGGACGGCTAACTCCTTCCATCAGGTTAGCAGAACTACACATCTTTGTTTTGCTATATTTACCATGTGCCAGATAGTTATGGCCCCTAGATCATAAGTGTGGATGGTAGAAAAGTTTCTTTAGCATTTCTTTCAGGCACCCTGTGCAAATAAAGCCAAAAAACAAGCTATACGTAGAGAGCATCTATGAACATAGATTTTGTAAAATTTTCTAAATATCAGAATTTTAAATCATTAAACCGTAAAAAATTTCAAGTCCAACCTGTAAATTGTCTTCTCATGAAATGTTGAGAATTTTTGAGTGGAAACTGGGAAATAAGACCCCAGCTCTAAAAATGATGGTTGGAACTTATTAGAATTTCCGGTAGAACTCCGGATATCAGTAAAAGCCAGGTTTGTCCTGCCATTACACAGAAAATGGGTTCACAAAAACGTGACAAAAATTTGTTTAAAGTGTTTGTCAAAGTTGTTACAAACAAAATGTCAAGGAGTTCAAAATTTATGCCAATGTAATCTTTTCACAGTACATTTTGCCTCTCAACGAAGAAGTGTACGGGTACTACTATTTGATCCCAATAACATCATGGAACTGTGGAAGATGCATTAGTTTCTATTACGATACCTGGAACCGTCCAAATAGAACATCTTTGACTTCGCTACTGACCTGCACTCAGTTCTGTTTCTATTTCCCTCTGACTGTTTGGGGCCCTCTGGAATGTTTTGAAAGATACGAAAAGAGTGTAATTAAATTTAAAATCTGTTTGTCAATTTCAAATTTCCTGGTAAAATTTGCAACTGTGATAATTCAATGTACCTTTAATTTTCAGATACTTCTGCCCTCAGCGTCCGCCAAACCCAAATGTCAAGTTCAAAAGGATTTTTTCTATATGATTGTGAAACTTGTACGATTTTCTTTTTGGGGGATCTTTAGTGAGCTCCTGCTGCATTATTTATATTTTAGCATGATCTCCAAAGATCGTATCTTCCTGGAACCAGTCAACATGCTCGCAATATTTGGAATCATGTTGTGGCTCGGTAATTACTTGTTTTCTGTTAGAATTAATCGTACGACATTTCTGGAGGAAGATGTTAGAAAACATTTTACAATTTACATTTCGGATGCAATGTTTTTAAGATTTTTACCTTTTAAAGTTTACCTGAGGATTTGCAGAATTTTGAGTTACTTTTTTGTAGGGCATTTCATACAATTGAAATACATTGTACTATATGGGATTCCTGGAGCCATTGCTGAAGCTGATGGACTGCCAATGCTTGTCTCGCCCAGTTGCATAATCCACATTCATCGTTACTCCAACTTGTGGAGGGCCATTGATAGGGGAATGTATAACTGGTTTGTTCGGTAATGTTATTTTTAAACAATTCTCCATGAAAACGTTTTATTTGTAAAAAATCCACTGTTTATTGATATAAAAAATCCGGTTAGGATGTATTTGATGTTTGAAATTAGGACCCATGTGCATGCATAAGAAATTAAATCCGATTAAATTTTAACGCCAGATATTCCCCAGGTATTGCTACGTTCCCACGCTGGAGCTGATTGCTAAATTGGATAAAGAAAATAAAATCCAGAAGGATTTTCGGAATATCCTCGCTGCATTACCTCCTTTCGTATTCATAATCCTTTGGCATCATTACACCTCAACTATACTGGTATGGGCTCTTACCAATTTTGTCCTCCTCACTGCCGAAAAAGTGGCATCTTACATCAAACGGAGGATTGACTCGAAATATGTATGTTATTCACGAAAGCTTCTTATAAATGTTTTGAGAATTACTATTTCTGTATCGTATAATTATATTTATAAATTTTAATGATACTAGAACATAGCTCCAGCCATTTGGGATGTGATAGTTGAGCCAATTTTCACAACACCCCTGGGACCAATTTCTGGGATAATCAACAGCGCACTGTTTGGATCGAATTTGGTGGGAGGCCATATTTTGATTTATCGAAGTTTTACTGAAGGAAGTGAGTAAAATTCTCTGTATATTGTATGGCTTTAATTTTTCCCCCAGCTTTGTTATTAGTTTTAACCAAAACGTACTCATTTTCCAGTTTATTATTTACCATATGGATATTTTATGGGTCATCTTGGGGTGCTTGTCGCAACTTGGCCGAAGGTTTGTAAAATTGTCTTTCGCAAACCCAAAGGACGGATGACCCGTTGAGGTGAGCATGGAAAGATCAAATGTTAAAATTGACCGAACCAGTTTATAATTTAGCGGCTTTTACCCTGCCGAGAATAAGTGATTGAAATGAGGGGATGTTGATTGTTTGGGAAAATCTATATAGGAATGTGAAAACGAAAATTGAGAAACAATTGAAATTTAATGTAAAAATGATTCCATTCTTCAGACAAAAATTCAATACGTTGAAGTAAATGGCATTCTTTTAGGGACAAGGGGCACTCTTAAGCTGCTACGTGTACATATGTATATGAAGAATACTTCAATATGTATTTATTTAAAATCAGGAAAATAAATTGCGCAACAAAGTCATCCAAAACTGTCCAGAATTATTATCATTTATTTAACATAGGTACATACAATAGCGTGGACTTTAAAATTATTGCAATAAATTGTACTAATGAATTTAAAAATTTTAAATATTAACTTACTCGGAGCTTAAGAGATGCAACAATATTTTTACGAGCTCATTGTCAGGATACCTGGTCTGGTTTTGTCCATTTAGACGTGAATTCCTTGTATGCCGAGTTTTACCAAATAAAATGGAAATTTACCGCTTAAAATCAAATCCCAAATCTAATTTGGGTAATAAATGCTTCACCCCGGCATTAGAAGCGGGTACCACGATGCCCGGAATGACCAAGCGTTTAATATTTGTAGCAAATCAATGCATTTATTTATTTTGAAAAACGGTTTCCATATAAATCTGTTATTATTGATGTACCAATATGGCTGTACCCGGGTTGCACGATACCCGGGCCTTGACAAAACAATAAAATACCTCGAATCAATTAAAAAATGTAATTATCACTTTACCAGACGCATCTAGCTTTAATTCTCATGAACGATTCATACCGGGCAAGATTTTCAGCATTTTTGGCATCCAATAACATTTTGTTCTCCGGTTTGTTAAAAAAAACATTAAGTTTCTCTCGGCTGTCCAAACTTTCTTCACTAGGCTGAAATTACTTTCTGCAAAATCGTTGCTAACAGGAACTAATATCACGAACGATACAAGCTTGAGTAGTTCCAGACATTGATCTTTCTTAAAAAAAACTCAGCCCACTTTGCACGGACCGATCTCACGATCCTCGCTTAGCTGGTCCTCGTTTAATTTAATACCGAGTTACCGAATGCAACGGCAATATTTAGTAAATAAGCCATGGATACTAAGAATTCCTCTGATTTCAAATTAAGTAGTTCCATTTCAAAAAATTAGTACCACTGAAATCAAAATGTCAGCTAAAATAGGTCTGCAGTGATTTCAAAAAATCCAAAGCTTCCTGTTCAAAGCGCTTTTTGTGTTTTTTAAGTTTTCAGAATTGCATTAGCGCTACTTCCGTAAAATTTATCGTTGTATCGGCTAACACAACTTTGCAGAAGAAATTTCATTATATATAGCGTAAACTTCCGTAGAAGTACAAGCATAACACTCCAACATTAAAATGGGCGAATTCAATTATTGTAAAATACTGTGCAAAATAAATAGGTGACATTCGGGTAGGCATTCTACTTTCGCAGCATCTTGATTGCTGTTATGACATATAACCTTGCGAATAACAACAGGGCAGTCACTTTGTTTCTTCAAAAGAAAATATGACTTCAAAGCTGACCTATTAGAAAGGAATCTATCCAATGCTGGAAGTAAGGAAAGTCACATCCACAAATTCACATAACTGTTTTAAAGAGTCTAGTCTCTGCGCAGACGAGCTAGATTCGCTAAAAACCTTTAAAACTAAGCCTTCAACATCCATTGATAATTTATTGCATGATTTTTCACAGCGTTGTGTATAATGTGATATTTGAAATTAGCAGAAAAAATTGATGGATTTTCTTCCTGGAATTTCTGAAACATATAATGTTGGTGACCGTAATTTTCGTTCGCATTGTTCGCGCTGTAACAGCAAATATATTGAATTTTTAATCGTCTCCAGATTATTCGGTTTGAAAAAATCTAAACTTTTTAAGTCTCAGCACCTGCTTTCTCTAGGTTTTTAGGAACTTTACATGTGAGATTTAACAGACCCAAATTCTTCATACTTCACAGAGAAAGTTGCTGTATACAGTAAAATCTTAGCAGGGGTCTGGTCATCTTGCAAATTTTTGAAATTGATAACCTCTTCCCACATAAAATTGTCAAACCTAGACCTTTTTAATTATTACCTGATGCTTGACCGATTTTGTTACGCTTGTATTCCCATTTTTATGATTTTATTAGTTTTATGTAGATGGCACACGATGCTCTCGTTTGAATCGAGCTCCTCTAAATCGAAATATTTTATTTTTCTCTTAAAATCTCGAATAATTTTCGTAACTGTTTGAGCTCGACGTTTCCGGGACATTTACGTGTCCCGGAATACACCCTTCCGGGACACGGGACAACGATTGTCATTCCGGGACTGTCCCGGGCATTCCGGGACGTCTGGGAACCCTAATTTATGACTTCTGGGTAGATTCTCACCAAAGAAAGTAGTTCTCGCTAAGGATTTTAAAACTGTGGGCTTGTTAGCCAGAAATAGTAAGTTGCACAGGGATTTTGAAAATATTCGGGGGTCCCTTTCGTGATAGATAATTTCGACATTTTCTAACTCGCTGAGAAAAGTCAGTAAGGATTCGGAACGGGAGGAATTAGTGGAAGGAAAGGAAATTAAACAGGAGGAATGTAAAAGGAAAATGAATGCTGCTGTGACATTCATTGAAATTTGATGTAAGTTTTGACACGGAAGAGATTTGTCCTGTTAGAGGAACGGTGTAAATAATACTAATGAGACCAGCAAGCAGGTAGTCCTTGAAAATTGTTGATGTAGATGTACTTGGAATAACACTCCAACTGGAGCAAATGTGATGCATCTCCATCATTTCCATTTTTACATTAAGTTAATTCTTGGAGTGTTACTGACAGCACGAACCAGTATACAGGCGTATAGAAACTAAATTTCAATGTATGAATAAATCATTTCCAAGGGGAATTATTATTTTTAAACAAATTAATTTTTGCATAAATTAAACCAATGGCTGAAAAATATTAAACTAGTTTTGTGTCTTTGTATTGTTTTGTTATGCATAATTACCTGAGAACCAACCAGGGTTGGAAAAAAACCGGATTTTATCAATAGAGGCCAAGCCAGTGGCAAGAAATGGTAACAACCGGCTTTTATTGGACAGTGGATTTATTTGGATAGTATTAATTATGGCCATTTTATACCAGCCTATACAACAGGTCTAAGCCGGTTAGAACCGGATTTTAACCAATAATGAACAGGCCATTTCTTGCCACTTACCAACCCTGGAACCAACCCTATACCAATTTTCTGTCTTTGTTTCATACAGTCACTATTGTGTCCTTGTGCTGATTGTGAGAGTGAGAGGTACGTACGTATGTAATTTAACTGTCGGATTCTTGCTGGGATGTCAGTATATGTGTTTATACAGTGACCGACCACTATATACTTACACAGTGGTCTATGGTGGTTAAGTTCTGGCGTCCCTTGGAAAGCCATTACATACGGGCAGGGTTCGGATTTATGTGGGAAGACGGGTTGAATCTTCCCGGGGAATCGCATTTATACAACGTTTTAGCACAACTACAAGTCATGAACATCGATGGCTTGGGTGCAGGGGTCGGATTTATGTGGGAAGACGGGAAGAATCTTCCCAGGGAAAAAAATTTTTCAGCAGGGAAATTTTCAAACGGGATTGCGAACAGGGATTTTCAAATCTGTTGACCTTTTTTTCGGCAGGGATTTTTGAAATTGTTGAGGGGTTTTATGGAAAATGTTTTTTGTCAACAGGGATTTTTGAAATTGTTGAGGTGATTTACGTAAATAATTTTCTGTCAGCAGGGATTTTCAAATTTGTTGCCCTTTTTTTCAGCAGGGATTTTTGAATTTGTTGGGGTGTATTACGAAAATTATTTTGTCAACAGGGAGTTTTGAACTTGCTTCGAACAGGGACATCATGACCAGCAGGGAAAATGAAAAAAATCTTCCAGGGAGATTTACAAAAATCCGACCCAAGTTGGGTGGTGCTCTTTTCCCATATAACTGCATTACCCCCTGGAAATTTTTACAGAGCATTAGTGGAAAAACCATTTGCATGATCATCATAAAAGCAAGAATCGATGTGAATGGTTTGTGCAGTTTACCAGGGAAGCTCTAATTCTTACCGGCTGGAAGTTCCTCGTCATATTCAATTGGACCATGTCTGGAAAATGAGTTCTCGGGAGGTATTTTGAATAAATCAATGCCTGCATTTGTTGTCAAAAATCCAGAAATGAGGAATTTTGGGCAGGATTTATTCCCAGGGTTTGATCTCACTGCTGCTTCGGGTCAAAAGGTTGTTATTGACAAAATGTATTTCAAATATTCATTCGGGCCTGGAAATAGAACGGAAATCATTCAAAACTCAGTCGCGAGGGGTCGCAATAGCTTGTATCCAAGAGAAACTTATAGGGGAACGGGGAGGGATTTCCGTAAATCATTAGAGAAGGAATATGGAGATGTCCTTGGCCACGTAATTCCATCGACTATTGGTGGACCCACAAATGTATCATTTAATATTTCCCCCGCCAATCAGTCCGCTCTGAATAAGTGGGAGGACATTTTATTACGTATCGTAAGGAACAATCCCTTCAAAATCACTTCAGTCTGTTTGCGATTTGACTACGAGGGTGGACACAAAAACAGACCACTGTACTTTTACTATTGGCTTTACGTCATAGTTATAATGACCAGAGGTACACATTTAAAATATGGTCGAATTATCAACGGACACCAGACCAATCTGAGACGCGAAGGACCTTACGTTCAAGTGATTCCTTCGAATATAAAGGTAATCCGTAAAAGACATTGTGACATTAGAGCGCGTATATGCTTCTCTTCTCTTCCACAATAATAATTTCTAATGTATCCTTTCCTTTATTATTAAAGAGCACTTTCTGACCGTTTATTTAAAGTTTCGCACTTTCGTAGTTCAATGGCCTAACACAACCCCCAAAAGGTGGCATGCCAAGCACTCTTTATTATTAACGAGGACTACCTGTCCGTTTATTTAAAGCGCTACTCGTAATACAAGCGCGCACGATGTAAGCATACAACAATTCTCTTGGACAGGGCTTGATACGTAAATCGCTTGGCTTTTAATTTCTACAACCACACTACCACCACTTCAAGTAAATGTCCCTGTGAAGCACAGGGTTTTTACTAGTCCCATCTAACAATAAGTTATTAAATGTGCAAGGGGATATTTTCAAAAAAAGCCGTCCAAGCGTGATAACATGTCTGAAAGACATAAAATCTCCACTATAACAAATGTGCTCATTCTTTATGCAAAATTATTTAAATTTTACAGGAACTCAAACAATCAACATTAGTCATGTTCTTGAGAGCTACAGGGAAATTCCCAAAGCAGTAGATTTCTTCTCGAGCAATACTTCCTTCCAAAACGTCCAACAAGGCAAGACATTGCAGTGGTCAATTCGCACAGCTGTAAAAGTACAAACATATTTATTAAATGACAGAGCTAAAGAAAAAGGATACACAATTATCTCTTTTAAATGCACAAATTCAAGGTACAAAAATAGCTAGTTTCAAACATCTAGGGTGCTTCAAATTTCAGCTCCCAAGTAAGATATTCTCTTGTCAGTGTACGCCCCAATGTTAACAGCCTCAAGGCCTCAAGTTGTGTCTCAATAATTTTTTTCAAGATATTTATAATAATTGCATTTCAGGAATTATCAAAAACCCTAAGGTTCGGTTGTTCAGTGGTAAAAATTTGACTGGTGAGTTGATGCAAAAGATCTAGAAGGTTAATTCAAAAATTCATTTTTGGTGTCTATACACAGTAACACAGTATTGATTTTGATTACATGATGTCAAATTATTTATTTCACAATTAATTGTAGGGGATTCCGAGGACTGTTACTCCGGACAGAGAAGCAATTGGCTAATAGATTACGAAGGATGTTATCATGTGTACGACCTACCGGATGTAACATCCGCAGAGTCCTTTGGCACCTGCATCAGATTGTTCGAAGGTGAATTTTGCGAAGGCTTGTGATCGACGATTTATGGGAGGAGTGGTAATTTGCATCAAATAATCGACACATGCTCCAAAAAGTTCAATCCGTAGGACCTTCTCTTCAAGACGAATTCATCAACGCAACCTTGATGGATAAAATTGGAGGACAAGTTGTTGAAGAACGAAATTCCAGCTTCTACTTCCCCAGGCGTGTTCAATTTGGTGATTTTCCATGGGGCAATCAAATAGTATTCAGGGAGACGAAGGAAACAAATATAATATACAATTTAGGGCCGCAGAGTCGGATTGAATACATTTACATTAAAATTCATCAAGTAGATCCACTAGAGAATCTAGGGTCTGTAAAATTGGAAGATCAGGAATATTACAAATCTCTTGATAAGAAAGAGGGAGACATTCCATGCTTCACTATTCCTTTATTCCATAGACCTGGAAACGAATCATTCAATATTTTCCCAATTAGTCAATCCAAGTTTCGAAGACTGGAAAAGAATATTTCCCATGTCCGTCTCCGACGATGATTATTTTTTGACTGAAATGGAACTCAATTTTGTGTATGGAAGTTACGAAGGTACTAGACCTTAGTTTGTTTATTATTATGTTTATGTGGGTGTGATTGAAAAAAATTATTACGGCAGATTTAATGACTTGTAATGCATGCTTATGCGTTCACCTCATTTTATAGCCTTGGATCCCTTAAATTAAATAGAAATAAAAGAATATCAGGTGCCTCTAAATATTCATAATTTCTATATCTAAGCATGACTCAAAATTATACTAAATATATTCTATTTATTACTAGTATTTGTAGCACAAGCACAAAAATTATTAATGTCATTCACTCATTGTCAGTGGGTTTGTAATTTAAGTTAAAACAGGTAACAAAATAACCACAACGCAGGGCACACTGTGCAAGTCCTCATAATGCAGTGCCAGAAGATCATTTCTCCGATTCTGATAATTGCAGATTTTGCAAGCATAAAATTCCTTCTTGACTTCGCTCTCCTTCAATAATTCTCCAGAGATTTGCTCACGTTTGTAGTAACGATCTGCGATTTCGCTGAATTGAACGGTTTTTTTTGGTTCTGCTTCCTTGTAATGCATCAATACATGTGCCTTAAATGGTTTGTAGTAATTGCAAGAGTAGTCACATTTGTCACAATTCAACAGCTCTCCTGCCGAATGTGATCGCAAATGGCGGAACAGATTGTACCTATAAAAGCTTCGGAAATTGCAACTTCGCATCGGGCACTTTTCAAGAAATGCTTCTCGTTCCTCAGCACTTAAATGGGTATGTTGATGTTCCTTGAGTTGCCATCCGGATTTGAAGGCCCACTCACATTTGTCACACTTGAATGGCCTTTCTGTTGAGTGTGCTGTAATGTGACGCCTGAGATTTGACGCACGACCCGTCCGGAAATCACAGCCTTGCATCGGGCAGCATCGGAGGATGTTTCCTTCCTGGTGTAGGAGCAACTGGGCCTGGACATTCTGTTGAGAAACGGTTCTAAATTGACAGTTTTGTTTCGGGTAGACTTTAAATGTTTTCTCGCTGCGGGTCAAATGCGTCCTCTGATGTTTTAAAAGTATGTTACGCATTTTTGCAGCGTAGTCACATTTGTCGCATTTGAAGGGCCTTTCGGTTGAGTGGGTTAGCAAGTGTCGGTTTAAGCTGGCGCTGTGAAGGGATTTGAAGTCACATTTTGGGAATGGGCAGATTTTCATTAAAATTTCTCTCTCAGCACTGCTTAAATGGATCCTCCGATGTCTTTCAAGTTTATCCCGTTCTTTCGCAGTGTAGTCACATTTGTCACATTTCCAATTTCTTTTGGATGAGTGGATCCTCATGTGCCTCCGGAAGCCCTTCTTGTGTGTTTTATAACCACAATTAGTAATCGGGCAGGTTTTGATAAGCTTCACTTTAGGGTTTTTCAATGCTGGTTTACGGATGGACTTTGGTTCTCCAACAGGAATATTTTGTCCTCTGACATTTTTACCTGGCCGGGATTCAGAGCGCTTGGAGTTGGCAAAGTCGGGATGCTTTTTCCTAACGTGACATGTTAAATTCCAGTCACTAAAAGTTTTGAAAGCGCACCCCAAATACGAACAAGTCTTCACATAGGGCTCCATGACCCTTGGAAAAAAATCTGTGGAAATGGGAAAAATATTTATATAAATTTTTAGTCACATTAAATTATGCACACAAGTTGAAGGATAATATGCCTCTAGTGGGTCACATTTCCCTAGGAGGGTGTTAATCATAGGCAACAAATTATTTAAAATTAGACTCAATTAAAATGTAATAAAAAAGGTATGCATATAATTTTTTTTACTTGCAGTATTTTATTTGTACTTCCTTGAGCGAAATGCCACTATGAAACAGCACTGTTGAAGAAAGCGTTCGTGTGACTTTGGGAGAGCTATCGACAGTACTATATGAAAGCAGTTCATTTATTCGTAGTCTTACAACTGAGTAAGGAATAGGATTGTGACATTGTGATTGTGAGTTCTAAAGTTCTAACTTTGTAAGGCAAAAGAAAGGTTGGGTTGATTTTTTCACATATGTACTTACGTATATGTAGGTGCAAATCCATTGGTGTACACTCGAATTTATTTCCCTTATTCTACAAATGACACAATTACACAGGAGTTTAAAAATATCATTAACAGGTTGTTTCTGTGAATGCTATACAGGAGTTTGGGGCTATAGTTTTGTAATTTAACTGTGGTTCTCACTTATACCTATAGAGAATATATTTATCTCAAGTGCATTTAATTACAAGTCCAGTTTCCTTACCACAGGTCACACGCTAGCACTAAACGATTGTCCCCCTTCTCCAGCCTATAGATATAAGGGAGTAACTTATAAGAAATATTAGATTCCCCCAGTTCGTAGGAAATTCTTTTCCAGATTTTCAAAACTTTATTTCATTGACATAGGTTAATTTGTCATGTCACAGGAGACGTAAAAGTGAGGCAAAGTCGAGATTTTTCACGGATGTTGGATACAAAATGTTTTGATAATAATTGTTTATATTTCAGTACAAAATATTTTCGAGACAAAATTGTAACGAGCATTTGTAGGAAATTACCCGGGCTTTCCAGGGTGCGATCCCCCATGTCTTCGTGTTGAGAGTTGTTGCTCGGAGCCTTAAACAAAGTGGGCAATGTTGTGAGAAATTTAGTTTCAAGAATGAAACTCACGGAAATCTATAAAAAAGGAGTATTTTTGTAATTTTTAACCCTCCAAAACAATTCGCGTCGGCTGGGAATGGATTCTTTTGTACGATTCATTTATCCAAACATAACTTTTACTCTCTAATCTCTTATTCTCCCTAATATCCATAGAAATTAGTATTCATAATTATGATCAAAATATTTTATTCAAGCAAATTTTGCTCTATGTAATGGTTGGAGGTAACAGGGAAAGCACTACATAAGGCGAGCCATGCACGTCCTCATTATGCAACGCTACACATTCATTCTTCTCATTTTGGAAAGCACACATTTTGCAGTTGTATAATTTTCGACTCGGCCCATTAAAGTCCTTTTTTAAGATGCCTGAGGCGTTCTTCTTCTGAGACGGAGTCTTCAATAACTTATGATGGGACTTGAGATGACGATGGAAATTACCCCTGTGAAAGGTTTCGTAGCCACATTTTGGAAAGCTGCATTTCCTTAACTGCTTCTGACGCTGTTCATGGCTCAGCTGGTGGGTTTTAAAATGTTCCTTCCATTTCGTAGAATAGTTACAGTTTTTACATTTGTATAGTTTGTCCAGTGAATGGATCTTGAAGTGACGTCGGAGATCTTTCTCTAAATATGATTCGTATTGGCAGGAAGGGAAGGAGCATTTCCTCATCAATTTCTGTCTTTCTTTTTTAGAGCTCAAATGATACAATTGATGTTTTGACAGAGATCCTCGCGTTTTCCCAGAGTAGTCACATTTCCCGCACCTGAAGGGCCTTTCGTCAGACCAGGCACAAGAGTGTCTTAATTCATGACGTTTCAAATTCCAGTCGTATAATGTTTGGAAATTACAGTCAGAATAAGAACATTTTTTCAATCCGAGCTTGATACTTGGTCCTTTTTTTGAGGGCGCCATTCTGTGCCGGTTCCAGTTGTCCTAATGTATTTTTGTAAATTTTGAGTTGATTTGAACAAACCCAATAGTCCAAGTAATTTTTTACTGTTGTTTTTTAGGAAATGTTTTAGAGGAGAAATCCCTTTTCTTTGCTCAGAACCCAAATCCCTAATACGTTTTTTCTAACGTTATTAACAAAAATGTTAATTCACAAATTAATTCCCGTTCCAAGTAATTATTTCACACTCGTTTCTCACACACTTTTTCACAGATGTTCCGGAATTACAAGAACTTATGTACTTATGCAAAGAGCCCAGTCATCCCAAACAGTGTATTCCGAGAATAAACTCTGGTTAAAGAGGAAAGTAATTTATCCTTGGAATCGCCATAAACAAAGCACAGACTATATTAAGGCTTATATCTACAGTTCATATATGTGCATAAATATAAGACCAGGCGACTTTAAGAGCTGGAGAGAGAGGTTTGAAACCTTTCTTGGAATACCTGGTGCTTATCTACTCCAAGTTACCAAAATAGTTATTTACATGAGGCAGGTACTTGACTCCGGCAGAGTTGGAATTTTGCAGGAAATTTTCCTGAGTCACACTAAAACTGTGTACATATGCTTGAGGGGAATCACAGTAATAGGAAATTAACAAGGAATATGCATATAAACTGTATTCAATGGATTTTACCTTGACTCAATGCACTCATTTTTCCCATTAAAGATAAATAACCAGAAAGAATATGTTCAATTCAAAGTTTCAAAGAATGTAAATGACGACAAAGGAAGGAAACCTCTCTACTGATTTGAAAGCGTGAGAGTCGTCTTCCGTCTTCGTCTCTTCGTCTCTTCGTGTTCGTCTCATAGAAGGGCCTTTTTGTCTCCCTCTGCCTCTTTGTGCGAGGGATAGAATATGGTCTGCAAGCACCCTGACTCGTCATCAGTCAAGCGCCACGTTGCGGATTGTTCTCACCCTCACCCTCGTGAGGTGCTAATTTTAAAATTCACCCCTCTTCCTCGCCCTCGTGAGTGCCCTCGTTATTTTATATTACGCGTAAATAAACCCCCATAGAATTTTCTACAATCTATGTGCTTTCAAAATAAAAAATTCACGGATACTTGGCAAAAATATGGCAGCTTCAAAATGTACCCTTCTCTTTCGCTTTGGAAGCAGAGTTGCTGCAACGTTGCTTAATATTAGTCTTTTTTGGTCCTGTCCACAATCCTGGAGGGTATTAAGTGGCCCTCTGAAACTCTGAAAAATCCACCCAAGCCACAACAATCGATAGCGTAATATTTTGTTAAGTGGCGAGGTTGTAAATATTTGTTAATTTAGAAATAGTGGGTAAGTTTGAATTTGCGTCTTGTTTCTGACCAGGGTGCCCAGATTATTCCAGTCTCAAATCAGGACTCTTAACTGAGTTTTAAAAATTCACCCGTTTGAATCCCAAAGTTTACACTACCATTTAGTGTTTCTGTCGGTGCAAAGATTGGGAATAACCGAACTTGCAATTGCAATTGTAATTGATAATGCAAGTACCAGTAAGGACGTAACTGGTACTTGCTAAAATACGGCAATTAAATCATTCAAATAACCGAAGTTGAACTTGCAATTAGTTCATACGTTACTTGTAGTTGGTAAGGCAATTGCAAAAACATTTGGATGTAATTGCACCGATGAGTACAATTGCAAGTGCAATTTGCAATTTGCAATTGCAAGTAAACTGATATACAGCATAAATGATCGGCGATGAGGCAAAATAATCTGTGCATTTTTGATTGGTAGCAAAATGATAGATGCACAAATGAAATAACATTCCTTTAAGCCTTCCAAGGCTAAAATATTGTAAAATTTCATTCTTCAATATATCTTTACAAGATGCCCTTAAAATATTTCGCCTTTTTTCTATGATTTTGTGCAAATTGGAGAATATTGATACTAATCGAAAATTCACTTAGGTCATTTTGCATCCTAACCGACGAAATCGCACAGTAAGTACAGTAATCGCACTCATTGAGACTATACACGTGATTATTATGCACTTCAGTTATTAGAGAGGAATGACTTATTGAGGGATTTTATGGAATTTTGCGCTCAAATTCGAAATGGTTGCAAGTTGCAATTAAATTGATAAGTATTTTTAAAATTGCATCTTTTTACAGTACAGGTACTTGCAATTGCAATTGAATTTCTTGCAATTTCAATTGTGCTTAACCGGTAATTGCGAGTATTTAATGCTTTTTTAATTGCAATTTAAGTACACAGAAATTGGACTTGCACCTGCAATTGCAATTACCTGATACAAAATAACCGCAATTGACCCGAACTTGCAAGTTCAATTAGTAATTGCGGTTAACTTGCAATTGACAAGAAACACTACTACCATTATAAACACAATAAGATAATGCTCTTTAACGTGTAGACCAGCCGACTATATTTTTTGTTAGATCTACAAGACGACATTTTCCCCTGTTTCTTCACGATCTTCATAAAAATCTAACGTTCTAAAAGCCTAAAGTTTTCACTCCAAGGGTCAAAGTATCTTAAAACAAATGGGAAACACGTCACTGTATTATAGTGCTTAAATCTGATAATGTAGAAAATTAACATTCTTGAGATATTATTTCATTTATCAAATGTTCGACTGAAAATTTAGCTAGAACATTTTGAACTAAAGCTGCAACTTTGTCCTAAAGTTAATGAAGCATTTGAATCTTTTGAACATTTTCCCATTAAACGAAAAAGAAATTCCAAACTTCTGAAAGATTAAGGATGCTTTACTCCATAATATGACAGGACTAATTCGGCAGTTGCGGGTTTGCCACCACTTTGATTTTTAAATGATTGAGACAGACAAATTCACTTAGCGTGGTCGAAGTATGCTTTTTGAAATTAGGGGTCGAACCCTTTGCACAACTTGCATCAAATCTACAGATGTTGCACCAAAAGCATTTGTCTCCTTTGGTGGTACACCTCCTTTTCTCACTGCAACGGTAAAGGCAACTATTCTTTGGCAATCCGAATATTTAATGAAGACAGTTTTTACCGACATTGCCAATCAAAAAAGAAAACTTCCAATTCAACGTTTAATACGGGCACACGGACCTACGATAGAAAGCATAAACTATTATTAATACCCAAGGAGAAAGAATTATTAATGCAGGCGGTAAGAAAAAATGCAAAAAGGAATGCCAACAACACCCGAGGTTCCCAAGCGGTCACCCATCCAAGTACTAACCGAGCCCAACGTTGCTTAATTTCAGTGATCGGACGAGAACTGGTGCTTTCACCGTGGTATGGCCGTTGGCATACGGAGTTGCAAATCTTTATGCATTTGTTTTACTGCATCTAGTTCAATTAACTGTTATTGGTACTTGCAAGTGAACGCTGCAGAACTGTTCCGTACAACTGCAGTTTTGAACAGCACGAAATAAAAACGTTCAAAATTAAACAATTGTGCATGAAGAGCAGAATTTAGATTTATATGTATTGTTTATATTTGTATTATGAATCATAATTTATGATGCCATATCGCTTTGCCCCAAAATGCAACAAAGTGATATTTTTGTAAGCTATACTGTGAAATCAGGACTAAATTCAGGCTCATCAGGTCATCAGGTGACCATGGGTCAAATCAGGACAGTCCTGATCAAATCAGGACTTCTGGGCACCCTGTTTCTGACCCCAGTGACCTTGGATAAAATTAAACTTTAAGTACTGATAGGTCTCATAGTTTTATTTTTCATTCCTTAATTTAGCCCTATCGTTTGAATATACACGGGTAGTCCCAATTACTCTTAATACATACCCAGGTAAAAAAACCTTTTTGAGTAAATTTTGGATGCAGATACTTTTCAGGTATAGGTTAGAGGTGGGGCCCGGAAGCGGACTTTTTGATTCGGGCCGGCCCGAACCCGACCCGGCCGGGTTTTTGGCCGGGTTTGGGCTTCAAATACGAACTTACGTTGGGCCACGATCGGGTTCGGGCTGCTCTAAAACAATGAAATCGGGTTAAGATCGGGCTTGGGCCTGCATTTATTTTTCAGTTCGGGTTTCGGGCGCGCCAGAAATTACAAGTGACCCGACACTTTAACTAGAATAAAATTCAGGACATATATGTGACATGCACATTTGACGTTGCGCAGAGTTCCAGCATTGCTTTCACGTAGTAATATTCATGCTAAATAATCGCTCGTTGTATTTAATGCGTACACCGGCTTACAAATTTTGAAACGATCCCTTCCGCTTGATATTTTATGTTCGCAAATTTTCAGAGCCAATAAGAAGTTTTGCTCCTTAAGTGCATGCTTATTGAATGTGTTGAGTAGGGAGGGAAAGTACTTATATGTAAATATTATAGACTATGTAAACAGAGGATTCACAGCGGATTCAACTATTACTAAAAAGGGGGGTTTCCACTGGGTTTTAAAACCATTTATTGGTCGGGTTTTTAACGGGTTTGGGTCGTAAAAAATGTTGGAGACCGGGTTTTTAACGGGTTCGGGCTTCACAAAATTTAAGGTGCTTAAAGCGGGCCGGGTTGAATATCAAATATTTAGCCCGGGGGCGGGTCGGGTCGGGCCAATAAAGTATTTTCTCGGGTTTCTTCCGGTTCGGCCCTGAAGTTAAGCCCGAATCCCACCTCTAGTATAGGTACTCCCGATATAGTTTGGGAACAGGTAGAGGTTCAGGAAAAGTGAAACTGTGTATTCAGGTACAGATAAACATTTATTTACCCAAATTCAGGTACAACATTTTTGTACCCAAGCAGGATACTGTTTCGAATTCAGCAAAAAAATCCAACTTTGGTTCACGCCCTTGAAACCTAAAAGCTTACACAGATCAATGAATTTTTTGGAAAATCTGCGATGTTTATTTGTTGGATTACTGTGTATGAAGCTGGCGCTGTGGGATTGCCTTGACTCAGAAAAATGTATGTAAGATTTTCTCTCCTAATTTGATAAAGGTTCCGGTAAGGAAAAATCATGAGGGATTATATGTGCACTCTGCGCCCCCCTGTTTCGTTCACATCCTCTCCATTGGTTCTCTCCGTCATTTTCATGAGGGCTCCTGAAATCAACGTGTACTCACCCTCCCCCTCGCATTTTGTGAGGGCGAGGACGAGTGTGAGAGCGAGGCATCCCTCAATCCCTCGTGAGGATGCCCATGTATGGTTCATCTTGGTGTAGTACGGATTTCAGATTTAAATTCACGCGCGCTTTAGATGCATCGGCGACCATAGCACAGCGCAGCCAGCTATATATTGCATGCAACTATTTACTGCCTTCTCAATTTATATTTGTCTTGCTGAGCCGATGAGCATGAGCAGTGAGTTGTGAAGCAAATTTTTAGGGGTGAAGCGAAACGATTATCCCTATTGCGAAGGTTGGGCTATCTGGCTGTCTGTGTAGGTTGTCTTGTCCGAACGATATCTGCCGAACCTATGCTACTACGCATTTCAAATTTTTTACAGGGACAGATCATGCAAAAAGTAAGAACCTTATTGTTTTTGAAGGAAATCGTTTCATCCGTTTGATCTCATAAAATTAAATGAGGTTACGTATAAACACATACAAATACGCATGTATACAAACTACGCTGAAGCATCGCCCCCAGGTGACTTAGCACGTTGTGCTGATCACAGATGCTTTTTAAAGTTTTAGACTTATTGTCAGGAGAAGAGAAATGTTTCGTAAGTATTGATGCAGTTAATAGTACAAGTGAAACTGACTTGGCCAAGTTTTGATTTAGTTCGATAACGTGATTGGAATTTCTCTTGCAGAGAAAAGATTTCATTTCAGTTAGAGGCTAAATTCAATGTGACTTTTTCTAAAATTATTGTAGAATTTGGAGTCATTTGAATTTTCTTGAAATTGCAGTTCATTTACAATTAGTTACATTTGGAATTCTGTGCATTTTGAGCGATTTAAAAATCTGTGGGATACAATATTATTGTCAGTTTACTTGACTCGACTATTTCATGAGCTATTACAGTCAACTCTCGTTATAAGGGATGGCTTTATAAGGGAAAAGTTTCTATAAGGGACGAGTTTGTCCGTCCCCGCCAGATCTCCCATTAACGCAATGCTTAAGAAAAGTGCTTATAAGGGACATTCCTATAAGGGAAAACTCGCTATAGTGGAACATATATTGGGTACCATGGAATGAAAAATAGTGCCTATTAGGGATTTTAATCGACTTAAATCCTGTAACCGCACTCTGTGCTCATGTTTTTCAATCATAGCTGTTAGTGATTTATTTCCAGCACCGTTCCTCGTTTCATTCAAATCAATAATACGGATTTGAATGAAACGAGGAGTGAATCCATTCACATAGATTCCGTAATTTTGAATGTTCGTAGGACGTGATATTCAATATGTAATTACTTCAACTTGTAATAATTATTTATATTTCATAACGAGCTCAAAATCGTAGGTATTTAGATTTAGGCTTTAAGTTTGGCAAATTCAACTGTGAATAGTATTAGAAAATCCGAGGCAAAATAATTAGAAAACCATAATGATAGATTCAAATCTGAAAACAATTAGGCTGTGGTAATCCAGCAACCGGCGCACAGTTATTTAAGTGGCATTCTATTCTACAAATTTCTCCTGAATAAAACTATGGATTGAAAAGGTCAAGTTAATGCTGCTTGATTAAAAAGAGAAAAACAAATTATTTTTTAGCATACGCTATAAGGGAATTTGTCCCTTATATGCATATAAGGGAAAGTTTTTATAAGGGACAAAATATCCCAGTCCCCAGAGATTCCCTTATAACGAGAGTTGACTGTACCATCAAAAATAACTTTGTAAAAAGGAGAAAACTTTTGCGTTCGTAAGGATTTAAAGTTTTATTGCTAAAGTTCAGTCGTTTCACAATTCAGATTCATTTTTGAGAAGATAAAATGAAACCCAAATGACTTCCCAAAGAATGCAGATATTCCTGAAACCTTGCTCACTATTTTTCCATTCACTCCAACAATTCGTAGCATAATGACTTGTATACCATCATTCTGGGTTGCTCAAAAAATATATTTCCAATTAGCATCAAATTTTATTTTTATATTTCGTCCTAATAGATATGTATCCATGTGTATAAGTTTTTTGGGGTTTCACATGGGAGCTACTCTGTGAATCATCGGCCAATTAATTTAACCATTGAATTATCCAGAAATTTGATATTATCATTAATTTCATTAACTTTGCATTTCAAGGCAATCATGCTAGTTATGCAAAAATGGGGATTGTGATCAGAAACAGAACGGTAAGCATACTATTAAAGAACCTTTTGTTAATTCTGTTGGAATAAATAGTAAAATTACACTCGGATAAGATACAACGTTAGTGTTTACTTGTGTAAATACTCTAAGAATACGGTTCATGATGAACTGCCTGTACACATTTCTTCAAAGTAGTCCTCGAAAACGCAAATCGACAACTATCTGACGTGCAAGCAATAAACTGGAACGTTGATACTGAGTTCCAACTCAAATGTAAATAGCAATTTGATAGATAATACATTTCGATGTGTAATCTGGGTATAGTTATTGCGCCATTATTTAAAACTGGACATGTTCCACGTGTACTTACAATTTTTACGTAAAACATTTGTAATCATATGCACAACATTTGGTTAAATATGCAGCTGATTTCAATTTTTCAATGAAATGCACAAGAATTCCAAACGTACTCCCAAAACCGAACAGCTAAGAAATGGCAGGCACCTGCGCCTTCCGACACTAGTGCTGCAACCGTTTCGTTCCTGAAACGAAAATTTTCGTTTCGTTTCATTTCGTTTCAGTTTGTTTCACCAAAATTGTATTTCAGTTTCAGTTTGGGACGAAACGAACGTTTCAGTTCGGCTTCTGAAACAAAACAAAACCGCCCTAATGACACGCATTTCAAGCGTTTCAATGCACACGTCATTTCATATTCTCAAAGGAAATTTCCCGTGGAATTTGTATAATACTTCACAAAGCTTAAAGGGATACAACGTACAGTATACCCGTGCTAAAACATTTACCCCATTTTATTACAATATTAGTACTTCAATAATTGGGTGCTCCTGAAACAATCGTTTTGTGTTCCGTTTCAGTTCATCGAAAAAAAATGAAACGAAATGAAACACATTTTTTCGAACTGAAACGAAACCTGAAATTCGTTCCATTCCAGTATGCAAACTGACATGAAACGAAGTTTTTGAAACAAACTGAAACACTTGCAGCACTATCCGACACAGGTAAGAAATTTGGCTTGTCCTTTGTAACAATTACTTTATACTGCAACTGTTTGTTACCCAAATATACATATCTGGCATTGTATGGATCAGAGGTGTCCATCCTTCGAAGGATTTCGTTCAAAGAAGGCTTCTTTGAACGAAGTAAAGCGTTAGCTTTGGCATTAATGAAGGGAACGAAAGGAAGTCTGGAAAGGAAACGAAGGATGAACGAAGGCCTCTGCTCTTTGCAGAAATAATAAAATGTGAAGGAACATGTTAATTTTACAGTCTTCAAATGCCGTTGAAACTTATAATCCCATCTACTATATTTTAGGCAAAATCCTTCCGTAACTAAAGTTTATGTACGTAAGTACTCCGTTACTCAACTGAAAAATATTATTCTGGCTGGTCTGCTTAATGTTATTCTAGAAACATTTATCTCACATTGGCAGAATGATACCCATAGCATATAAGCATATTATTCCCTTCACTGTACATATGTACATACTGATAATCTGCAAGAATTGTGAATAATTACAAACTAATTAATTATTAGTTTTTCAGAGGTAAGCAGTTGGAAATTTAAAGCTCTGACTTTGTGACTTGTGTTAAAAGATTTGGGATAAATATATGAACATGGAAGGAAGATAACGCATGAAGGGTATTTAAATACTTTTTGAAGGCGGAAAGAAGGATATAGCAGGATTTGAATGAAGGAAGGGTAAATATTCAGAAGGCTTCATTTTACGGAACGATGAAGGAACAGACAATTGGAAACGGTCACCCTTCTGAAGGATGAACGAAGGCGATTTCAAATGGACACCACTGGTATGGATGATATGGGTTCGGCTTGAAAAGAACTCTAAATAAAAAACTTTTATTTTTAATTCAAATTACTCTGTACTGAAATTGTTGGTAAATATTTTGAATTAGAGTCCACTTTCTGTTAAAATCCCATGAATGCTTATCCAGTTTCCAGATGAGGTATTCTGAAATGATTTTTTTGCTATTAAATTTCGGGATTTCTCCTATCGAATCAAAATTCTTCATACCTCAGTTACTGAAATGAACCCTTGACCTGCCGCCCATCAATCATCGTTTTCTGTTTCATCAGGTGCTAGAATAAATGAAACATTTAGTTGTCTAGCCAATCGTAGTCATTTCTATTCCTATAAATGCTGCTCCAATAATGCGTGGAAACCGTCGTCCTTATCGAGGGTTCCAAGTTACATATGTTTGTAATATTTTTAATGCCTTCTGTAAATGTTCACTAAAGCACGAACAATCTTGAATAATGAAAATTCAGTCAAGTATAATTATCAAAAAAGTCTTAACTTGAAGCCAATCATTAGTAAAGTAATAAATGTCTTTTAAGTGATTGATTTTTTGAATAATTAATATTGCCTTGAAACATGTCCGTATTTTAATGTGATAATAAAAGCATCTAAATTAATTTCTTTGTCTTCAAGTGGAGACGGAAATAAATGTTTTCAAAAATGGGCACGTGTAAATCGAAGTTAGGCACTTACATATATGGGGATCAACATTCTTAAAGTATAGACACGTACCTCAGGTTGGGCACCTATGTATTTGGGCAGATGCCTTTCGCCAAATTGGAAAAAAATATTACAAGTTGGACACGCAGTATATTGGTGTAGGCCTTTGACCAAATTCGCAAAAACAGTTTCCAAAATCGACCAGATAATTACAAAAAGTCTAAATAAAACCAACCCTAACCTAACGTATGCAATAGTTTAATTCAGGAGGCCCTAAATGATTTATGCAGCATGAACCATTACCAACCCTTGTATCACAGTACCCCTAACGTCACGTAAAGGACGATATCAATTAAGAGGTCAATACTGACACATAATAATTGATGAGATATAAAACAGTACTAAAATTTCAAGGAGCGGTTCTCACTCACCAACCAAATATGTACTTCCCAGCCCTGGCGTGGTAGAACAAGGAAGAAGGTCCATAATATTCAAAGGTTTTTATCAAATAGATAAATACATTTTATTTCCTTCAAAAAATATCCGCTGTACGCCACCTCCTAATATTCTTAGTCAAACTAGTATGTATTTTGTACACATGAATATGAATCACTCTCCTAGTACATATAATATGACTGGAGACACTCCACAATAAACCAAAACATTCCCAAAGTAATCCCCACCCCCAGGAACATAAACAAAGCAGGCCCCTGGGGATTATTCCACGTTAGCAAAAACACGGGTTGGTTTCTTTCCTTGGGAATTTTATCTGAACTTCCCCCATAGTCGGATTTTAACCTCTCATCGTACCTATTTCGAGACTGCTCCTTCCAAATGCTGTCGAATATACTAAACATCCCCGTTTCTATGAACTGTTGTAGACACTTTACCAAACCGGTCTGCATTGGGGCAGTGGCCGCCCAATACATGGGAAACAGATTAAATTTCTCGAGTCCTTTGTAACATCTTGTCTTCCGGGAAAGCTTTGGAATGTACTTTAAATAAGCGTCAACTTTCGGTTCAGTTCCCATCAATGCCCGCTTCCGTTTCCATATGAGCATTTCTGAAATAGTTTTTTCATTCTTGATTTTAGTGACGTCGACCCTGGATCTTAATTTATTCATATAGTCAACGTAGTCGAAAGGACCCTTGTTTATCATCAAAGGGAACAATGAGTCCCTTTGCGTCACAATAAGTCTGTATTTGCCTTTGGAGAGCTCCTTAAAGGTCTCAATATATTTTTCTTTCGCAGGTGAGACCAGCAAACTCTCAATGTGTGACGTGTAGTGGACAGTGATTACAACAGACATGAAGCTCCATAGAAAATACCAGGCCAACTTCCGACTGGATATCCCACAGCCTTGAGCCACTAGAGTGTTTGTGACAAATAAGACACAGGTTACAAAGGATCTTCCGTGAATTTTCCACATTAGCATTGATAAACCCAACATCGACAAAACCATGAATGTCCACACCAGCACCTCAAAAGGGTAGAAAATTGCAAGTAAATTCGTATGAACTGTCGTGGTGGAATTGGAACAGTACAAAAACAAATGTGGGTAGTCATTTACTCGGAAGGTGCTCACAAGACTGTATACAAATGCACCTATCATGTACTTATAAGGATTAAACGAGGGAAGACTAAAGTTATTTGCTTTATTATACTGAACAACTGATGATACATTTAGAGACCTGGTCATTTCCAAAATCATTTTTTTCTCCACAACATACAGTCCGTATTTACGCCGGAACCCCCGACCCAGCCGAAGATCCAGTAACGTCAGAGGTTCCACATCTGTTTTTAAAGGTTTCGTACCCATGGAATTGAATGTGTCGATTGGCCAGCCATTGAAAGAATACTGCCGATTAAAAAGTTGGCGATAATTTGGCTTCCTATGGAGGCAAAACGTGACTCGGTTCTGACAAAGTTTTCCCAAGGAATATAATTCCATCACTTTGTAATCCTGTCCCAATTTTGTCACCTCAAAGATGATATTAATGTCCGGAAGATATTGGAAATTAGGTAAGATACTGTCCGCATCGAAGCGAAGATGTTTCCTTTTCAATGGGGTTTTAGATAGTTGGAGTAACATTACACTGTCCTTCTCTTGGTTGAAACGAAATGTTCTTGTTAAGTAAAATGGGGGATAAATCAATAAGCTATTTGCATTTTGTGATAGCCAAGTTATGTGAATTCGGCCAGTCAGTTTGTGACTGCTGGGTAGATTCTCACCAAAGAAAGTAGTACTCACCGAGGATTTTAATATTGTGGGCCTGTTCGCCATAAATAGTACGTTGCACAGGGATTTTGAAAACATTCGGGGGTGTCTTTCGTGATAGATAATTTCGACATTTTCTAACTCATTGAGAAACGTCAGTAAAGATTTGGAATGGGAGGAATTAGTGGAAGAAAAGGAAATTAAATAGGAATGTAAAAGAAAAAGGAATGTTGCTCTGACACTCATTCCAATTTTATGTACGTTTTGACTTAAGGAAGAGATTTGCCCTGTTGGCGGAACGGGTGTAAATAATACTGATAAGACCAGCAGGTAGTCCTTCCAAATTGTGGGAACATTCTCCAGTGTTTTTAAATCATAAGAAAGTAATAGGATCTTGATGTAGATATACTTGGATTAGCACGCACACGGGAGCAAATGTGACGCATGTCGATCATTGGCGTTTTCGTGTGAAGTACATTTTTGGAGGTTTACTGATAACATGAGCCAGTACACGCATTCGGAGATTGTAGACGTTATGGTTTTTAAACAAATTAATTTTGGCATAAAGTTTGGCATAATAAAACCCATATACATATTACTTTAAGATAATATTACACGCATGGAATTTAAAAGACTAATAATGGTTTCAAAAGTGGGTCGTTTTTAGTTTTAATTAAATGAAATTAATATAAGGTACAAGTTTCAAATTTGTATGGAAAATAAATAAAAGGATTTACACTTTTTACAAAGAATTCTGACTTGAGCAACGACAGGTTTTCAAGGTGGATATTTCTTATCTTATTTAACCTAAGCCAGTTTACACAAAATCAGTTTCCGGGGAGGCTCATACCCGTAACCCTTTACCCGGAAGGTGTTCGCAAATGCCGAAAATTATTAAGGGAAACCATAAGAATATGCAAATGTTTTTCTTACAATGCCATGCTCTTTACTGTGTCACTGTAAGGAGAAATTGTAGCAGCACGGTTAATGAAAATAAGCACGGGTAATGAATTCTACTAATTCTAGGAATTTCAATATTTATGTCAGGCATTTGCGTAAAGTAAGTACTATATGGTACGGTACTTTACGTAATATGATTAGCATGACCAGTGCCGCCCGTATAGCACTTTGTAAGTCCCAGGGTTGCACAAATGAAAATGCCCTCGGTTTTATGCCTGCCCTCCTGAAAATGCCCTGGAAATGCCCAAAACGCCGAAAATGCCCTGAAAATGCCTTACTCTGAAAATGCCCGGCATTTTGGGCATTTTAGGCAGGCATTTTGGGCATTTTTACAGAAACTTATACACTATGACCAGTATTGCTCCTTTAGCTAATATAAGGGAGTTTTTCACCGCATAATCAAACCCATCCAGTTTTAGAAAATGTTATACTTGATTTAAAAAAAGAATTTAATTCGTCTAATTCCCTAATGGCTATTTCAATAAGCCCCAACGGAGTTGGAAAGAACAATTTGCACAGTGCCAGCATAAATTCCGTATTTTGATTATGGCTTATAAAGTATAGAAAAGTTTACACTTTCATTAGACACATATAATGCGACGGTTATAATACAGTAAAACTTGTTTATAGTGGTTTCTCTAGGGGAAAGAAAATTTGACCACTATTACCAGGGACCATTGTGCCGTATATAGTGGTCCTAACCACTGTATAAAGTACTTCAAATTAAATAATTCTCACGCACGATTAATGCATTAATGCTTGCTCATTTTTTCATATTTTTCCTTGCGAGAAATTCTTGAAGGAAATGTACACATTGGAGGGCCGTTACCCAAGACGTCATAATTGTAATTCCCTTTAAAATAACTTTGAAAACCAATCATGCCGAACACACTTAAGCACCACTCCAAGCCTTAACACAAGAAATGCATGTTTGGAATGTGAATGACGTTTTTGAAGTTGTCTAACTTCGCGCAATTTAAATTTACACTTATATATCGGACCACTGTATGCAGAGTTGAAAGCCTGCATTTCTATACGAATGGTCAAAATCCCAGGCCATAATTGACAGGGGACCATTATATAAAAAACTATTATAAGCGGGGTGTACGCAATGTTAAAAGATAGGACTTATGACGGGGAAACCTGACATGGGCCACAATGTGGAGGAAACCACTACATAGCCGGCCACTATATACAAGTTTTACTGTATATGTCAAAACTTGGAGCTTCCAGTTTCCTCCTTTAATCAGCCCTAGTAAACCGGTGTACTAATTCTAGGAGTTCAAAATGTAACAATAAATACATTTAGATGCCGACGAGTTTTGAAGCTCACAAACAATGATATTGTTAATCTTTTAACAACTATTTTATCTTTTTGTATTGCAACTTTGCCCGAATATGTTTGTTCTTGAAATCTAAATAATTACAGACCAGTGTACAAGCGAATTTTTGCAACAAAATAAGGAAAATAGAATTATTATTATTTTTGCATAAATATGTCTATATCAACTGGCTCCAGGCTTCAACCTTTTTGGAAACAGTTTGTTTCTATAATTTTAACATGTAATCCAGTTGAATATTAAAATTATTTGCAACATACTGTTTTGTGACTTATTTTGCAAAACTAGCAGGTAGTTAAAGCCATATATTTAAAAAATTGGAGTGAATATGCCGAAAATGCCTGCCCTAGGCTGAATGTGCCCAAAATGCCCAAAGTGCCATAGATGCCCAAAATGCCATGAAATGAAAATGCCGAAAATGCCATGGCATTTTCAATTGTGCAACCCTGGTAAGTCCATGCATTGGATGTTGCATTCCAGGGTTGGCAAGTGATAAGAAATGGCCTGGCCGTTATTGGTTAAAATCCGGTTCTTACCGGCTTGGTCTAATTGCTTGGGTTGGTATTAAATGGTCGTAATTAATATTATCCAAATAAATCCACTGTCCAATAAAAACCGGTTTTAACCAAAACGTACCACCGGCTTGGCTAATATTACGCATGCATGAACACAGGGTTGCAAAGTGGTCAGAAATGGCCTGGTTATTATTGGTTAAAATCCGGTTCTAACCGGACCGGACCTGTTGTATAGGTTGGTATAAAATGGCCATAATTAATACTATCCAAATAAGTCCACTGTCCAATAAAAACCGGTTTTTACCAATTCTTGCCACTGGCTTGGCCTTTATTGATAAAAGCCGGTTTTTTGCCAACCCTGTGCATTACATGTTTTCATTGTTTTGATCTGATTTTGTGCTTACCTTTTTGTAACCCCATCCTATATTTACATTTATTGCGAAGATCCGAATATGCATTTATTCGCATGTGTTATGCGAATTACTGGGTCCAGGACTCATTGTAATTTAGTGGGTTAATTTTGATAATTATATTAGTATGCATACCCGTGTATTTAATTGAGATTTGGAACCTTGTAGCTCACTATTTGCAATAAAGGCTACTTGTAGGAAATCACTGCAATTTACCCCGTATAAATACCAAGAAAAACACAAAGCCATTATCCAACAATCTTCTATCCCTTGCGGTGTTAATATCTACCTATTATTATCATTTGTCTATTATAGTGTCTCAAGGAGTCAATATAGGATATTGGTTTTCACTCTTGACACTGCCATTGTAATCACATACAGAAACATACAGTCAAACATACATAAAACGTTCGTAAAGGTGTAAACAGATATATTAAGTATAGGAGTCATCTCTCTGTACCAGTATATGCTTAATCAACATTCTTTCAAAAATACCGTGTACACAGTCACGCATACGACAAGGAAGAGGGAATTCATTCCATGACTTTACACAAGCATAAACTATGTTGTTTTTGCATAATGGCGGCCTTGGCCATAGGCAGGTAGAGAACAATACAGTCAGAGCAGCGTAATCTACTAGAAGAAACCTATAAAAAAAGAATAAACCATTAATGTAGTTAATGTTACTACCTTAGTGTGCCAAGTTCAACATAAACTTATGCTTCTATAGTATGTGATACGATCAAGGACAGCTAAAATATTGTAATGTTCGTATAGTTGCGAGAGTGTAAGTATATTTTTATCATTACGGTTACGGGAATACATTCTCATTAAGAATTTGTCCAACTTACATTGTATGATGTCAATTCTAGACTTGCATTGCTCCAAATAAGTAAACAATAATCAATATGACTAAGTACAAAAGAATTGATTCGCTGCCTGCGAGCACTGTCATTTATCAGGTATCGTTTGACACGGATTAGTGACCCCATATATTTAGATATTTTTTGTAGCACATACTCTACATGTTCTTGGTAGGTAAATTTATCATCCAATATTACACCTCAGTATTTGAAAGCCCACACTCTTTCCAGTGGTTCACTATTCACGTAAATCTCACAATCAGTTGTAATAGCAGATGGCGATTTGTTAAAAAGTAAATATTTGGTTTTAGAAATACTTATTGTCAATGCATTATAGTTCATCCAGGTATGTAAGTTATCCCGACACCCTTGAATGCGTTTAAATAGACAAGAAACACAATTGTCATACATAAAGATAACCAAATCATCAGCATATGCAATATAGTCAACAGTCAAATGTTCATTCAAGTCAGAGAAAATCATACAAAAAGATACGGACCAAGTATGGATCCCTGAGGCACTCCATTTACATCATTATATACATCAGAAACAAAATCATTACATATTATTTTAAATCTGCGGTTATATAGGTAGCCAGTAAGTACACGCAAGATGAAAATATTACAAAACTTTGACTGCAACTTGTGAAGTAGTAATATCCGGGACACAGAGTTAAATGCTTTTTTAGGTCAATGAATACCGCTAAAACTTTTACTAGAGGTGCTCTGAGATACATATAAATTTTGTGTACAAACACAAGCACGGCAGTCAAACATGATCGATTACGCCTGAAACCATTCTGGTTTTCATCCAGCAGTTTTTCACAATCAACTAAGAGGCGATTATACACAACCTTTTCAAACAACTTGTTCAAGAAGGGCAGGAAGTGAATTGGTCTATATGAGTCTGCCTCAACTTTACTGCCTTTCCCCTTATAGATAGGAGAAACATGTGCTGTCTTAAAGTATTGAGGTAGACATCCCATAGTGAAATTCATATTGAAAAGGAGCATTATCGGGAAAACTAGAGACGCCTTTACAAAAACCTGGCGACTGATAGTGTCATGCAAATTACTTTTAAGGCTTAATCGCGAGAACGCATACCAGATTTATTTTGGCTCGATCGGCACGTGAGCACCTTTCATTACAAGAGTTTCTTTAAATTGTAGTCAGTATAATTTTCTTCTACAGTAAATGTATTGGCGAGTGTATTACAGATTTCAATAGGCGTTTGTACATAAGAACTATTCATACATAATTTTTCAATACGTGATACAGATTTCCTCTGTACACCTAAGACCTCATCAACAGTATTCCATGTACCACGCGATGTAGTGGCATTCTTTTCAAATTGTGCATTATAGAACATACGTTTTTAATTATAAATACTAGACGTAACACGGGCTCTTAATTTCAAATACTCATTTCACGTGGTGTTAGAACTGCTTAGAATAGCAAGTCCTTTGCATTTATTCCGCTGTGATATTAATTTTCGTGTCTTAGCGTCAATTAAGCACTTGCTAGAAATGTTAACAAGTTTTTTCTTCAGAGGGGCATATTGTTCAAGCAGTACAGAAACTGTAGTTGAGATAACATTGTAGGCAAAATCAATAGGGTACCTACCATTATTCAGTAAATTCCAATCTACTTTACAAAGCTCAGAGTTGAACGGAGTCCAATCAAGATCCTTAAACTTACGATACGATACAACATTACGTGTATTTGCAGAAATGCCCTTAAAGCTATATTCAGAGGAGAGGTAGTCATGGTCTGAAAGACCAGTAAAGTCCGAGGTCCATGGAATAGTTATATTGGTAGGGACATATAGGTGGTCAATGAGGGAGCTACTTATACGCTTACCAGCAGTACGCCTAGTCTGTACATTAATAATTTGTTTGTACTCAAAGGAACTGACACAAGTCATAAGCTCAAGGGATTCATACGAGGAGTTGGATATGTCAATATTTACATCACCTAATATAAAACATTTAGATTTCAGAGTATATATACGTTTGAATAGTTTTTCAAAGAAAAGTAGAAACTTTCTAACATTTGAGGAAGGAGGCCTATACAATGAAATGATAAAAATATATTGGTGTTCTGAGAGACCCAACTTACATATAAGCAACTCTACCCCACTGTTGAAGAGGTCTATACCCCAATCAATAATATTAAACCGCACTCTATCATGTAGATATAACAAGATCCCACCACCTTTCTTATTAACTCTATTTGTAGTAATAAGATTATACTCTGGAATATTGTATGCGCCTAAATTAGTATTAGGGTGAAAGAAGGTCTCAACAAGAGAACAAACGTCAATAGCTTTGTCATAGAGAATGCATTTCAACTCTTCATATTTATGCCCTGTATAATTATTTATGTTTAAAAAGAAAAACTTTACCAATTTAGAGGCAGAGGTATGTGGCTTACACAGTGTTGGGTTGAGATTTGCAACAATGGAAGTACTCTGGTCAGGGAGAAGTGTCAAGGTATTACTTACAACAGTAGTATTTACACATTATTTTACAGTAGAATTAACAGTATTAATAATAAGCGCAAGAAGAAATAGCACAATTATGTTAGTTGAGTATTTCCCTGACACTATTTCTATGACAAGCAAGGTAACTCTACGTTATAAAGTTTTATCCTAACAGTAATGGCCTATGCCGAGGGAAGAAAAAAGTTACCCGACACCCGACAGGAATTCAGGAAAATTATCCGAAAACGGTCGGGTAAACGTGCAAACTACTCAAAACATTTCTAGTACAAATTACCCGACACCCGACACGTGTCGGGTAAAATGCAATTCCCCAAGGGCCAATTCTACATCAATGGCCATAGATACAGGAAGCCTTGACCTCTTTTTTCTTGTAGTTATTCGGAACTGCTTGATTTCTACCTGAACGGCCGTTTCGTAGTCGCCTTTTCAGCCAAAAATTCGGTATCCTAGCTAAACGCATAAAGAGCTAAACGTATAACAGCTAAACACATAGAGTTATACGCATAATCCGCTAAACGTATAAGGTATCTAAACGCATAATCATCTATACGTATAAGGTATCTAAACGCATAATCATCTATACGTATAAGGTATCTAAACGCATAATCATCTATACGTACAAGGTATCTAAACGCATAATCATCTATACGTACAAGGTATCTAAACGCATAATCATCTATACGTATAAGGTATCTAAACGCATAATCATCTATACGTATAAGGTATCTAAACATATAATTGTCTAAACGTATAGTCTTTAAAAACGTATAATCGGCCAAACGTATAAGGTATTTAAAAGCATTTACATGTACATTTAATACATGTCCTTGCAAGACCATCGTCGCTAAAGAGACCAAATTGTCTCATGCATATTCAACCGACGTCTACTTGTAATTTCAATAAAAGGAAAATAGTCTACGTACAGGCAATGCGTACAGGTAAAACCCACGCAAATAGTTTGAATCCCACTGTTTATCAGGAGCCGTTGATGACCCCGTAAAAATCAGTATTTACGCCAATTACTGATATTTTCCTGACTATATTTCCGGGAGTGGCTTATAATATATTTGATTTTCTTGGACCGGTCTTGTCAAGTTTTTCCAAAATTTACGTCATTGAACTGCGTCAACGTTTGGGTAATTTGAGCCACAAAAAGGGTACACGTATGGATTGTTCCAGGGGTGGATTAATAAAATAATTTTTACCCTGACCCTAACCCCCAAAATGGATTTGTGGGCCATTGCATTTGCATGTATGTAATCTGAGGGCCTTAGTCAACATTTTTGTTACCCTGCCCTAAATGTTTTACAGGGTGGGCCACCCCGTAAATCCACCCCTGAATTTTTCTAGAACTCAAAATTAACATGTTTGCTGGAAATCTTGTAGGATTTCCGCTGAAATGCTGTAAAGTTTAGTTAGTAAGTAAAATTGAATCTAAAAAAAATTAAACCATGCGTTACAGTTTTTGCTCCGGTGACCTCATTGAAGCAGGATAATAAATAAATAAGATCATCATTATTAACTTAATTCTTGTAGCTTACAATCAAAATAGGTGTTTTGCAGAGCTTTATATTTGCAAAAGCAGGTGTCAAAAACGTGTTGCAAAGGGAATTCAAAATTATCTCCACATTACTGGCCGTATCCTGCTGTTATCTGTTAATTTAAAGCTTTGCGCGCTCATTTCACTAAATAGCAAGCCGCTATGCTATGTAGTACACGTTTTCACTATATGGACATGCAAGCCGGTGGTATATGCAGCAAGCAAAAGCCGAGGAGCACAGCGAGATGAGCGAGCTTAAAAAGCTCTCCTCTGCGACAGAGTTTCAGCTCGCTGTGCTTCTCTTGCTGTGTATACCACCTGCTGTCTATCTACTGGAAGCTCATTAAAGCGTACAATATTAAGCAATTTTAGATTGTCGCCATAATCTAAAATTCCTTAATATTGTACTCTCTATTGAGCGTCCAGTAGTAAGGCTTCTGTTCGGGACGGTGCCAGGATTGGGACAGTTTCGGGACAATATTTTTGCCCCATGTTATTTCGGGACTGAATCGGGACTTTTTTGTCCAAATAGATTTCGGGACGACACGGAACAATAGATCGGGACAGGAAAAAATACCTGTACAGTATACAATTGCTGCAAAAATGAATATGTATAGGAATCGTTCCGTTTAAAATTTGTTGTTTTATATGTAAATACTTTTTAAAGTAAACGTTCGCTATTATTGGAGGTATTCTTATCGAAATATTTATCGAATTTGGAGCATTTCTTTTAAGACTGGGATTATAATCGGGATGGGACATCCCGAGGTTTTGGGAACGGGACAGAGATCGGGACCAAATTGTTGTCCCCATGTTACTTCGGGACTGAATCGGAACGAACTTTTTTGTCCCAAGGATTTCGGGGCGGGACAGAATTGTCGGCGGTACAACAAAATTGTTCCCAGTAGAAGCCCTATCCAGTAGAACTTCCCAAGCGCAATTTCCTCTATTAATCCAGAACGTCGTGTCTCTCAGTCTGTGTCGATATTCAAACCTACAGCGAATGCTCTACTCATATGTGCCATGGTTATGGATTTCAATTCTATCCCAGCGAAGCGGACTATTAATATTAAGCCTTCTCGACATGCCATGATACGGGATCTTTAGCAATTTACGGTTTTGTGTATACTCTCACAATTTTTAAGGAACTGCCCCTGTGCGAAGCACAGGGCTTTTACTAGTATTTGTTATTATCCTAAAACTGTTTGAAAAAATTAATTCTGGCGCTTGGTTCTAGAAAATTTCAATGACAGTTCGCACATATATTAGACGATCCCTGTATTAGTATTGTATTTTGAGACGCCAGCAAAAATATGAAAATAAAAAGACAAAAACTCTATCCGGAGCCAAATTAAAAGAAATTCGGTAAGGGAATTTTTTTTCCAAAATTAAGGTTGTAGTATCTGAAATGTTTGACAACGTGATAAAGTATTTGAGTTGCGGGCATTTTCGGAAAATTTGGAAATTTTTTAATATTCGACCAGTACTTTTTCCATTATTTAGAATTGCAGCCAATATGTGCTAAAACATGTTCTTTCCATAATTATTTATCAAATTACTACTACACTGAATGTAAAAAAATTATTGCAAATGGTGAGTTCGAGAATTAATAAAATTGTCGACATTGAGTCCATGAAGACGTGTATGTTCAACACGTGGTACTCTTCTAGACTTAAATGCATACGAAATACATAATGGACTGACTGAGATTTTTGCTATACACGACTGAGTGGACTGACAGAATGTTAGAATGCTACTTACTTGGGACTATTAGAGTTAGAGGACTTGCCTGTACACATTGCCTGTACTTAGACTATTATTATTAAATATTAGTATATATTCCTTTTATTTAAATTACATGTAGACGTGGGTTTAATATACAATAGACAATTTGATCCCTTTAACGACGATGCTGCTGCAAGGGAATGTGTAGAACGCTAAATATTGTTTTGATCTAAATTTTTGTTAAACTAAAAAAAAAAAGTTTTGAATTAAAATACTAGCCGTATTCAAACGAATGTCAATATATACATGTACATTATTATACATTATGCGTTTAGATACCCTATACGTATAGGTGATTATATGTTTAGATACTCTATACGTTTAGACGATTATATGTTTAGATACCCTATACGTTTAGACGATTATGCGAATTGAGCTTATACGTTTAGCTGTTATATGTTTAGCTTTTATGCGTTTAGGGGTGTAATCCAAAAATTCATGGGGAACGCAGAAGATGCATTAGTTTCTATTACGATACCCGGAACCGTCCAAATAGAACATCTTTGACCTCGCTACTGATCTGCACTCAGTTCTGTTTCTATTTCGCTCTGACTCTTTGGGGCCCCCTGGAATGTTTTGGAAGATACGAAAAAAGCGTAATTAAACTTAAAACTTGTTTGTCAATTACAAATTTCCTGGTAAAATTTGCAACTGCCATAATTCAATGTACCTTTAATTTTCAGATACTTCTGCCCTCAACGTCCGCCAAACCCAAATTTCAAGTTCAAACCCGCATGGAAATTGGCAGCACAATTGTGCTCAATGTAGATACAAACGAAAAATGTGTGCAGAATTGTGAACGGACATCATTCGTAAATTTCCCGAAAGAAGACCGTCGTTCAATATTCAAGATAATCTTAGTTAATAATGAGCTTTGTATGTATGTATTTTAGGGGTTCCCTCTCAACATTGAGAGAGATACTGCTCAGGCCGTCAAGTGGGCCCATTGCAGATTGCCCTGTACACTTTACTTTGGGCGTGTTCCGAAGCGACCAGTTGCAATTGAGTAGTACAACAGGTCGCCCGAGCTCGCCTGTTTGAGGAGACTTAAGTCTAGGGTACATGCCTTAAGATAGATATTTCTAATCATGCAGAAGGCAGGGCATGTCGCTAGGAAGTGAAAGGCATCCTCATCCTCCATGCCACAATATGTGCACAGGGGGCAGGATGCCTTCCCAATTCTGTGGAGATGTTTTTGAAATCTGCCATGACCAGAGATTACCTCCGTGAGCCACTTGATGTGGACTCGTGAGAACTTGGTCACCGATTTATTCCCAAATAGTGGAATGTTTATTAGTGATCTGGGGTAATAATGAGCTTTAGTCAACCATACACTTTAAACGCGTATGTTAAGCAAATAAAATTTCTTCCTCATAATATTTTGAATATCCAAGGTAAGTCCAACCATTTCATTACCATACTCATTTCTTCAGACCTTGACAAATAGTAGTTTTAAAAAAATAAAAATCAATGTTCAAAACCCGTGTAAAAATCTAATGCACGTTTATTGCTCCAACCATAACTGGAACAAATTACCAAACGTAATCAACAAAATTCATGTCGTCGGCGGCAGTGCGTCGCATGGGTACGGGTAGTACCTGACTATTTGGGTACAGGTACAGTTCCAGGTCCGAAATGGGTACTGTTTAAGTACCCAAATTGAATGGGTACTTAATGGGTAATTACTAGCTACATGTACCCAAATTTTGGGTACAAAACCAGGTGTTGGGTACAGGTACAAACTTGGAATTTTGTGGGTTATACCTAACAGGAACAGGTACAAGCTTCCAATATACCCTGAAGAACCTGAATAAATAATACTCGAAAATGTGGGATTTTTTACAAACAGAAATCCATCTTACGAGGCATCTAGTGTAGTATGTGGCTCTCTCTCCGACCTACAGGTCTATTTTGATATTCAGCGTGGTTTTAGGAGTGCATCATAATTTTTGAAAAAGCATACGGTTATGCAATAGGGATGGTTGGCTTAGCACAACGTACCAGCAATAGGTACGTGTAATTACAAATTCCACTTGTGATTCAGTTAAACTGGCGTTAAATGATATTGTGGTTATGGCGGATGTCCTAGAAGTGGAAGATTTACATGGAGATGGCAATACCTCAGATGGTATGGAATTTATAGTTCCATTAAGATGTCTATTATTGCAAAAATTATGGCGAGGAAGAATTTTTTCTATCTTGTAATTGCTGTGATGTAAATCATCGAATGTCATCATGTTGAATCGTTTATAGTAATTCTTTTTAAAGTACCTGATTGGGTACAGGTACGTAGGGAAATTTTTCAGGTACAGGTCCATATATTGGGTATATTTTGGGTATGGGCAAAATTCAGGTACAGGTACGCACTACTTGCAAAATAATCAGGTACCAATATTTGTTTAATGGGTACTTTTATTCAGATATGGGTTTGGGTACGATGTTTGCCGGTACCCACTATTTGGGTCCAGGTTCAGGTCCAGGTACAGCATTTTTGTACCCATGCGATGCACTGGAGGGAAGCTCATGGGAACAGGACCAACCCGGGTATTTGGGTACAGGAACAGGTCCAAAATGGGTACAGTTTAAAATTTCCCAATTGTAACAGGAACAATACAGGTACTTTTATTTTGTACCCAGAAACCCGTGACCACAATCACGAACAGGTACAGAAACGAAAGTCGTTCCTGTTTGTATGTTCCCAATAGGAACAGGTCCACATTGTGGAATGACCCATATTTAAACGTGTGGACCCGGGTACTTTGGCGTTTTTGAACTTCGATCATTTCCAAAGCACCAATGAACGCTCGAAATGAATTTTGAGCATGACCTGATTACAAGAATGCGAAAATTGTACATGCATGGCTATGAATATCATTTTCCATGCTCGTTAGTTGCTTTGAAACTAATTACCTCATTGGACTTATTTTGCAATAAGTAATTAATTCAGTTTAAACATGGATTCAGCAAACAATTCCATTAAAATAAATCTTGATAGTGACCACAATAGTGATACAGAAGAAAATGTGAACTCAAAACAAAGGTCTGACCTGTACAGTCATTATAAATTTGACAAGGAAAATCTAAAATTCCAGTGCAATTACTGCAGATAGGTTTTAGTGTAGTATAAACGTAGTAATAAAAATTAATTATTTAAACTCTAATTTATGTTATAATTTGTTAGTACTGTTCTTATTTCATCTAATATTTGTAAAATAGTACTTTTGCAATAAATTCACTAACGGTGTTAAAAAGTATTATTAATTAAATACACAACGAAATTGAAATATTGTTTTTCAGTTGAGATCACATTAAAGAGAGATCCAATTAATTCCACTGGAAACATTCGGAAGCATTTACGAAGATAAACTTAGCAGCAAAAAAGCTTAAAAAATAAGTTGCTTTTCCGCCCTTAAAAGTAATAAACAAGTTACGGTACAATAATTATTTTATAGTACAAAAATATGCAGGAACAATGAAATCATTTATTGAAAAAGCAAAAAAAATTATAAAACACGTTTATCTTAAATTCATATGTTTAAACTAAAGTACCCGGGGACTCACTCGGGTACTCGCATAACTTTTGGTAATGGGTACACGTTTTTGGGTACTTTTCAGGAACGGGTACAATTTCAGGAACAGGTACAAGATTTTGGATTTGTGAACAGGTACAGGAACGGAAAATTTGTACCTGCAAAAATTTAACATAGGTACAGGAACATAAATTTTGTTCCTTAATTTATGGGTTCGTGTTAGGAACAGGAACCAAGTTTTTGAACCTTTGCGCTTCCCTACTCCTGAATGCGGAAAAAATTGCATATTACATCAAACGCAGGATTGAGTCGAAATATGTATGTTGTTCACAGCTTCTTATAAATGTTTTGAGAATTACTATTTCTGTATCATATAATTATATTTATTTTGAATGATATTAGAACATAGCTCCAGCTATTTGGGATGTGATAGTTGAGCCAGTTCTCACAGCACCCCTGGGACCAATTTCCGGTATAATCAACAGCGTACTGTTTGGATCGAAGGTGGGTGGCCATATTTTGATTTATCGAAGTTTTACTGAAGGAAGTGAGTAAAATTCCTTTATATTGTATTGCTTTAGATTTTCTCCTAGGTTTGTTATTCTTTTTAACCACAAACTTATTTTCCAATTTATTATTTACCATATGGATATTTGATGGGTCTTCTTGGGGTGCTTGTCGCAACTTGGCCGAAGGTTTGTAGAATTGTCTTTCGCAAATCCAAAGGACGTCGGACCCGTTGAGGTGAGCATGGAAAGATCAAATGTTCAAATTGACCGAAACAGTTTATAATTTAGAAGCATTTACCCTGCCGAGAATAAGTGATTGAAATGAGGGGATGTTGATTGTTTGGGAAAATCTTTTTGGGAATGTGAGAATAATAAAAACTGAGACACAATTGAAGTTTAATGAAAACAAGCTTCCATTGTTCGCGTGAAAAATCAATACATTTAAGTAAATGGCCTTTTTTTAGGGACAAGTGACACTTTTGAGTGAGCTGCTGCGTACATATATGTGTGAAGAATACAGTGAAGTCTCTTTATAACGACCGCTGTATAACGGAGTTCTCATTATACCGGACACATTTGTTCATCCCCATGAAATGTAGTTGCTCAAACATATTACGTCCTTTATAATCATATAACGGAACCGGACAAAAAACCAAGCTCCCTTGCGATTCCGTTATAAACAAATTTTACTGTACCACATTACGTATTTATTTAAAATCAGATAAACAAATTGTACTACAAAGTCCTCAAAAATTGTCCAGAATTATTATCATTTATTTAACATACACACAATAAACTGGAATTTAAAATTTTTGCAATAAATTTGTAATTATAAACATTAACTTATTATGAGCTTAAGAGATCCAGCAATATATAATTTTAAGGGATAGCTCCATTGTCAATACCCCGTTATTCGATTTTGTTCAAACTTTGGTTAAATATGTGCCCATGTTGTTATTATTGCATGAACAAAAGTATATCCGTTTTTTCTCAAGTTTTACTAACTATTTTGGAAATGAATTTTGCACATATCCCGCACTTATGGGATATTTGCATCCAATTACAATTATTGTATTACGGAAAACTGAACATTGAAAGTTTCAGGGAAATACAAGACCACAAAAATTCTATTCGAACTCGTGTCCAATTACTATAAATAATTTGATTTGGAATATTTCCTAAAAATAACCTTGAATACATAGAAATGTTTACAGTTACATTCAGGAACTTAATTCTGCTCAGCTTTCCCACGTAAAGTCGCGTAAAGTGCTTAAAAATAGAATGTCAAGAATACAAAGCATTTTATTTTTCTTATTAAAATCACCCGCTATACATGTTTTAGCTCTCATTTTTAATTGTGAAATGCCTCCGTAAGAGCACATAGTTTGATGGATCCAATTCCTTGACTCATTGGAGGGAGGGAATTTGCAGCAAGGAGAGTCTCCAACTAAATTTTCCATATGTGTTTCAATATTAAAATTTTCCTGTCGTGAATTCCCGCGACAGAGGAAAACAATGCAAGCTTTAGTGAAACTTTAAAAGTATCAAATCATAATTCATGTAGTATTCACAGTCGCTGTATTCCAGATTTAAAGTAGAGGATTTAAAGAACTCCCGCGGAAAGAAAGAGGATGAGGACACTTTTACTTTCGTTTTTGTTTATTATTTTCCGTCTCTTTTATAATAGTTATGTGGTTGGGGAAAAAAACCAGGGAAATTTCGAACCATCCAATGAGAAAAATGTCCCGATTATGAGTAAGTTGACATACGATTGAATTTTTTAATATAGAAGAAATATTTTTGTAAGAAAAATCTTTTACACTTTTGGGAAAAAACGACGGAAGCATTATTTCAAACATTTTAAAATAGGAATCATTTCTTTAGGAATTTCTATTCTCTGGCTCCACGACCTTGAACAAAGTTACAAAATCGCTTTTGAGCAGCAGTTTGGTCACCTAAAGTACAGGGACAATGGATCGGTTCCTAACCACAACATTCTTCGTAAATCCGAGAGCAAATGTCAGAACGTTTCATTTTTCAGTATCGACCAGAATAGAAGATTGATCGACACATTTCGCTATGAGTCCGTACTGAATTCAACAATACACGGTTTGTCTTTGTCCCCGTTTTAGATTTTACTCATTATTTACTGCTACAGATATTTCCCGGTATAATACAAGGGATGCGATGGGCGGGGAATTCTCTTAGGAAAATTTAAAGGAGCTCCTTATCTAAAGCATTGTGTTCAGGGATGAATTACCACATGCCCAGTTGTTTGGCATGTGGGCCCGTTTTGAAAATGTCCTGTTTTTGGGCATTTTGGTCAGGGCATGTTGGACATTTTCCAAGTTCAAATTTATTGTAATAATAAAATAGTTTTCTGTGCACCAAATTTGAATCAATAGTTGATAGATTCAGATTATTCATCCACATGTATAGGGGCCAAGACATTGCAAGAGATTTTCTAATCAACCGCCAAATTAAATAAATTGTTGTTCTATTCGACGATTTTGTTCAATATGCTCAATTTTCCCTCGAATTGAAATGCCCAAAATGTCCTATTGTGCCCTTCTCACCCTGAAATGAGAGTGCCCAAAATGCCGGGGATTCTTAAATTAACATACCCTAGTAGTGAGTGTATGTAGATTTAGGTTTTGAAAGCATATTTTGACGTAGTCAATTTAAAATTAAAGACTTAATAATAATACTTAATAATAATAACGATATTTTGCATGATTTAACTGAACAGATTAGAATTAAATTTTGAAGTTTTTTTGAGGATACAGGATGTCAAACGTTGGCACGCTTAATCGTACTTACTTAAGTTCCATTTCCCACTGCTGGGGGGATGTTATTCCTAAGCTTTGTAATTTAATGTAATTAAGTAACGTCGACTATAAAATTGACTATTTCTTCAAAAACAGCCTGCATTATTCCCTATACAGAGAATAATTTATTTCAGCTCCTACATTTTACTATACCATATATTTTAGCCATTCAAATTTCCTGGAATTTACATCCTGTCTATTTGTATTCTATAAATAAACCTATAAAATGGGATACGTGGATAGCCTTCCGCACTCATTTTACGCTTCCTACTATAAGCAGCCAGACTAAAATTGACTTGAATTTTTCCCATAAATGTAAAAATGAGCATCAAACTTGAGAGCAACTTTTGAACCCAAATATTAATCCAACTTGAACTCCAAATGTTAGTGCAAATTACAATCCAACAATGTGAACGGCATCTACACGTGGCAAAAGCACTGAACACCAGAGCTATGCAAAATACTTAATTTTCAATGACAAAATACAAAATAAAACACCCGAAATAAAATATGGGAAATACAAAGTAAAAAATCTCAGGTTACATTGCTAAAATAAAAATAAAAATACAATACATCGTAGGTATTCTAAAATACTCAAATACAATAATACTGTATTTTAAATACAATACTTTCCTTAAAATACCTACCTAATGCTCACTCTTTTCGGTTTCTAGAACACAAACAGTTTTAAAAGCAACTTTTTAAAACATAATCACTTCATAGACTGCATGTAAGACATATGAGTAACAAATTGTTCAAGTGGTGCCGTATAGGTCAGTTCATTATATATATGTAAGTATAATTTAAATCGTTTTCACTCCTAATCAAGTACATAATGTAGATTAATATGAAATTTTTATTTATTAGTAGTTAAATGTATTTTCGAAATAATTATTATAAAAAGAATCTCTAAAGAGGATTTTCTGACAGCTAAATCGAGTCAGTCTTCGGCGTACCTTAAATATCGTTGGGGAAGAAGCAAAATGTTTTGCGGTGCACAAAACCATGGCGAATAGACCATTTTGCCTCTTCAGTGACGAATGTAGGGATTGTCGATTCGAAAATGCCATGGCATATTGTGATGAAAAGATGGTAAATTGTGAAAGAATGATATATGCCGAATATAATATCAAGTTAAGTTTTAATCAAAAACAAAAGAGGAGAATAAATGCTCAAACTAACAGAGCAACGTTCCGTGAACAAGTGTGTAACAAAAAGGAATAAGTCAAGTTTATTTATAAGTAAGAGAAAGGCGTGCGGATGCACGAGAGTCACATTGATGTTCCTGAAATAGTTAGTAGACTCATACGAGAAAGTGTGTTTTGATATTGTTCACAGTTCCATGAACTATTAAAAATAATATTCTGACTTAGCTAATAGTAGTAATAGCTAAGTTAATAGTACATTAATAGTGTATGAGTAAGTCATTCTGGGAACTATACAGTTGATGTATTATTTTTATAATATCACACTTTCCCTCAATATCAAAACTCTACAAAAGAGGGGAATGACGAGTTTACTGTAATAAGGAATTAATTAGACAACATGGGAAAGTTGTTTTGGGGTGGTAATGCAACAACAGAAATGGTGTTAGGAGACATTTTTAGTTTTTGTTGTTTGATGCACATCCAAACTATTACAATGGCAAAAATTATAGTTATTGATGAAATGGATCCAATTGATAAGACCCAAGGTTGTAACGGGAGAGGGGTTATGTACTCGGGATTGATGTTTCCGGGAATATCCATCCTGAGGGAAGTCCAATTGAGAGTTGGTTGGAATATCCAATTGGTTTTTATGGTGAAGATGGGGTCAAGGGCTTCCTGTGTCTCAATTAGAATGGAGTCAGATGAGAATGAGATGTCGTTTATGGAGAAGTTAGCAGTCATAGGGATTGTGGGATCCATCAAAGGAGCATGGTCGGGTGATGCCAGCAATCGTGAAGTTAGATCCGGGGCTGTAGATGTGGTAAAATCCATTGTACTGCTTCAGTTGCAGGAACTCTATTTCGTCACCAGAGTATGTGGTATGGCACTGAACGACTTTGAATGAATGTGTGGAATTTGGCAATCCTTTTTGAGGTAGGCATCCTTTACCAGGGGCTAAAGCGTAGTCAAAAGAAGAAAGTTTATTAACGTTTACACCATATACGCAGTGATTTCTTTCGGAGATTATGGCATTCTTTGGACCAGTATATTCAACTTTGCAAGTTTGGTTTTTGGTACGAATCATGAAGAAGAACGGGTCGGCTTCAACTAGAACAAGGTCTTGACTAATTTCTTGGGCTGCAAACTAGAGTTGGACTTTGGTCCCATCAACGTTAGATGTGCAGCTCTGAGCTCTGGCGAGATGAATTGGACATCGTTTGCCACATGGGATACTGATGTTGAAATAGTCTAAGAGGGCAGGGTCAACTTTTCCCTGTTCCCACTGGCGTGCGGCTTCTTGAACTATGGTTTTTCCCAGCATTATTCTTGTCGTAACATATGCAATAGCATATGTACTATAAAGCCACTTTCCCTTAAACTCAGCGTAGTCCTTTTGATGCAGTGCTAAATTGTCCATGGCTGTATTGAAGCGTCGGGTAAGATTTTGAATAGTTTCACGGTTCTGAGATACTTTCAGTTCAAGGTCATTTAGAATACGATCTTGTTGTTGGGAATGAGCAGCTAGTGTACGGGTTTCTGAGAGGGATACAGCACCAACTACACTAGCGGATATTGCAGCATTGGTGGCGAAAACTGATATGAATATAAATATTGTTATAGGGTCAAAAAAACGTTTGGCACGCAGATGTCGGTTTGGACACATTTTAATCAGTTCAGTGATGACTGAGGCTTCAGATTTTCGGAGTTGCTGGCATTTTTGACCGCTAGTGGCGCTAACTCGGCGTGAAAAGCATCGTCGGTCATCATCATGACGCATGGATCCAGGAAGGCAATGGCCAGGACGACTTGAGCGTGACCAGTTGTGACTGGAAATTGGCTCTTCCTCCATAGTACTGGTGGGCTGTGGGAGGTTGCAGACGCACAAGCTATAAACATGGCAATTTAACCGAGAATGACAGGAAGTGACAGTTGTGAGATTTGGGATGGACGTTGTGATTTCTGTGGGTAGTCACGAACAGTAAGGCCCATGCGATGCCGGTTCTCTTCCAGTTTGCCTTTTAACAGTGGCTTGGTGAGGCAGTCTGCTAGTTGGTCCCCTGTTGGGACATACTGAATATGAATCTCCTGCTTATCAACAAGTTCCCTAGTATAATGAAATCGAACGCCAATATGCTTGGTACGCGCATGCATTTCAGTATTTTTTACAAGCCGTATAGCGCTTTGATTATCAACAAGGATTGGAGTGGGGTTATTTTGAGGAAACCCCAGTTCTTTTAGAAATGAACGGAGCCACACTATTTCCCTTGAGCCTGAGCTGAGCGCAATGTACTCTGCTTCTGTAGATGAGAGTGCTACGCATGGCTGTTTTTGAGAGGACCAAGTAATCGCAGAGCCATTGAGCATGAGCAAATATCCACTTGTTGAATTCCGTGACAGTTTGTCACGGGCATAATCGGAGTCTGTGTAGGTCATTAGCTGCATATCTCCAGAGTTGTGGTATGTGATCCCCATATTGGCTGTACCTTTGAGGTACCGCAAGACTCCTTTAGCAGCCGTCCAGTGAGTGATATCGTACGAATTCATGAACTGAGCCAGCTTGGACACAGTGAAGGATATGTCGGGCCTGGAACACTTGGAAAGAAAGATTAGTGAGCCGATGAGTTCTCGGTACGGGAGTGACTCATCACATTTTTCTGCCGGTTTCAACTCAATGTACGGCTGTAGTGGAACATTTGCCGGGTTACTATCGGTCATATTAAATTTTTGTAGCATATTTTGGACATATTTGCGTTGAGTGGTAACAATACTACCTTGTTCCACTGATCTACTAATTTCCAACCCAACATAACTGGTTGGTGGCCCTCGCGTTATTTTGAACGTCTTTTGTATCGTGGCCATGATTTGATTGAGGATCTCTTTTTGATCGCAAATAATCAGTCCATCATCAACTTACAACACTAGGCTTACAAACGTACCATTAATTGTCCCAATAAAGATACTCGGGTCAAAATAGGATTGTTTAAGACCAAATTGTTGCGACAGAAAGGTTGAAAATTTTTCGCTCCAGCACCTTGGAGCCTGTTTTAACCCGTATATACTTTTAAGTAGGTGTAAAACCTTCCCAGGTTGTTTCGTGTAACCTTGTGGGATTTTGACATAAATGTCCTCCAGTAAATCACCATTCAAAAAGGCTGTAGCTACGTCAAATTGTTGCCTGTACAGACCCTTGCATGCCGCTATGTTAAGTAACAACCTAATGGACTCATACCTGCTTACAGCAGCAAAGGTTTCGAAATAATCCACCCCATGTTCTTGGAGATATCCTCTTATGACTAACCTAGCTTTATACCTAGCTATAGACCCATCATTGTTCTTTTTCACCTTAAATACCCAGCAAGTGTCGAGCAGTTTTATTCCTGCAGGTTCATCGATAATCTCCCAGGATTTATTAGCTTCTTGGCTGCGAATTTCTTCTGCGATGACCTTTTTCCATTCCTCTTTCTGAAGTGATAACATGGCTTCTCTGTAGTTTGCAGGTTCTTCTTGGTGAATGTTTGCAACAAGTAAGGTGTCAGGGTTATGGGGATGAGAGGTCTTTCTGATGCTATCGCTATAGTCCACCTTTTTGGCTCGAGGACGAAGTTTACTGGATAATATCTCAGGAATGAACCCTTGAGGTTTAGATTTTGCGGGGATTGTTACTTGGGTGGGGATACCTTGAGGAAGCTGTGTTTTGAAGTGACCTCGGGGTGTATTAATTAGAACTTCAACCATTTGTGGCGGTGGTTGTGCTGAATGTTGGACCGTGGGAAGTGAGGAAACTTCTGCTGCTGCGGAACTTTGTGGTAGTGCAGGTTCTTCACTGTCGTCATTGATATCTTCATCGCTCGTGGATATTTCTAGGTTAGACAGGTTAGGATCCGCTGGGATGACTCAACGAGGGGATTTTAATTCATTGGACAATTCTGATGCAGGGCAACACAATGTAGAATCAACGGAAGTTGAAGTAGTTTTGGTCAATTGTGTCGGGGAATGTTGTGCTTCTTCAGTACTGGTAGCCGTTTCAGGGTTTTCTGTTTCGAAGTGTATAGTTATTGATTGGGGCTTCTCTTCGACGAATTTGACGTTGCGATCTTCCCAGATTTTTTGCGTGATTGGATCATAAAGTCTGTATTTACAATTGTCACCTGAGTAACCCACCATGATGCATTTAACGCCCTTTGGATCCCAGGTTTTTCGTAATTGATGGGGGACATGAGAGTACGCAGTGCAGCCAAAAATTCTGAGATACGATAAGTTTGGCTTGCGACCCGTTATAGCTTCGTGAGCGGTTATTTTTGTAGATTGCTTGTCGAGCACACGGTTGTGGATATATACCGTCGTAAGAACAGCTTCAGCCCATAGTTTCAATGGCAAATCAGCAGCTATAAGTATAGTTCTTGCACAGTATTTGATGGTATTAATTTCCCTCTCGATCTTGCCATTGCTTTCTGGGCAATATGGGACTGATGTTTCATAGGCTATACCATTTTCTCGAAAGTATGTAGTGAGGTGTCGGTTGACAAATTCCGTGCCATTGTCTGTGTAGAACCTCTTGACAGTTCTAGTGGTCTGGTTTTCCATATATGCAATGAAATTCTTGATGTGTTGTGTAGCTTCAGACTTTTGTTTTAGAAATTCAACTTTTCTGTAGCCAGTCGCATGATCCTTTAACAACATAAAGTACCAGTTTCCTCCTAGTGACTCACATGGGTTCTTTCCTGACAAGTCTGCATATATGCACTCTCGTGGCTTGTAATTCTCTTGGAATTTGACTCGATGAAAGGGTTTTTTCTTGAGCTTTCCTACCTGACATTGTTCACATGTTCCAATATCTCCAATTACCTCTTTAAATGGGGTAACCCTAACAGCTACTTGTTTGACCGTTTCCCTAATGTAGTTGCAGTTGATATGATTTAACCTATCATGCCATAATTTGGTGAGCTTATTAATGGGTCAAACAACTGACAAGTTAGCATGTATTTGTTGAGGTAAGGGTCTGAATTGCATCATGTATGCACCGTTTTTATAAGTCGCATCTGGCCCTGTTCCTTTCCCTAGAGCAGCATAGTAATTTGTCAAGGGACCTTCTCTGATAATTCTAAATTTCTTCTTGGCCATAATAATTTCAGAAAAGAGATTGGGCGCACTAGGAAAATAAAGAACTTTATTGAGTGTCTGAGGTTGCCATTGGTTGTCTACTAATGATTCTAATTTAACACTCCCTATCCCTTGTGGACGGAGCTTCTGACCATTCGCGATATTGATTTACGGACTTTCATATGGTTCTAGTGGAGATATATCTGTAAACCAGTCTAAGTTACCGCTAATATGTTGTGACGCTCCTGAGTCACTGACCCAGTGTTGCTCCAGAGCTGTCTTATCTGTACCTGACAACACTATTTTTACCTCATCATATTCTGATAACTCGTCAAATGTGCCTAACTCTGGTTGAACGGTATGAATGGTGTCTACTGTCGGTACATTAATGTCAAAAGAAGTTTCACCATACCCACATTCAGATCCAATGGAGACTTCAGAGGCATTGTCCCATGTGGTGGTTGCTACCCATGCATTTGCAGATCCATCCTCAGCGTTTGTTGCAACCTGAGCCCGGCGTTGTTGTTGGTGTTGGCCCCCTTGTTATCTTTTGAAGCTCCGGCAGTCTCTTTTGAAGTGGCCTTCCTTTCCGCAATGGAAACACTTCCCTTTCGGTTTTTGACCTCCGTGTCCTCGTTGGTTTCCATGATGATTATTCCCAGGCTGTTGATAAAATTTTCTGAGTGATGGTTTACCATCTCTGTTGAAGAGAAAAGCCTTTGTTTCTTCCTTTTCTTGTTCCTCATCCTTGTAAGATTCTGAGCGGATATGCTCTTTCTTCAGTCGTGCCATTAGTAATGCTGGTTTTTGATCCTCTTTCTTGACGCTGTCCTACCCCAACTTGAAGAACTGATACTCTTTCGGCAGCATCTCCACGACTCGGTTGACCAGGTCCTCTTCAGGAATTTTATTACCAAGTGCGGATAGACTGTTGGCCATAGCTTGCATCTAAATCATAGCCTCTACAGGAGACTGTCCCTTCTTCATCTTGTACGTGTTGAACTTGTTCAAAATAATGGAACGATTCAACTCACTGGAGTCCGAGTTCAGTTCGACCAGTCTATCGTACATCTGTTTGGAAGTCTCTAAATCAAAGATTTGAACACATCATCGTCAAGCGAGGTTCCAATGATTGCACTGGCTTTAGAGTCTTTCACGTGCCACTTTTTCAATAAAGTAGTATCCGTAGGAGCTGCTTCAGTTCCAGTAACAACGTCCCACAATTCAGCTGCTTTCAAAGCATTTCTTACTTGAAATCGCCACTTCGGAAAATTGCTCGAATTGAGTTTGTCAATATTATCAGTTCTCACACTTGTTGCCATTTTTGAAAACAAAAGAAACAAATGAAAGCTAATATTTGTTTAAGAGGAAAAATAACTTTCACAAAACTGTCCGCGGACAAGCACACTAAACAAATTTGATAATTTCAGTATCACTGCCTATAGCTTCCCTGATTTCGAAAATCACAGCTAAAGTGTACTTTTCCCTAACAAATTACTGGATAGTACAGTGCTTAACAACACAAACGCTCTGCTTCCATGTGATGAAAAGATGGTAAATTGTGAAAGAATGATATATGCCGAATATAATATCAAGTTAAGTTTTAATCAAAAACAAAAGAGGAGAATAAATGCTCAAACTAACAGAGCAACGTTCCGTGAACAAGTGTGTAACAAAAAGGAATAAGTCAAGTTTATTTATAAGTAAGAGAAAGGCGTGCGGATGCACGAGAGTCACATTGATGTTCCTGAAATAGTTAGTAGACTCATACGAGAAAGTGTGTTTTGATATTGTTCACAGTTCCATGAACTATTAAAAATAATATTCTGACTTAGCTAATAGTAGTAATAGCTAAGTTAATAGTACATTAATAGTGTATGAGTAAGTCATTCTGGGAACTATACAGTTGATGTATTATTTTTATAATATCACACATATTGGGCATATTAAACTTTGGGCAAATACGTAGTTTTTGGACATATTCGCTACGGACATTTTCATTCCTGGGCATATACGGCATTTTGGTCATATTCAGTTCAAATTTTCCGGTCGATTAACTTTTCTGGACGTTATTGGTCGCTGCTACTGCTGCACACTACCCCGCTCACATCGTTATAACTAAAAACGATTACTCGACGATTTTAGCACACATGTAAATAATCTGGTCAGTAGACAATTGTAGGGGTTATAATTTTTAAAAGGTCTAACGATTGTTACTACTGGACAAAACTCACATTTTGGAATGAAATAAACTGCCAACCTCGAAGCACTGGTCAGAAAATTTGAGAAATTTTATTTATGCTGGAGGCGGAGCAACTGCTACAGATTATGAAAGTTATACAAATCAAAGTTCTGAAGGGGAGGATTTGTTGATGACGTATTTTTCACTCGAGTCTTCTGATTAACTTTATACAAAAAGCAACAAAATTGTATTCATCAGTAATTCAATATAAAGTGTCTGTATGATACACGGCTAAGGCTCGCAACGGATAGGATAATTCATTTATCGTATCCTATCCGTATCCTATCCGACAATTTCCCGATAAGAATAAAATTTATCCTAGCCGATCTTTTTTTACCGAGTAAAAATACAATATCATCCGATCATATCCGTGAACACTCGGATATCCGAAAAATTATATCCGCATTAATCGGATAAAAATTTCAGTTTATCCGACTTTATCCGATACCATCCGCGGATAACCTCAACCGAAATTTTGGACGCAAAGTGTAATTATTTTGGAGAATTTATTGCGTAGGAATCACATCAACAATTCTCAGCAACATAAAATGAATAAGTAAAAACGCAAACACCAAAACTTGCAAACCTATCAACGCGTATTTATAAACAGAAATGAGGCTATGACACTCAATTGACTATTGATAATTATTACACAAAACAACGCAAATCCGAATCTGTTATCATGAATCGGAAACGACGGAAACCTTGAATGAATCAACTTATGCTTTCCAGCTCTGAATATCATCATGATATACTCACGATTGTTAAACCAATTACGTTCGCAAAGTTGAATCATACCGTGATCATCACATTTGTGACGTTACAGTTGAGAACCGCTGCAAACAGTAGATGGCGGTATTATCGTCGGATATCCGCGGACGTCTGATAGGTTATCCGATTCACTCACATCTATTATCCTATCCGCACGGATAACACCTTGAGCTAAATCCTATTCTATCCGCTAAAATATTTTGGATAAATTCTGTATATCTTATCCGTTCGGATAACATTCGGTTAAAAATTATGATTATCGTAACTTATCCGACGGTTATCCTAACCGTTATTTATCCGATTTAACCTATCCGATGCGAGCCTTATACACGGCGAGTATCGTAATATAATACATTTAAACGAAATTGCCATGTACACCTTTAATATGATTTCGTTTTAATAGTGAAATGTGGCATCTTTGGCTCGATTGTATTACTGTTTTACCTACCAGAAATGCAGAATATTCCCAGCTGAAAATGCCTAAAATGACGAATATGCCCTGCCGAAAATGCCCAAATTCAGGGCATTTTCCCAATGTGCCAATATGACCAAAAATATGGCACGTTGGTGGGCATTTTGGGCATACTCATCTTGGCAGGCATAATTATATGCAAGGGCATTTTCAATCGACATTCCCTAACGCTATGTAATATCGAGAACCTGGACGTATTTGATCCAGCACAGGGATTCATTCCAACCTATGTTATTCCAATGGTAAAATGCAATTCTCAGAGTTATTTTACATCGTAGATACAAGCTACATACGATGTCAAAGTCAGAAATCATACAGGTGAAAAGTATTTTGAGCTAAATACTTTATTTGAAGTACATTTCACATGTTATTGAGAGTAAGTAAACACCGAATACTTTTATACTTACTGGCTCTTAAAATACTAAGTACAAAATACTTGCCCACTGCTTGCCAATTTTGAAATACAAAATACTTAGTGGTCCGAAAATACGTATTTTAAAATACTGTATTTGAAAATACTGCATAGCTCTGCTGAACGCACATGTAAACGTTCAGGAAATGTTAAATTGATAATTTGTTTTTTTTCGCAGAAATGTCGTACAAACCCAGAGCGAGACTTTATGAATTCGAAGACCATTGGGGTAATCATTTGAATACGAAAAAATTCCAGCCTGGCAGTAAAAATGATTAGGAAGAGTTGAGAGATAAAAATATTGATTTGGAAATGTACCACACCTCAATAGATATTCCCCCTAAAATAATCTTCCAGGAATCATACACATAGAGATATTGGCAATCACGAGAGCCCGAATGTTTTTAAATCTCGAAACTATTTGAGCATGAATAATTAATTCTGGACAGTTATTTCAGGAGAAATTGAAGACTATCGTTTCTCAAAGAGTAACCGCAGTGGGATGTGCACCGAAATTATCCAATTGAGTAGAAGAGTGAAATCCGTTTTCACTTTTGGAAAATGCATTAGGTTGTTTGAATCCTTAAATTGTCTTGACTGGTCCCTGGCAGTTTACCCAGGAAGCTCCAATTCTTAATGGCTGGAAGTTCCTCGTCTTGTGGAATTTAAAGCAATTGGACCATGTCTGGAAAATGAGTTCTCGGGAGGTTTTTTCAATACATCAATGCCTGGATTTGTTGTCAAAAACCCAGAGATGAGGAATTTCGGGCCTGATTTATTCCCGGGGTTTGATCTCCCTACGGTTTCGGGTCAAAAGGTTGTTGACATATTGCTTTTCAAATATTCATTGGGGTCTGGAAATAGAACGGAAATCATTCAAATCTCAGCCGCGAGGGGCCGCATTCATTTGTATCCAAGAGCAAATTTTACGGGGACGGGAAGGGATTTCCATAAATCATTAGAGAAAGAATACGGAGATGTCCTTGGCCACGTAATTCCATCGACCATTGGTGGACCAACAGTAGCATTTAATATTTTCCCCTCCAATCAGTCCGCTCTGAATGAGTGGGAGGACGTTTTATTACGCATTGTAAGGAACAAAGCCTTAAAAATGACTGCATTGTGTTTACGCTTTGACTACGAGGATGGACACAAAAACAGACCACTATACTTTTACTATTGGTTTTACTTCGTAGTTATAAAGACTAGAACGGTACATATAAAATATGGTCGAATTATGAACGGACACCAGACCAATCTGAGACGCGAAACACCTTACGTTCAAGTGATTCCCAAATTCGAATACAAAGGTAATCAGTAAAAGACATTGTGACATTAGAGAGCGTATGTGCTTCTCTTGCACAATAAATTTTTTTAATGTATCCCAACCAAGTCATTAAATTTGCAAAGGGTAATTTCAAAAAATGCGTTTTGCAGCTTCAAAGCCGTCCAAGCGTGATAACATGTCTGAAAGACGAAATCTCCACTATACCAAATATGCTCATTCTTTTTGCAAAATTATTTAAATTTTACAGGAACTCAAACAATCAACATTAGTCATGTTCTTGCGAGCTACAGGGAAATTCTCTCAGGGGATTTCTTCCCCAGCAATACTTCCTTTCAAAACGTCAACACAAGGCCAGACATTGCAGTGGCCAATTGGCAGAGATGTAAAAGCACAATAAGCCTCTTAAATGTCACGGAGTTAAAGGAACAGGATACACAATTATCTCTTATAAATGCACAAATTCAAGGTACAAAAATCGCTAGTTTCAAACTCATTTTAGGGTGGCGACAGCTCCCAAGTAAAAGATACTCTTGTCAATATGTGTCTTAGTACACGACGTCCCAATGTTAACATCCTCAAGGCCCCAATAGTTGTTTCTCCATAATTTGTGAATTTCAAGATATTTTTATAATAATTGCTTTTCAGTAATGATCAAAAACCCAATGGTTCGGTTGTTCAATGGTAAAAATTTGACTGGTGAGTTGATGAAAAAGATCTAATAATTGGCTTCAAAAATCCATGTTTGGTGTCTATAATTACACGGGATTTGCTCATGATGTCACACATCATTTATTTCACAATTAATTCCAGGGGATTCCGAGGACTGTTACTTCGGACAGAGAAGCTACTGGCGAACAGATTACATAGGATGTTATCATGTGTACGACTTACCGAATGTAACATCCGCCGAGTCCTTTGGCACCTGCATCAGATTGTTCGAAGGTGAATTTTGCGAAGGCTTGTCATTGGCGATTTATGGAAGGAGTGGGAATTTCCATCAAATAATCGACACAGGCTTGAAACAAGTTCAATCCGTAGGACCTTGTCTTCAAGACGAATTCATCAACGCAACCTTCATGGATAAAATTGGAGGGCATGTTGTCAAAGAACGAAATTCAAGTTCGCACTTCCCCGACCTTGTTCAATTTGGCGGTTTTCCAAGGGACAATCAAACAGTCTTTAGGGAGACAAAGGAAACGAATATAATATACAATTTAGGGCCGAAGCGTCGGATTGAATACATTTACATCAAAATTCATCAAGTGGATCCACTAGAGATTCTAGAGTCCGTAAAGTTGGAAGAGACGGAATATTACAAATCTCTTGATAAAAAAGAGGGAGACATTCCATGCTTCGCTATTCCTTTAAAATTCCATGGGCCTGCAAACGAATCTTTCAATATTTTCCCAATTAGCCAATCCAAGCTCGAAGACTGGAAAAGAATATTTCCCATGTCCGTCTCCGACGATGATGATTATTTTTTGTTTGAATTGGAACTAAGTTTTGTGTATGGAAGTGACAACAGTACTAGACCTCAGTTTGTTTATTATTATGTTTATGTGGGTGTGATTGAAAAAATTTACTATGGCAGATTTAATAACTTGTAATTCCCGCTCATACGTTCACCTCATTTCATAGCCTTGGATCCCTTAGATTAAATAGAGATAAAATAATATCAGGCGCCTCTAAATACTCATAATTTCCATATATTAGCATGACTCAAAATTATACTAAATTGTATTCAATTTATTACTATAGTAGATATTAGAAGCACATGCCCACAAAAATTACTGTCATTAACTCAGTGGGAAAATTTGTAATTTAAATTGAAACAGGTAACAAATTAACCACAACGCAGGGAACACTGTGCAAGTCCTCATAATGCAGTGCTAGAAGATCATTTCTCCGATTCTGATAGTTACAGATTTTACAAGCATAAAATTCCTTCTTGACTTCGCTCTCCTTCAATAATTCCTCCGAGATTTGCTCACGTTTGTAGTAACGTTCTGCGATTTCGCTGAATTGAACGGATGTTTTTGGTTCCGCTCCCTTCAAATGCATCAATACATGTGCCTTGAATGGTTTGTAGTAATTGCAAGAGTAGTCACATTTGTCACAGTTCAACAGCTCTACTGGCGAATGTGATCGCAAATGGCGGAACAGGTTGTACCTATAAAAACTTCGGAAATTACAACTTCGCATCGGACACTTTTTAAGAAACGCTTCTCGTTCATCATCATTTAAATGGGTATGTTGATGTTCCTTGAGTTGCCATCCGGATTTGAAGGCCCACTCACATTTGGGCTTTCCAGGGAAATCTATAAAAGGAGTATTTTTGTAATTTTTAACCCTCCAAAACAATTCGCATCTTCTGGGAACGGATTGCAAATCTTTTGTACAATTCATTTATCCGAACGTAACTTTTACGCTCTAATCTCTTATTACTCTCCATAACATGCATAGAAATTAGTATTGATATAATTATTATCAAAATATTTTATTCAAACAAATTTTACTCGATGTAATGGTTGGAGGTAACAGGTAAAGCACTACATAAGGCGAGCTATGCACGTCCTCATTATGCAACGCTACACATTCATTCTTCTTATTTTGGAAAGTACAGATTTTGCAGTTGTATAATTTTCTCCTTGGCCCATTAAAGTCCTTTTTTAAGATTCCTGAGGCGTTCTTCTTCTGAGACTGAGTCTTCAATAACTTATGATGGGACTTGAGATGACGATGGAAATTACTCCTGTAAAAGGTTTCGTAGCCACATTTTGGAAAGCTGCATTTCCTTAACTGCTTCTGACGCTGTTCATGTCTCAGCTGTCTGCACTGGTGGGTTTTAAAATGTTCCTTCCATTTCGTAGAATAGTTACAGTTTTTACATTTGTATGGTTTGTCCAGTGAATGGATCTGGAAGTGACGACGGAGATGTGTCCCTAAATATGATTCGTATTGGCAAGAAGGGAAGGGGCATTTCCTCATCATTTTTTGTCTTTCTGTTTTGGAGCTCAAATCAGGCACTTGATGTTTTGACAGAGATTTTCGCGTTTTCCCAGAGTAGCCACATTTTCTGCTTCTGGAGGGCCTGTCGTCAGGACAGCCACTAGAGTGTCTTAATTCATGACGTTTCAAATTCCAGTCGTATAATGTTTGGAAATTACAGTCAGAATAAGAACATTTTTTCAATCTGAGCTTGATACTTGGTCCTTTTTTTGAGGGCGCCATTCTGTGCCGGTCCAAGTTGTCTTTTAATGTATTTTTGTAAATTTTGAGTTGATTTGAACAAACCCAATAATCCAAGTAATTTTTTTACTGTTGTTTTTTTAGGAAATGTTTTAGAGGAGAAATCCCTTTGCTTTGCTCAGAACCCAAATTCCTAATACGTATAAAATTCACAAATTATTTCCAGTTCCAAATAATTATTTCACACTCGTATCGCACACACTTTTTCACAGATGTTCCGGAATTACAAGAACTTATGTAAAGAGCCCAGTCATCCCAAACAGTGTATTCCGAGAATAAACTCTGGTTAAAGAGGAAAGTAATATCCTTGGAATTGCCATAAACAAAGCACGGACTATATTAAGGCTTATACTATAGTTCATATATGCACATAAATATAAGACAAGGCGACTTTAAGAGCTGGAGAGAGAGGTTTGAAACCTTTCTTGGAATACCTGGCGCTTATCTACTCCAAGTTAGGGAACGGCCGCAAATTTCAACATCACAAAATGCCGAGTTTACAGACCCGTGGACCCCACTGACATTAATGCGACATATTCACAAGATTTGCCTGACCCACCCCTAGTGATTGCAACATCCAGCGGGGCTTAACTTACAGGAACTAAATTACGCCGTTAGCCATTATCCGAGGTTGATTCTAAATGACGAATAGATGCACATTCAATGTGCAAGGTGGTAACAAAATTGAATATGAACACTGGTGCCCCCGAGGTTGGCTATTCTAATTATTATATTCTTTTGGAGGATTGTCCTTGCTTATTCAATCCTAGTCTATTCGCCTGCAAATTTCTTCTGACTAGTCCAGTCTAGTCCTATTTACACATTTTCTTAAAATTCCTAGTCGATTCCTATTCAGTACTCAAACTAAAAAAATTCCTGGAATAGTTCAGATGTAATGGACGAGGAAATGTCCTGATCCTGGTCTTGGATTCAGAAGTTCATGTATAAAATTAGGGTGATGGGGTAACGGAGATAAAATACGGGATTTGCCAGATACATGGATGAGGCGTTATAATGCGGGACGGGTAAAAACAAATATCCCGATATTTATTGAATCAATCTAACAATAAAAACTTATAAGATTTGTGCACTTACCAATGTAGCTCAAAAATATATGTGCAAGTACATGAACTGAAAAACCGATTGCGAGTGCTTGCATTGTATTCCTTCCAATGAAAGTTCGCACTATTATTTTTAGTATAAAAAGTAACAACGGCTAACCGTCAAAAATGAAACATGGGTATACACCCGTGCAATATTTCAGTAGTACTGTAGTTTCAAAAACTGAAATAATGATTATCAGAAACCGAAAATCGACTAAAGCAGCCGGTTTCACCGGCAGCAAAATGATCTACATGCAAATATATTTGTATTGCGTGTACGTCATTTTGCTTTTAAACGAAAATAGATCCATCTTAACCTCCTTAAAGACGAAATTCTACTTGATAGCTGTTGCAGGCATGCGAGAAGCAAGGATACCCTTTCATTTTCATGGTGAATGTTGTGTACATAGAGTATTTATGGCAAAAGAATATGGAGTATTTTTATGAAAACGAGTGGTTGTACTATGCAGCCTGTCTCTTCTCATTATCTGGCTAGTCTAGTCTGATCTAGTCTTTCTAAACCACGCATACCACTATTCTATTCTAGTCTATTAATTTTCCTCCTCCTTAACCATAAGTCTAGTCTATTTATTATTTTCTTAGTCAAATCGGACTAGACTAGGGCACCAGCGCGAAAATTTGAAATGTTAAAAATTCAATGCTTTTTTTAATATTCGCTGCTAAAGAGGGTTCCTGGTTACGCCTTGAAATCTGCTCACGAAATGATTGCGACATCAAACCGGATAAAGACCCATCGACTAAGACACTCAACTCAATCAAATAGCGCAGCGACCCACTGACTATTTTGAGGTTGACATTTGTGGCCGTTCCCTTACCAAAATAACTATTCACATGAGGCAGGTACTTGACTCCGGCAGAGTTGGAATTTTGCAGGAAATTTTCCTGAGTCACACTAAAACTGTGTGTACATATGCTTGAGAGGCGATTCACAGTAATAGGAAATTAATAAGGAATATGCATACAATTTGAAATCAATGGATTTTCCCTTCGCTCAATGCACTCATTCTTCCCATTAAAGATAAATAACCGGAAATAATATATTCAAATTCAACTCAAAGTTTCAAAGAATGCAAATGACGGCAAAGGAAGGAACCCTCTCTAACTCTACTAATTTGAAAGAGTGGGGCGTCTTCACGTCGTCTTCGTCATCTACGCATACATGGGCACCCTCACGAGGGATTTAGAGATGCCTCGCCCTCTCCCTCGTCCTCGCTCTCACAAAATGCGAGGGTGAGGGTGAGTACACGTTGATTTCAAGAGCCCTCATGAACATGAGAGAGAGGACCAACGGGGAGGATGTGAACGAAAGAGGGGGAGGCAGAGTACACATATAGTCCCTCACGATTTTTTCTTACGGGAACCTTTATCAAATTAGGAGAGAAAATCTTAAATTTTTCTGTGTCAAGGCAATCCCACAGTGCCCAGCTCCATTCACAGTAATCTAACAAGTAAACGTCGCATATTTTGCAAAAGTTTCATTGGCCTGTGTAAGCTTTTAGGTTTCACATTTGCACGTCAAGGGCGTGAACCAAAGTTGGATTTTTTTTGCTGATTTCGATTCAGTGCCCCGCATGGGTACAAAAATGTTGTATCTGAATTTGGGTACATAAATGTTTATCTGTACCTGAATACACAGTTTCACTTTTTTTGAATCTGTACCTGTTCCCACACTAAATCGGGAGTACCTATAACTGAAAAGTACCAGCATCCAAAATCTACTCAAAAAGGTTTTTGTACCCGGGTATGTATTAAGAGTACCTGGGACTACCCGGGTATATTCAAATGATTGGGCTAAATTAAAGAATGTAAAATGAAACTGTGAGACCTGTCAGTATTTAAAGTTTAATTTATCCAAGGTTACTGGAGTCAGAATCAAGACGCAAATTCAAACTTACCCACTATTTTTAAATTAACAATTATTTACAACCTCGCCACTTAACAGAATATTTCGCTGTCGATTGTTGTGGCTTGGATGGGCTTTTCAGAGTTTCAGAGTGCTACTTAATACACTCCAGGATTGTGAACAGGAAAAAACAAGACACTAACAATAAGCAAAGTTGCAGCAACTCTGCTTCCAAAGCGAAATTTAACAATGGGAAGGGTACATTATGAAGCTGTCATATTTTACCAAGTATCTGTGAACATTTTTTTTGAAAGAACAGATTGTAGAAAATTGTATGTAGGTTTATTTACGTGTAATATAAAATAACGAGGGCAGTCATGAGGGCGAGGGAGAGGGGTGAACTTTAAAATTAGCCCCTCATGAGGGCGAGAATAATCCGCATCGTGTTGCTTGATTGATGACGAGGGAGAGTGCTTGCAGACTATAATCTATCCCTCGCACAAAGAGGCAGAGGGAGACAAAAGGCACATCTATGCTTCTACGGATTTCAGATTTAAATTTACGCGCGCTTTAGATGCATCGGCGACCATAACATTGCGCAGCCAGTTATTGCATGCAACTATTTACTGCCTTCCCAATATACAAACTGTCGACGCAAATGGGAATGAGAGCTGGACAATTAAGGACAGGTGTGTTACGCACGCCTCTTGTATCTCCGATTGGCTTATAATTACAACCATAGAGTGACTGTCAACCATCGGTTGCTTGTCAACCATCGATTGACACTTTAGTTGTAACGAGTGTCAACACTGCCAACCATCGAGTTCTTAAACAAGCCTTGAAGAGATTTACATTGCATGTGCATACATGGCTTAATTTCGCGCAGTACAGCTTGAAAATTCATGGGCCAATTGGAGATACGAGAGGCGTGCGTAACGCACCTGTCCTTAATTGGCCAGCTCTCATTCCCATTTGCGTCGACAGTACATTTTTCTTGCTGAGCCGATGAGCCGATGAACGAGCAGTGACTTTGTGAGGTAAATTTTTAAAGCTGTAGACAAAGCTGGGCAAAAACATCTCCTATCCTAAATCATATATATATGCTCCACTGCTGCCCTAGTCTAGTCAAACTTGACTAGGAAAGTCTAGACTTGACTAGACTAGGAGACAAAAAGTACGTAAAAGAATAGACTGGACTTGACTAGGCCTGCTGTTACTATTACGTGACTTGACTAGAATATACTAGGGCGACTCGCCAAAACACAGGACTTGACTAGACTTGACTTGCATGACTTCATGAAGATGCTAGTCAAGTCACAATTACTTGAGGCTCCCTTATGTAGCTGAAAATCAAAGCTAGAAAGCCAGCGTGAAATTCCAGTGTACACGAAATGATCATCGTCAGTACCGTTTGGTATGCGTAAGTATATGGCTTCGTTTCGAAAGAACAAAAAAAACGTTTCGACTAGGTATACGTAAAGTGTTTAGGAACATGTTACAATTTATTCCTTAACAGTGCAATTGATTATAACGATAGCTAGGGTACATTTTCCATATTACTTTCTATAGTTAAAATAATTGATTTTTTGCAAAACAATTTTTTTAAACCAAACCCCCTCCCCAAACCAAAGAACCAATCTTTCTAACGTGCATTTTAACATTGTTATTTATTATCATTATATTAGAAGAGATCATTCTTCTCAGGGCAAAAATTATTCTGGCAGGGAAAATCACCAAGGGAAGGGATTCCTTTTTGAGGACAAGGATATTCTAATTTGTTGGCCTTTGAAATGAAAATCCCTTGATAGGGATTTTTAATTTTTTGGCGTGTTTCATGAAAATTAGGTAAGACAACAGGGATTTTTAGATTGTTTGACTTTATTGACAGGAATATAACGTCTTCTAGGGACAATTTAGTTGTCAACAGGTATTTTGAAAATCGCTGACCTTTGTTTCAGCAGGATATTCAGAAATGTTCTTCCAGGAAAATTTAAAAAAATTCGACCCTGGGTACAGCCTACTACAAATTCCACTACTTGCACCGGGTATTTCCCATGGTGCGTCCCAGTGGAAATTTCATATAATATACACGAAAATATCCCACTGATAAATCCCTATATATTAGATAAAAAAGTTTACCCATAAATTGTGATAAAGCCCTATTTTCTTGGAAAAATTTGATTCCGAACTTGCGGTTAAAGTTAAAAAACTAACTAATTTATATACTGACAATTGTTGATTGTGCAAAAATCTTAACGAGCATTATTTTTGTATTGATGTAAACTACACGTATTGTTTCACATCTTTACGTCGTTTGTTGGAAATAAACACGAACTGGTTTTCTGATAGAGGTATTTGCTAAAATCTGAAAATTTTGAACTCACGAAGCTCAAGTTTTAAAAAAAAATAGTTTTTCATATTTTGCTAATCAAAATGAAGGAATTTTTAGAAAAATACACTGTGACTAGGGGAATTGACTAGACTTGACTAGGAAACCAGCTGCAGAATCAAGACTAGGACTAGACTTGACTATTGCTAATTAAACGTACAGCTGACTTGACTAGACTTGACTAGTTGCGGCTCTAAACTTTAAAGACTAGACTTGACTAGGTAGCCTGGCGGGCAGCACTGATATGCTCGGTTTAGGATAAATTAAAATATAAATAATTAAAAAGATAGATTAAAATGTATACATTTTATAGTTTTCAAAGAGCATACATCTTGCATAAATAAATTTTTCAGGAAATTTAATCATACATATATGCAGGATATAAATACATTTAGGCATAAATATATGTACATGTGCCTATAAAAGAATATATTGAACGTTATGAACCTTTATAAAAACTAAATACAATTTATTATAGTTAAGTTTAAAAATATTATTTTCTAGTGTCGTGGGTTTCAGTCAAAACGTCTAGAAATCGTTTGCATTGCAGCACGAAATAACAAATGCGAATACACCAATAGACACAGACCGTGCCAAGAAAATACAGATGGAGCTCGCTGAACATACACGGTGCATACATACCTGAATCTCCCGGCCTTTTATACATATACATACATACTCGTACATACAGTATTCACAGCATACATATATCATACATTTTTTTAGTAGAAACTTGCAGCTTACATATATTGCATACAAATATTCGGAAAATGTGCGAACATACACAAAAACTAACAATAAGTGTATTTATGCATTAATATAGGATATATGCCCACCTTTGGTTTTAGACTTATTGTCAGAGGCTTATTGGAGAAGAGAAATATTACGTATGTATAAGTGCAGATGCAGTTAATAGTGCAAATGAAAGTGACATCCAGAATTATTATCTGTAGAGTACTTACGTATGTAAACTCCAGTAATCCTAATGGAATACCCTCTAAGTTTTTAAAAATTACAATTGGAGCTATTATTATGCTACCCCTAAATTGAAATACTTAAAGGGGTCTATGTAATGGTACACGGCTGATTATTACAGAACTCAAGCAGACTCTTATGTTCAAAAACGTTATAACAGGTAAGCAAAGATGCTAAACTGATTTTGCCTATCCTACATCCTACCGATATATTTAGTTCAGGAGAGGCCTTCCTTATCGCCTATTTGTACAAATGCTAGGGCCTATATCCTTGCCTACAAGTAGGTATTTGCCGCTGCCTACATTTCTGCCTATATAGGGTAACGGGAAGTGTTAGCCCCTTCCTAAATGGAACCCAATGCTGTAGAATTAAATTGCATTTTTATTAAAATTCATACTTATATTTGGCTGTTTTTATTTTAGCTAATTTATTTTGGACATATAACATTAGTTAGAATAGTTAGTTTAGGCTATCCCTCATATACAACAATTATTCAGCAAACACTCGCAATTGTTTGTTACTATCATATGTAACTATGTATCATATTTTTAAACAAACTGATTGTGACTGCTTCTTCCGATCGATGTTACTGATGCATTATGTGAAAACTCGTATTGATTGGTCGTATTGCACGTTACAGTAAGTATAAGCCATCGAGCAATCACATACAATATATGTATTTATATGTACTTAGTTATGTATGAATATTATTTTAAATGGGAAATCTTAGATGTCCCTGCAGTAGCCTGATATTCCAATGTTTAAAAATCACTTTGGTTTGCATTGAGATAAAACTTCTATAATGTGACCAGGGTTGCACAATTGAAAATGCCATGGCATTTTCGGCATTATGCCTGCCCAAAATGCCAGGGCATTTTCATTTCATGGCAGTTTGGGCATTTTCGGCATATTCAGCCTAGGGCAGGCATTTTCGGCATATTCACTGCAATTTTTTAAATATATGACTTTAGCTACCTGCTAATTTTGCAAAATAAGTCACAAAACAGTATGTTGCAAATAATGTTTAGATTCAACTGGATTACTTGATAAAATTATAGAAACAAACTGTTTCCAAAAAGGTTGAAACCTGGAGCCAGTTGATATAGACATATTTATGGAAAAATAATAGTAATTCTATTTTCCTTATTTTGTTGTAAATATTCGCTGGTACACCGTGTCTGTAATTATTTAGATTTCAAGAACAAACATATTTGGGCAAAGATGCAACACAAAAAGATAAAATAATTGTTAAAAGATTAACAATATCATTGTTTGTGAGCTTCAAAACTCGTCATCTAAATGTATTTATTGTTACATTTTGAACTCCTAGAATTATTACACTGGTTTACTACGGCTGATTAAATGCAGTTTTCAAAGTCGACACAAAATTTGCTACGGAAGCTCCAAGTTTTGACATATATTATAACCGTCGCATTGTATGTATCTAATGAAATAATAAAATTTTCTATACTTTACAAGCCATTATCAAATACGGAATTTATACAGTACTGGCACTGTGCAAATTGTTCTTTCAAAATCCAAAAGTTTTTTTAATGTACAGCGTTGAAGGTTTGCAACTCCGTTGGGGCTTATTGAAATAGCCATTTGGGAATTACGCGAATTAAATTCTTTTTTTAAATCAAGTATAACATTTTCTAAAACTGGATGGGTTTGATTATACTATGAAAAACTCCCTTATATTCGCTAAAGGAGCAATACTGGTCATAGTGTATAAGTTTCTGTAAAAATGCCCAATATGCCCAAAATGCCTGCCGAAAATGCCCAAAATGCCGGGCATTTTTAGAGTAAGGCATTTTCAGGGCATTTTCGGCGTTTTGGGCATTTTCAGGGCATTTTCAGGAGCGCAGGCATAAAACCGAGGGCATTTTCATTTGTGCAACCCTGAATGTGACAATACGTATGTATTGGACATCCAATATATTTGGCTTAAAACAAGCGTGTTCTCGTGCTGCCTACATATATGCCTACATGACCGAGTGTACGCAGGTGTGCATTTCCTATTTTATAGGCATTTTTGTGCGAAAACCAGTGCACCCTATTTTGTCTATATTTTTTTTCTGAAAAAAGCTCGCACCCTATAAATAGGCCTACAAGTAGGTCTACATGTAGGATAGGCTAGCATCTTTGCAGGTAGGGCGAAATGTCAAACAATGTTTTTTCCACGAGTTACACTAACGTCAAATGAAGGAGAATACCCATTTGTCTTACAAAGAAAACAATTTCCTGTTAAATTATGCTTTTCCATGACCATAAACTAAGGTTCTCAACGGATATGTGTTGTTATGTGTCAGCATTCCCAAAATATAGTATCTAAGTTAGGTTAGTTGTGACTCACGGTATGAGCCATGAGTTCTTAGGAGTCCCTTTCTAAAAAGCTATTCCGGCTTTTTCTTCATGACTCAGGGTCCCTTAAGTCAACCGACTTAGCCCTATTTAAACGTGTGGCTCAGTAGAGTCCGCGTTCTGTTCTTTTCACACTTTTGTTCTGACTGTTATGCTGTTTGTTTAATCTCTGAATAAATTCTCTAGTTTATACTCAGATGAGTTTATCATCACATGGTAGCAGATCGATAGGTAAAAAGTCTCCCTAATAATTTTGCTTTGAGCACAGGAAGTGATAAGTGATTAAAATCAGGTTACGAGGGCAAATTTCGTAGATTGAGTCATTTAATCAAGTTGTTCAACAGGGTTTGCAAATTATTAGTTTATTATAAAAGTTGGAACTTTGTGTTGAGAATCTAAACTGTAACAAGAACCATGGCCTCCAAAATTCGCCCAGAAGTGGAGAAATTGACTGAAGGTAATTATACAAGTTGGAGAGTCGGAATATCGCTTGTGCTAGAGTCCTCCGAACTCCTGGAAGTTGTGAATGGGGCGCAAACCTGCCCCACCGCAGATGATGCTAAGAAAAAGTGGATCCAAAAGGACGTTCAGGCAAGAGCTCTCATCTATAATTCGGTGACCCAATCACAAACAAGAACCATCTCAGAATGCAAAACTGCTAAAGAAATGTTCGACAAACTCAAGACATTTCACTCTGACCGAAGTATCCTCAACAAGATGAGAACAATGCACAAGTTCTTGGCCTACACGATGACCAAAGACCAAAGTCCAGTTCAAGCAATGCTTGAACTTGAAGACATCTCAGCATCCCTCAACGAGATGAACCTCAATCTAGGTGACGAGTGGTTCATTATCAGAGTCATATCAGCAATGCCTGAAGAATATCAAGCCTTCAAGGAAGCTTGGTATAGTGTTCCAGAAGCGTCACAAACAAGAGAAATGCTGCTAGCCAGGCTGAAGAATCTTCAATCTGAAAGAGCCACATCCCAAGCAACTGTGGACGCGCAGTCATCCCGGGCATTCTACAGCAAGCAGGAAAATCCTAAACAGCAGCGAAAACCTCTGGACAAGAAGAATATGAAATGTTTTAAATGTGGAAAACAGGGCCATCTTAAATTCGAGTGCAAGTCGAAGCCACAGCAAGGTGATCCGAAAGCATTCCATGGGCAAGTTTTACATTCTGAGGGTGACACCAGAGTTATGATGACAAAGTCATACGCCTTCATGGGGAAAATCAGTGAATTCAACATAAAGGATTTCTGGATAAGCGATTCGGGAGCTACCCATCACATATGTGGAAACGCCGCCTGGTTCTCTTCATTGGACAAATTTGAAAATCAGGGATCAGTCACTCTCACAGACAATCAAGCCGTAAAAATTCAAGGGAAAGGCACCGTGGAGCTGGAAGCGTTTATTGCCGGAGTATGGGGTAAGGTGACTCTTAATAATGTTATGTATATCCCAGGTGCAGCAAACCTCTTTTCTGAGGGCGTAGCAGCTAGAGCTGGTTTTAAATTAATCAGGGACAGCGACAAAACAGAGTATTTTGATAAGGATGGGGAAGGACCCATAGCTGATTATAAGGAAAGGCTCTATATTATGAGGTTTAGGCCAATTCAGGCAAAAGCATTTGTAGCCATTTCAGATAAAAATAAGAGAATGTGGCACCATAGGTTCGCGCATATTAATTGTAGCTATATTCGAGCATCTATAGAACAAGGTGCAATCCTTGGTATTGGAATCGAGGATGCTCCAACGCATTATAATTGCGAGGGATGTCAGTTAGGCAAGCAGGCTAAGAAACCATTCCCGAGAAATCATCTACCGAGTGGGTATCGGCAGGGAGAGAAAATTCATGCAGACTTAGCAGGTCCCATGCCCGTTGCCTCATTGAATGGAGCCAGATATTTCTTGATTTTAAAAGACGATTACTCAGGCTACAGAGCTGTTTATTTTTTGAAGACAAAAGATCAGACGGTTGAGTGCCTCATAGATTTTATAGCCTTCATACAAAACCAAACAGGTAATACAGTTAAAATCATTATGACTGACAATGGGTCAGAATTTGTCAATAACAAGCTAGGGAGTTATCTTTCAGGGAAAGGGATTGTACATGAGAAATCAGCGGTTTACTGTCCAGAGACAAATGGAAAAATAGAACGGGATATACGTACTATTAAGGACACTGCTCGTACTTTGCTTATTTCGCGACAAATTCCCGAATATCTTTGGGCCGAGGCAGTAGCAACGGCGGCCTACATGCACAATCGCATTTTACACAAGACGAACTCAGCAGTCACACCATATGAAGCTATTCATCTACGGAAGCCATCAGTAAAGCACCTAAGAATTTTTGGATGTGTAGCATATGCTTACATTCCTGACGTCAAACGTAAAGTGTGGGATGCCAAAGCTCAGAAGTACATGCTAGTAGGATATTCAAGTAACCGGAAGTATAGGTTATTGGATCTAGAGACTCACGCAGTCATTGAAAGAAGACATGTGAGCTTTGATGAAGCAAAGACTCCGTACAATTTGAGGGAACAATCGAGAAACATGCTTACATATGAATTTCTAGAAAATGAAATTGAAGTGCTCAACGTACAGGTCGACAACAATGAGGCACAGGTTCAAGAAACAGTAACTGCATCCGCAGTAAAGGCGAAGCAGCACGAACATTTCGTCGATGAGCAGGTTATAGAAACGAGTTCCCCTAATTCAGCTGAGAAACTCATTCCTGTGTCTACAGTAAGCAAAGCTCCGACTATGCAGCAGCGTACCCCTGTGCAAGTGCCGTCCTCAACAACATTATTAAAAACGAAAGAAGTAGTCATATGCACTCCCAAAGGAAACTACCTAGCAGACATTCCAGAAGACACAGACTCGGCTAAAGTGGTCATAAAAGGTTCGAGTAAAAGTAAGTTCAAGGATTATGTGCCAAAAATATTGTCCTCTAGAACCAGGTCAGGAGATCGTCAGCAGAATCCAGACGTCTCTCCTCAAGCGTATTCAGTTATAGTACAGGAGCCTGAAACCTATAAAGGAGCGTTGAAATCCCCACAAAAGAAAGACTGGGAGAAGGCTATTAACGAAGAATTCTCCAGTTTAGAATCCAACAACACATGGGAAGTCGTACCCAAGCCCCCCAACACGCGCCTCCTTGATACAAAATGGGTATTCAAACTCAAACGCAACGAAGACAGCAGCATTGCTAGATATAAAGCTAGACTTGTTGCAAGAGGTTATCTCCAGATAGAAGGAGTGGACTACAATGACACGTTCGCGGCAGTTTGTCGGTATGAATCGATAAGAATCCTCCTATGTATGGCAGCAGCGAAGAAACTCCATATGGCACAATTCGATGTGAAAACAGCTTTCCTTCATGGTGACCTTAAGGAAAAGATTTACACGAAAATCCCAGAGGGCTACTCAGTCACTGATCCAAACCTTGTGCTTTTACTCAAGAAAAGCATCTATGGGTTGAAACAGTCGCCTCGATGTTGGAGTGACAACATTTCAAATTTTCTGCATGATGAATTCGGCTTTCGTAGGTCCCAGTATGATCCTTGTGTCTACATTGGACAGATGGATGCAATTGACGTTTTCTTAGCACTGTATGTGGATGACGGATTGATGCTTTGCTCTAATACTGCACTCATTGATAACATCCTTGAGCGAATCAGCAAAACATTTGAAATCACTCGGGGCCCTCCTACCAGCTACGTGGGACTTGAGATTTCCAAGTGTGAAGATAGCGGAGCCATATGCATTACACAGAAAATGTATGTTGAAATGCTCATCCACAAATTTAGCATGGAAGAATGCAAGCCCAGCAGTGTACCAATTCAGCCGTATACAGATCTCAAACCAGCTCCTGTAGAAGATCCCAACCTACCCTACCGTCAGCTAATTGGTGCACTCCTCTTCTTGGCCAAATGTACCCGGCCTGACATTTCCTTCTCAGTCTCACTTCTAGCACAATTCATGAATTCATATGGGAAAGAACATTGGCAAGCTGCAAAACATGTGCTTCGATACCTTAAAGCTACTAAAGATCTTGGCATTATTTACCCCGGAGGAGGGGATATGGTCCTGGAAGCCTACACTGATGCCGATTATGCAGGGGACAAGTTGTCTCGAAAATCGACTAGTGGCGTCGTCCTAAACTTAAATGGGTCCATTATAAGTTGGTCAAGCCAGAAACAGCCATGTGTGGCTTTGTCGACGACTGAGGCAGAATACATTGCGGCGTCTTCCGGAACAAGAGAGGTTGTATGGACGAGAAACCTTCTGAAGGATCTGGGATGTCCGAGGGAAGAGCCCACTGTACTGTATGTGGACAACACTAGCGCTATTAAGCTCGTACGGAATCCGGAAATGCATTCGCGTACGAAGCATATCGACATAAGGTATCACTACATACGGGATCAGGTTGAAAATGATCAAGTAAAGATTGAATACGTCCCTACAACCCAACAACTAGCTGATGGACTTACAAAGCCTCTTCTTAAAGGAAAACTGGAAACCAATCGGACGGATCTAGGACTGAAGTTTGTTTCCCGAAATAAGGGTGGTAAAACCCTCTCTTGGACAACTTTTGCCTTATTATCAATGTTCATTGTGTTGGCGTCTGGTTCATCATTTTCAGTATCTCCAGTGGTCTGGCGTCGAAGTAATGTTCCGGTCACAATTGGTCATAATGAAGTCAGTGTAATAGTCAAACTGATTAACCCATGCAGCCTTCTCACTAATGACACAGTTCACCAAGATTTGACATCAGAAGCCATACATCAGTGTAATGAATACTATCAAAATCTCTTCGTATCAGATCTCATCAAGATGTGCCCACAAAAGAAATGGACTGACGTAACTCACAGAAGAAAGCGAATTCTGGATTTGATTATACTGTTCATTGTGGTAGCTATTGTTGCCTCGGCAGGACTTGGAATCACGGCGGTAGCTATATCAGCTACTAATTCGGAAAAAATATACTCAGCCGAAGTTGCGATTTCAGAAGAAAGAGCTGCAGTTAACAAGCTTCAAGAACAGGTTCAAGCCAATTTCGATCGGATTAAGAATTTGACGGCATCGTTCAACAAAGCAATGGACCACATGGAAGCTTTGGAAAAGGACCACGCTGAGCTTAAGGGAAAGTTGGTGTCATCTAATTTTATCATTTCCTATCTGGTCAGCAAACTCATGATTGGACGATCAGTCGTTCAGGAAGCATCCAGGAAGTGGAAATCCGGTTTGGTTGACCCAGCATTCTTGGAATACTTCAATGTCACTCTACCTTGTGGTAACAGCTGCCCTATATCGCTAGCTAAAGCACAAAGATGTTCCACTTCCGAAAATGGGGAGAAACTACTGCTAGAATTTGCTGTTCCTGTTATTAGTGAAGAACTAATCTTGGTGGAAGCAGATTCATTCCAACTGCGTAAGGTGGTCGGTAACCAAACATGCACAATTAGGTATAAAGGTGCCCAGAATGCATTGATCTCTGATAAGGAGCACTGTACATATTCAATTAATGTTAAAACTCCTGTTAAGCAGAATCTAATTCTTGCTCCCACAAGTGGTTGCATTAAACAGGCTAACGAACAATTGAATCATTTTTCTGTATCACATTGTGAGACCACATCTCAAGAACTAACGGAAAGTTTCATCCAAGTAAAGCCGTTAGGAAACCAATACTATGTGTACTGCCCCGGTTCCAATATAACACTAGAAGGTGTTCCGGGTTCCTGCCCTGAAGATGTGTTCATAATACCCATGAAATCTAATTTCAAGATAAATAACATTATATTTAATGGTTCCAGAATCACTATTTTTCATCAAGAAACATTAGATCATGCGCTTTCAATGAAAGTCAACCTCCAGATTCAACCAAATTTCAATTGGACGTCTCTTGTTCAAGATTTAAATTTTACTGAGCCAGGTTTCAAGCCATTATCAGATATCAAAATTCATGCCATTCATAATTATTGGTCAACTGGTTCATGTGGTTTAATTATTTGCTTTCTTATTATTGTTATTATTGCGTTGTATAAGAAAAGAAATTCAAATAATGTATCCATTATTGCAAGATCGCCAAACACTGCTGATTTCCAAATGACTAAAATTGATATGTAATCTCAGCGTTTAATGCTTTTGGTTTTAGTTTATTTTGTCCACTTGAAATGAAATTTTGTTAAGTCAATTTAGTTTAGTAATTTGTTTTGCCTACTAATTTTGAGATTGAGGGAAAGTGTTGTTATGTGTCAGCATTCCCAAAATATAGTATCTAAGTTAGGTTAGTTGTGACTCACGGTATGAGCCATGAGTTCTTAGGAGTCCCTTTCTAAAAAGCTATTCCGGCTTTTTCTTCATGACTCAGGGTCCCTTAAGTCAACCGACTTAGCCCTATTTAAACGTGTGGCTCAGTAGAGTCCGCGTTCTGTTCTTTTCACACTTTTGTTCTGACTGTTATGCTGTTTGTTTAATCTCTGAATAAATTCTCTAGTTTATACTCAGATGAGTTTATCATCACAATATGATAATTCCCTTATCATATTCAGGGACTAAACCACGTCGGGATAAGTGGGGGGTACAACGACCCTGACCAAAAATGCTTCAAGTAATATGCCATATTTTTTCATGTTTTTTAGCCTTTTTTTTATGTATTGTGACTTTTGCGTGTATGTAGAACAGAACAGTGTGATCACTAAATTGGGCGAAAAGCATTACAAATTCCTAAAAATCTTTTGGCGATAGTCATTATTCACGAAGGTACTCATGAGCTCTTTAATGTCCAGTTGCTTTGCAATATCTTGGAAGCAGTGAATGAAGAAGCAGTGGTTTAGCCTTTGCTGTCCAATTACGGATGTATGTGTTTTTATTCGCCGTAAAGTGAGAAATGATCTCTCAGCCGTCACGGAGGTGTTGGGAGCACGATTAGAATTTTTAAGTTCTTAGCTTCGGAAAACATTTGACAAACTTCTGGGACACAGGTTTTCAACCATGATAAAAATCCTGCTATTGAGCTTCTCTCTACTCCTTCAATCCCAAATCATAGTCAATTGTAGAATAAGTCTCTCAGAATTGAACTGGTACAAATCTGATATAGCATCTACTTGGTGCTCCGGGGATTTTGGTTGTAGTTGATTCCAGTTAAGCATGGGATCCCTACCAGAAATATTTTTTCCCTGGTAAGAACCTTCCAGTCTTCCCACAAAAATCCGACCCCTGCAGTTAAGTAATACGTTCTCTAACTCCTGAACTTTCATGATCCCTGGCTGATCAAAACGACGCTTGAGTTCCGCAACAACAAGTTCGATCGAATTGTTGAGTATGTTTTGGAACTTTACTTCTGCAGTTGCAAAGACAGGTGAATTATTTATTCCATACCTTTTTGGTGTTTTTCGGTTTCGGTCTAGAGAAGAACGTTCTAAATGAAAACGGTCACAGGCTTCCTCCATGCGACTCCAAAGCCCACCGAAGACGTTCTGCCCTTTCGGCCTTCTAAAATTGTCAATGCACACATTCGAATCTTGAACAGTGCCACTGACGGTAGAACGCTGTTTGTCTGATTGTGCTCAAAATTTTGGTTGGGTTCAAATTGTACTAGCACTCCACAGCCAGCTATTGCTGGCTCAGAATTGAAAATGTAAATAGGAAAGGCAGTAAATAGTTGCTTGCAAAATAGCTAGCTGGGCAGTGCTATGGTCGTGGATGAATCTAAGGCGCGCGTAAATTTGAATCTCAAGGCAATTTTGCGGTGTAGTGATGATACTAGGCCCTCTAACCGTTCATCTCTGGGAACACGGACTGAACCCAAACTTCTAAAAACTCTTCATTGTCTTCAAATGAAACTTTCCTGTACTTCAATTTATAGCCATCATTCCATCGTATATACTGTGTACCAGGCACTCCGGAATAAGGGGGGACGGGAGGGACATTATCCCTCCCAAATAACGTCAGGGAGGGACAGGCTATACTACTGTCCCCCCCACTTTTAAGAATCAAATTAACCTTTTCTTAACTTTTTGATGTCAAAACTCCTATGAAGCTTCATTTTTTTAAAATCCTCCACAAACTACTGTTAGATGTATTCAAAAAACTCGCAACAAACTATCTCTGCTAAACAAAAATGTTTACTCAAATGATAAATATCTTTTCCATCCTGGTATGTGAAGATCGCCTCATCTAGGTAACTACCAAAATTGAGTAGTGAAAGTATTGGGTCAAACTGCAGCCCGCTTTAGATTTTTTAAAGCTACAGTTTTCATCCTTGATAATGATTTTGAGCTTATTCAAACGATTTTATGCCAGTATTGCAATACTTTCATTCAGGGTTGAAATTGTGTGATAGCGTGATTATTCAAATAGTAACTTAGGTATTCAATTTAACGCAGCCTATAAACAAATTAGAGGATATTTTTCTATCCAACATTCTTTACTATTGCTAAAGTTGCAGTATTATTTTCCGCTACATATTCCGAACATATTTACCTCCCTTTGCCAGATTGACCCAGTTCAAAATCTTGACCTGGATCAAAAGTTTGAACAATTTGAAACTTTTGCTTTGAATTTCGTTCCAAATTCATGCCACACCAATAAATCTGTTCCAAAATGTCGGACCAGACAGATAATACCATTCCTGTAATACGAGCTTAACGGAAAATTTGCTAGGAGCAATTTATAAACTCAACAGGTTTTAGGGCGCCAATGTTATTGAAAAGAGTACAACTGAATATTAAAACGTCACCCAAGGAGTTTATTTCAGGATATTAATAATTAACATCAAATATTTTTGTTTGGTGAAACATTAACATCAACAAATTCACCGACACAAAATTTGGTCGGTTCCAACGGATAGAAAAGGCCATGCACTTCTAAACCAGTAAATCTACTGGAAAATGTTAATTGGACGAAAATTATGGAACAGATCTAGAGGAATGGTTCTACACTTACACCATTTTAGACCAAAAGGAAAAGAAAAGATTAAACCATTCCCAAAAATAGATCGCGAATCAGTTCAATGATTCTTTGATACCTCTATTTGAAATCAGTAAAATTTTGATAGTATTTAGTGTGTGTAAGGAAATGTTTCTAATATATGAGATTTAGTTGGTGTCTTCTATAAAAACTTGTTCTTTTAAAAAAATTTGGAGCAAAAATTAAAAGTTCTATGTTTTGCATGCTTATATGAGCTAACTAATGAAAAATAATGTGTAACCCTATACATATGTACCAGAGCTGCGTTCGGGTCAAGTAAATTGAGGATCCGAACTTGAACTTGACCTGCACTTGAACTAGCAAGTATTAATTTGCATGGACACGAACTTGGTATTTTGAATCTTGTCAAGTATTTGACCATTCAAGTAATTTTAACCAAGTATATTTTGAGCTACCTGAACTTGAAATAGTACCTGCAATTCGATTCTAAAATTGTGTAACCCGAACTTGAACCTGAACTTGAACCCGAACTTGAATTTCAAGTATTACAAGTAATTTTTTAAAATATAAAACTTCATACTATAATTTCTGCAACACAACGAAAATTACATTTTACGAAACAAATTGTGGTGAATATTTTAATAAAACAAAAGATTGATGCTAAGAAGTTATAGTGAGGTGGTCATATTTATTCTACATAATTACAAACAAACTGATTGCTGCAGCTATTATTACGCATCCCCCAGTATTCTTTGTACTACCGCAGTAGCTCTCAGCTTGAGATAATCGTCGCGTTTCTTAAATTTCAACCATCCTTTTATGCAAGACAAGTACGAACAGTGTCTGATAACATTAACAGACGATATTTGAAGAAGCGAACACCATTTATAAAAAAATCCAATAATTAAAAATTATAAGTACTTAATTTCAGTAATTAAATTTATAAAGATTCTCTACTCCCATTATATGTAAAATCTTGATGGGCAATTGTAGAATTGAATTTCCTCTCAATCTCCGGTTTTGCAGAATGACCATTTTCTGTTAATTCTATCATATTATTTCTGAGCACGAGAACTCATTTGTATATAAAAAATAAATGTACTTACTTAGAATACCCGTGTACTATGAAGTGTGAATCCGAAAGCAAACGGAACCCTCGTCTAGTCCTTATCCTCTGTTAAGCCATATTTGGACTTTAAGAAAATATATTACATTGTATGTAAAGAGTAGCAATGAAGCCTCTTACTGTTAACTGTAACACGTAAGGAATATTACTTACATTTGTAAAGGAAAGAGAATCTTATTGTCTATTGTATCATGCTCAACTATTGGTTAAAAAAGGATGCTTCATCTAAGAAGCTTGGACTCTGTAGTCTGATTGGTATTAACTCTGAACAAAAGTAACAATGTAAATGTAACGGAAACAAAACCAGTTTGAACTGGATAATTCCTGTTTTACAGCCAACCCTACAGTATATAAACCCAGCTCCTTCACACACTCGGAGAGTCTGGCTCGGGTCTAACCCTTGGTAACTTTACTGTTACTCTGCTGGACTCCACTCCACTCCACTCTCCTTCTCTAGCTCTCACTCTTCCTCTCATTCTTTTTGTACACTGAATAAATATCTCTATAATTGGCAATACTCTCTTAATATTCTCCCACTTTATTATTTAACTATTAGAGCTACACTCCTTTAAGGTATAAGTCCAATATTGACCTTAACATGGCGGAGTTGCTACGTTTTCTATACTTTGAATTTGTTAATTCGAGTATAGACGATTCCCTTACCTCTCTGCGAGTTTGCTCCCAAAATTCCAAAATATGTTTTGTGGCGTAAGCCTCTGCCGGAGGCTCTGCCCAAATTTTTTTACACAATTCTCATTTTACCCCAACAAATAAAGCTAGATCTCTGAAAATTTCATAGATTAGATAAAAATTTACGGGTAATTTAATTTTAAAATCAGCTCCTGAAAATTCAAAAAATTTTTGGTAAATTTTTTCCAAAAATTTTTTTTCCCTGTACTTTTAACGAACGAATACATTATTACGTACCTACACTTTTCCTTTGTTCTTACACTATACAACTATACTATATTCTACTATAGAAATTTTTTTCGTGGCGTCAGCCTCTGCCGGAGGCCCTGTCAAAAATTTTCCCTACAAAATTTCCTTTTACCCCAAGGAGTAGAGCTAGATCGATAAAAATTTTACAGTATATGTAAAAAGTTACTAGGAATCATATTCTGAAATAGGCTCCTACAAAATCTAAAATTTTTTGGTCACACATTTTTCATTTAATTAAATCTTTATTTCGACCGACAATTTGTTCCTATCTTTCTTCCTTATTTCCTACTATCCAAACTACTTATACAAAATATTTTTTGTGGCGTAAGCCTCTGCCGGAGGCCCTGCTCAAAATTCTCAAGACATTCTCAAAATGCCCAGACGAGTCAACCAAAAATTTTGCCGACACCCGGATTACCGTTTGAAATTACTGAGAGAATTGATCACTCTACCCGTGATTTCCCATCGCAAAACTCCTGCCTGTTGCAGACGAAACTCCAATGATGACCCTAGCCAAGTCACCAGCCCAATACTGACCTGCTCAACTACAATTTACGGACTTCACTCACCGCGCCCCATGCACGCCCTGGTTTTCAAAATAGCGACAAGACACGCCTCATGCCTCTTCTATTAACGACGTTACTACAGAAAAGTTTCCAGTACAGAGAAACTACCCAATGAATTCTTCGCTTCACCCGGTTTGTCTAATTATTATTTGAACGTCACGGTTAATCTACATTTTATTTTGAAGTCTACTCTACGAAATGCAGTGTCTCCATTTTCCAACAATTTTTGCGACAAACATTTCCACGACAATGTTATCATTCCAGTGAGTTTTACAGTGTCTCACGCTAGCGTAATTATGATTTTATTTTTCGAGGACGAAAAATCTTTATGTAAGGTGAAATATACGTAAAAAGTGTCATTTTTATGAGAAAAGTCATGTATTCTGTGTTCAAATATTTTATTCATCATTCTAAAGAATTTTATTGTGTTATTGAAATTTTAATTCGGACTCAAAATTTTTACTGTGTACTTAATTCCACATTTTATATTTTTCCAACGATGAGGTCATCGTTTCCTCTAATCCAATGAATGTTAAGCCATATTTGGACTTTAAGAAAATATATTACATTGTATGTAAAGAGTAGCAATGAAGCCTCTTACTGTTAACTGTAACACGTAAGGAATATTACTTACATTTGTAAAGGAAAGAGAATCTTATTGTCTATTGTATCATGCTCAACTATTGGTTAAAAAAGGATGCTTCATCTAAGAAGCTTGGACTCTGTAGTCTGATTGGTATTAACTCTGAACAAAAGTAACAATGTAAATGTAACGGAAACAAAACCAGTTTGAACTGGATAATTCCTGTTTTACAGCCAACCCTACAGTATATAAACCCAGCTCCTTCACACACTCGGAGAGTCTGGCTCGGGTCTAACCCTTGGTAACTTTACTGTTACTCTGCTGGACTCCACTCCACTCCACTCTCCTTCTCTAGCTCTCACTCTTCCTCTCATTCTTTTTGTACACTGAATAAATATCTCTATAATTGGCAATACTCTCTTAATATTCTCCCACTTTATTATTTAACTATTAGAGCTACACTCCTTTAAGGTATAAGTCCAATTATATCTTAACACCTCCAAACATTGCCGAGTAATGCGTATGCTTAACGAGTCCGTAACGTTTTCATTTTGAGCGCGAAAGCAGCTCGTTCTCGTGAAAAAGAATAACTGAACCGGTGTGGCATTTGAAAACTCGTTTTATTGAGAATCAAAATACTTGAAATAATACTTGCATTTACACGTTCGGGTGCAGGTATTCCATGAGCTCAGATTCGCACTTGCAAGATATTTTGATGCAAGTATAATTTCTCAACCTGCACTTGCAATTTACCCGACTTGAATTACCAAGTTCGGATTCCCCTTTTACTTGTACCTGACCCTATTTATCACGTACATTTAAAAGCTCAACCCGAACTTGACCCGAACTTGACCCGACTTGGTACGTGTCAAGTAATACTTGTACTTGAGCGCAGCTCTGATATGTACATATGTATGACCTGCCGTCTATCATTCATTGTTTCCTGTTTCATCAGGAGATATAATAAATGAAACATTTAGTTGTCTAGCTAATCTTTGTTAGTAATTTCCATTCCTATAAATGCTGCTTCAATAATGCGTGGAAACCGTCGTCCTTATCGAGGGTTTCAAGTTACACGTTTGTAATATTTTTAATGCATTGTGTAAATGTTCACAAAAGCACGAACAATCTTAAGTAATGAAAATTCAGTCAAGCATAATTATCAAAAACGTCCTAGCTTGAAGCCAATCATTAGGGAAGTAAAATATTGCTTCCAAGTGATTGATATTTTGAATAATTAATATTGCTTTGAAACATGTCCGTATTTTAATTTTATAAAGCATCATATTATTTAAGTTCTCTTTCCACAAGAGAAGGTGGAAAAATTTCCAAAGTATGCATGAATCAAAATCTACTTTAGGTAGGCATATGATTTGGAGTTAGACAGCTACAACTGGATGAATGTTTTCAAAAAGGGCACGTACCTCTAAGTTAGGCACTTGTATGGGGACTAACATTTTGTAAAGTATGCACGGATCTCAGTTCGGGCACCTATTTGGGCAGATGCCTTTGGCCAGATTGGAAAAAAGTATTATTCGAAATCCATCATGTGCCTTCAAGTTGGGCACGCAGTATATAGGCAGAGGCCTTTGACTGAATTGGCAAAAACAGTTTCCGGAATCGGGCATGTGCCTTGAAGTTGGGCACGCTCATGGGCGGAACTGAGTTATTGTTGTTATCGAGTAAAGAAAATGGCAACAGCAATTATTTAAATTATAATGTTAAACGGGAACAAATTAAACCCTTCGATTTTGCAAGAAAATTGTACACATAAGATCGATTCCTTTTCAACAATAGCAATACAAGAAGCTTTGCGATTCAGAATGTACTAACTTGTCCAAAATGAGTACTTTTACCAAACTAATTATTACTCAGAGATATACTCACAATTAGCACCAGAAGATTACAAAAAATAAAATAAAACCAACCCTAACTCATGCAATAATTTAATTCAGATTACACCAAAATTATTTATGCAGCACGAACCATTACAAACCCTTGTATCACAGTACCCCTAACGTCACGTACAGGACGATCGGGTAAGAAGTGGAGGTCAATAGTCGATACTGGCACATAATAATTGATGGGATATAAAACAGTACAGTCGACTCTCCTTATAGTGTCTCTCCCTAAAAAGTCACTCTCCCTATAAAGTCATCCTGGGTTCCTCCCAAGCTACATTATATGATAATTTCTACCTTTATAGCGTCACTCGTTATAACGTCAGTTCCTTTATAAAGTCGCTTTTTTATATCCGTAAGGTGAAAAACGTACCCTTATAACGTCATTTTGAAGTTACGAAGCGTCAAACCTAGCTAAATAACATACTGGTGCAGTCATTTCACGCTTTACGCATTTTACGCATTTAAGTTTTTTACGCTTTAATTTCACTAAAATTGCATTGGCTTATTATAAAGCGACGTTGTAAAAGACTGGAAGGAACGTATTTTTGTAAATATGTGTAAGCGTGGTTAACGACATTGAGTCCCATCCAGGAACTCCAAATTTCCAAGCTTTTAGATTCATTTTCTCATCCAGTAAAGAACTGATATTCATAGTTTTAACGGAATTACATTTTTCACTGTTTGAAAACTTTGTAAATGATCTGACAAGTGTCTTATTGAGATTTAGAAAATGCTTTATTCTACGGTGTTTGTGGCTTTGCAAACTTTGAAAAATATGATTATTTATTAGTTAATATTAACTATTTTTATTCCCATTCTGCATAGACATATAGTATATGCTATATGTCCGCAATGAAACGATACATGAGTCCAATTTAACTAAAAACGAAAAATTTACAATTAAACCGTTATTTATTTTATATGCCTCTATAACGTCGTTCCCTTATAACGTCACTTTTGGGGAGATTTATTGATGTCGTTATAAAGAAAGTCGACTGTACTCAAAAATCTAGGCGTGGCTCCCACTCAAGAATCAAATACTACCCTACCCTGGCGAAGTTGAACAATGAAGAAGGGCAAGAACAATCATCAAGGTTTATATAAAATCTGGCACTCCGGAATAAGGGGGGACAGGAGGGACATTGTCCCTCCCAAAAAGGGTCAGGGAGGGACAGGCTATGCTGCTGTCCCCCCCACTTTTAAGAATCAAATTAACCTTTTCTTAACTTTTTGATGTCAAAACTCCTATGAAGATTCAATTTTTTAAAAAATCCTCCACAAACTGCAGATAGTTGTTTTTAAAAAACTCGCAACAAACTATCTCTTCTAGAAAAAATGTTTACTCAAATGATAAATATATTTTCCATCCTGGTGTATGCATGCATGTGAAGATCGGCTCATCTAGGTAACTACCAAAATTGAGTAATGAAAGTAGTGGGTCATACTGCAGTCCGAATTAGATTTTTTAAGGCTACCGTTTTCATCCTTGATAATGTGATTATTCAAATAGTAACTTAGGTAATCAACGCAACGCAGCCCATTCAAAAATTAAAAGATATTTTTCTATCCAACATTCTTTACTATTACTAAATTTGGAATATAATTCCCCGCTACGTATGCCGAACATGTTGACCTCCCCTTGCCAGATTGATCCAGGCCAAAATCTTGACCTGGATCAAAAGTTTGAACAATTTGAAACTTTGCTTTGAATTTCGTTCCAAATTCATGCCAGACCAATAATTGTGTTCCAAAATGTCGGACCAGACAGATAATACCATTCCTGTATACGAGTTTAACGGAAAATTTGCTAGGAGGAATTTATTAACTCAATAGGTTTTAGCGCGCCAATATTATTGAAAAGATGGCAACTGAGTATTACAACGTCGCCCAAGGAGTTTATTTCAGGATATTAATAATTAACATGAAATATTGTTGTTTGGTGAAACATTTAAATCAAAAAATTCACCGACACAAAATTTGGTCTGTTCCAACGGATGGAAAAGGCCATGAACTTCTAAACCAGTAAATCTACTGGAGAATGTTCCTTGGACGAAAATTGTGGAACGGATCTAGAGGAATGGTTCTACACTTGGACCATGTCAGACCAAAAATGAAAGAACAGATTGAACCATTCCCGGGAATATATCGCCAATCAGTTCAATGATTCTTTGATACCACTATTTGAAAGCAGTAAAATTTTGGTAGTATTTAGTGTGTGTAAGAAAATGTTTCCAATATATGAGATTTAGCTGGTGTCTCCTATAAAAACTTGTTCTTTTAAACAAAAATTTGGATCAAAAATTAAAAGTCCTATATTTTGCATGCTTATATGAGCAAACTAACGAAAAATACTGTGTAATGCTATACATATGTACATACATGTGACCAATAGCAAAAAAACGTTCCGGAGTGCCTGTATAAAATCAAACAATGTACTTTTTAAATATTTTATTTTCTTCCAAACATATCAGCTGTACGCGTACGCAACCTCCTAATATTCTTAGTCAAACTTAAATGTACTTTGTACACATGCATATGAAACACTCTCCTAGTATCCATATAGGACTGTAGACACTCCACAATAAACCAAAACATTCCCAAAGTAATCCCCATCCCCAGGAACATAAACAAAGCAGGCCCCTGGGGATTATTCCAAGTTAGCAAAAACAGGGGTTGGTTTCTTTCCTTGGGAATTTTATCTGAACTTCCCCCATAGTCGGATTTTAACTTCTCATCGTACCTATTTCGAGACTGGTCCTTCCAGATGCTGTCGAATATACTAAACATCCCCGTTTCTATGAACTGTTGTAGAGACTTTACCAAACCTGTTTGCATTGGGGCAGTGGCCGCCCAATACATGGGAAACAGGTTAAATTTCTCGAGTCCTTTGTAACATCTGGTCTTCCGGGAAAGCTTGGGAATGTACTTTAAATAAGCGTCAACTTTCGGTTCAGTTCCCATTAATGCCCGTTTCCGTTTCCATATGAGCATTTCTGAAATAGTTTTGTCATTCTCGATTTTACTGACGTCGACCCCGGATCTTAATTTATTCATATAGTCAATGTAGTCGAAAGGACCCTTGTTTATCATCAAAGGGAACAATGTGTCCCTTTGCGTCACAATAAGTCTGTATTTGGCTTCGGAGAGCTCCTTGAAGGTCTCAATATGTTTTTCTTTCGCAGGTGAGATCAGCAAACTCTCAATATGTGATGTGTAGTGGACACTGATTACAACGGACATAAAACTCCATAAAAAGTACTATGCCAACTTCCGACTGGATATCCCACAGCCTTGAGCCACTAGGGTGTTTGTGACAAATAAGACACATGTTATAAAGGATCTTCCGTGAATTTTCCACATTAGCATTGATAAGCCCAACATCGACAAAACCATGAATGTCCACACCAGCACCTCAAAAGGGTAGAAAATTGCAAGTAAATTCGTATTAACTGTCGTGGTGGAATTAGAACAGTACAGAAACAAATGTGGGCAGTCATTTACTCGGAAGGTGCTCACAAGACTGTATACAAATGCACCTATCATGTACTTATAAGGATTAAACGCAAAGCTGGGCACATATCCTACATTTATGCATAAATATATGCAGTTTTTTATGTATGTGCGCACATTTTCCGAATATTTGTATGTATTTTATGTAGGCTGGGTGTTTCCACTAAAACAAATGTATGATATATGTATGGTATGAATACCGTATTTACGAGTATGTATGTTTAAAAGGCCGGGGAGATTTAGGTATGTATTATGTATTCACCTTGTATGTTCAGCGAGCTCCATCTGTATTTTCTTGGCACGGTCTGTGTTTATTGGCGTATTCGAATTTATTATTTCCAGCTGCAATGCAAACGATTGATGAAACCTATGAAACTAGAAATTAATAATTTTAAACTTAACTAATTAACAATATACTCGCGCGAAGCCATGCTTCATTGGTTTTTATAAAGGTTCAGAACGTTCTACATGCACTTTTATAGGCACGTGTACATACATTTATTTAGATACATTTATTTATATGATAAATATATGTATGATTACATTTCGGGACAAATTTATGTATGCATATATGTATGATTGCAATTCTGGACAAATTTATGTATGCAAAATGTATGCTCTTCGTAAACTATAAAATGTATGTAGGATTTAGGATACGCAATCTTTTTGCCCACCTTTGATTAAACGAGGGAAGACTAAAGTCATTTGCTTTATTATACTGAACATCTGATGATACATTTAGAGACCTGGTCATTTCCAAAATCATTTTTTTCTCCACAACATACAATATGTATTTACACCGGAACCCCCGACCCAGTCGAAGATCCAGTAACATTTCTACATTCAAGGTCATCAGTAATAACTCCAAGATCCACTTGTTTAAATGGTGTACTCTTACAAAGAAAGAGACATTGAATTTAATGGGAATGCTCCAAATTTGCTGCCTATGTCATGTTAATACAGAGTCAACTGGCGTTTCTGCGCAATCTCACATGACAATGATAACTACTTCTGCGCACATTGTCGTAACGACATTTTGCAGTCGGAGATTTCTTTACATATTCCTGAAGCTGATTAATCTCCAAATATTGAACCGGGAGCTTTTATAGGCAGTACGGCCTCTTGGCTGAATAGTCACATTCCTCACATTTATGTGAATAATGTGAGTAATATTCATGATCATGTGAATGTGACTTTAAATTCGTCTGGAGATGGCATTTTTTGTAATATGTTTGGTAATCGCTGGAGTCAATTGGAAATGTTTTAAATACTTTCTGCTTTCCCTCTCAGCACAAATGCGTCAGTTGATGGGTTTTGTGGTGATCTGAGGATTTTGCTGAGTACTCGCACTTGTCACACTGGTAGGGTCTTTCAATTGAATGGGTCTTCAAATGAGTTTTCGGACCACCACGATTTTGTTTGAAATCGGAAGGAAAAAATCTTACATTTTTTTTATCCGTTTTTATTCTAATGTACTGCTCGAGTGTTATAATAGATGGGATTTCAATAGTCCAGCAAAGTAGGATGCTCATGAAATGTTGTAAAGTGTAGTTCCAAAGGAAATAGTCCCAAATGAGTCCAAGGTTGAATTCTATAAGTACGACAATTACTATTTTAATTCATTTAAACATTTTAGGAGAGGAAAAGGAGAAAGCAAAAGCAGGACAAATAAGTGCAACGTTTTTCGTTGAATGTCTGTGAGCCAGTGTCCTATGGATAATTCTTCTCTTGTAATATATCATACAATTCTATATAACATATTAACGTGTCCAATCGAGATAACTATTTTACAGTAGAATTAAAATTATTAATAATAAGTGCAAGAACAAATAGCAAGATTATGTACATTAAGTATTTCCCTGACAACTTAAACTATTTCTGTGACCTATTACAAGGTAACTCTACGTTATAAAGATTTTAACAAACAGTAATGGCCTATGCCGAGGGACGAAAAACGTTACCCGACACCCGACAGGAATCGGGAAAAATTACGCGCACTTGCAGCTGGGAGAGTCCGATAGCCCTATACGATACAGATATTTATTTAACGGTGCGTGCCCCGATGAGGATGTTCCGTGTTTTCAGATGATCCGGCTGATATCCGCGGATATCCGTCTTTTAGGCGAGCGATTGAGGAATAATGCTATAAGTCACGAATTTGATAGTAGAGCGAATCGTGGAATTACAACGTTAACGCAAACGGCCGTATTCATGAGAATTCTCGTTTTCCATGAACGCGGGCACCCTGCCCAGCATCAATTGTTCAAATTCTTTGTGAATTTTTTGTTTCATTTTTAGCTATACTTTTCACACAGCTTCGTAGTTTAACAACTTATTTCTACCATGACCTTAAAAAGTTGGTGGAAAAATATTCAAGACAACGAATCAAGGAAAGCCGTGCCAATTATAGTGGATGCATAATCTGTTTGTTTTCTGTTGTTTTGTTTTTTGGAAGCAAAGTTGTTTTTGTATCTAACGAGGTAATTGTCGATACACCGGAATTTGAAAATTTTCATATTGATTTGAATGTGATAAAATTAGAACCATGACCAATATAAAGCTACTAGTAAAAGCCCTGTGCTTCACAGGGACGATTACTTGAAGTGGTAGTAGTGTGACTCTAGAAATTAAAATCCAAACGGTTTACGAATCAAGCCCTATCATAGAGACTTGTTGTATGCCTAAATCGTGCGCGATTATATTAAGAGTCGCTTAATAATAAGGAGTGCTTGGCATGCCACCTTTTGGGCGCTGTGTGAGGCCATTGAACTATGAGAGTGCGAAACTTTAAATAAACGGACAGAAAGTGCTCTTTAATAATAAAGGATATCTCTTACTATTTCTTAGTGTAAGGTTCGGATATTCGCGGATCGAATCGGATCCATATGTACTATCAGGGATGACATATCGGGAAAACAAAAATTCCGATTCCAATTTCAATACATGTTCAAATTTAATTTCGATTTAGATTCCGATTCCGATGTATCCAAATAATTAATTTTGAATTCCGATACCAATTAATTCAAATACTTTTAAATAATTCCGATTCCAATTCGGATTCTGTGTATGTAGCTTACAAATTATCGTTATTTTTGCCAGTTTTAAGTAATTCGATCACGTCATTTATACGGTTTGTTTACTCGAACAAACAACATGTTTTGCAGGGATTCCTCCGGTAGTCGACCTAGGTTATAGTTTTAAATTAAACGTAGTGCAGAGAAACGTCTTCCCACAGTAACCTAAGTTGATAGAATGCTCAAAATTACAGATTTTACTTGCTGAGAATTTCAGCATTTCGGAATCATTCCACCACTTGAACAATTAATTCATTTGTCCCTTGTGCGGTTCATAGTTGTTCCACAGAATACGTTGGTCTATTGTCTTTCATTTTTGGTTGTATTTCTAGATTTATATTGTAGTCATAGTAATCGTAAACAAATGATTCTGCCTTTCTTTCCATTTTTATTACTACGATACAGAACTATATATTTGCGCAAAAAACCATGTAGAAGTGTAAAATGTGAAATGTAAAGGTACTTTATAACAGGTCGTAAAGGGCTTTTATGGCTGTATAATGCAATACCAGAAATGGAATCGGAATTCATTGGAACAACATTAAATTCTAATACCAATACCGATACTTACTTTCCAATTCCGATTAGAATTCCAATACCTAATTTTACAGTATTTTTAATTCCGATTCCGATTCCAATAATTTAAATTTTCGGATTCTTTTTTGATTCCGATTCCAATTTTCAACCCTGGTACTTATATGTATCCGCCGGACCGAACCGAAAATTTTATCCGATCCGAACATTCCGGATCGGATACGGATACTTATAAAATGGTATCCGACTCTATCGGATCGGATAGGATGGGTGTTTTTGAAATCCGGAATTTACCGGCTCGGATACGGATGAGACAGAATTAGATCTGTGAAGACCTTTAGTTAACAATACGTTGTATTGTCAAGAGATCAAATAAAAATGTGCAAATTAAAGGGTTTGCAGCTTGGAGAAAATGCTCCATGATATTGAGGTCCTAGCAGTGGTAAAGCTTGAGAAGAATTACTCCGACAGTTGCTATCTCGGATCCCTTTTATAAGTTGAGGTTTCTTTGTCTTCGGATAAACACGTATTAAATTTAAATAGTTATGACTAAAGTGTAATTTCTTATACATTGGTATATAGCGCTTAAATAAGGATAGAATACATATGACGAAAGGCATATAAAAATAGTACATACATACATAAGTGACAAAATTAGTTGAATATATATATGAGTTGAGCTTTATCGGTAGTTCAAACGCAAGCGTAATATCTTCAGCGAAATATGCAAATGAGTTACAAATGAGAGACGTAGGATATTCTATGCAAAGAAGTTGGGCTCCAAAAGTAAAAAACATAAATATAGGTTAGGCTCATGTGGATTGAACATTACGATTTTTTAAAAATACAACATTAAATTTTATTTTCCTCGAAAAATATCAGCTTAACGCCACATCCTAATATTCTTAATCAAACTTGAATTTACTTGGTACACGTGAATATGAAAAACGCTTGAAGTACACATAAATGACTGGAGAGACTCCACAATAAACCAAAACATTCCCAAACTAATCCCCAATCCCAGGAACATAAACAAAGCAGGCCCCTGGGGATTATCCCACGTTAGTAAAAGCAGGGGTTCGTTTCTTCCCTTGGGATTTTTTTCCGCTGTTCCTCCATAGTAGAATTTCAACCTCTCATCGTACATATTCCGAGACTGATCCTTCCAAATGGTGTCAAATAAATTAAACATCCCGGTTTCTATGAACTGTTGTTGATTCTTTACCAAACTGGTTTGGAGTGGGGCAGTGGCCATCCAAACCATGGGATACAGATTAAATTTCTCGAGTCCTTTGTAACATCTGGTCTTCCGGGAAAGCTTTGGAATGTACTTTAAATAAGTGTCAACTTTCGGTTCAGTTCCCATTAATGCCCGTTTCCGTTTCCATATGAGCATTTCTGAAATAGTTTTTTCATTCTTGATTTTAGTGACGTCGACCCTGGATCTTAATTGAATCATATAGTCAATGGAGTAGAAAGGACCCTTGGATAACATTAAACTAACCATTAAATCCTTGTCCCTCACAATAAGTCTGTATTTGGCTTCGGAGAGCGCCTTGAAGGTCTCAATATACTTTTCTTTCGCAGGTGAGACCAGCAAACTCTCAATGTGTGAGGTGTAGTGGACACTGATTACTACAGACATGAAGCTCCATAAAAAATACCAGACCAGCTTCCTACTGGAAATCCCATAACCTTGAGACACCAGTGTGTTTGTGACAATTAAGATCCAGGTTACAAAGGATCTTCCGTCAACTTTCCACATTTGAATTGACAAGCTCAACATTGACAGAAACAGGAATGTCCACACAAGCAAATCAAAAGGGTAGAAAATTGCACGTAAATTTGTATTAATTTTCATTGTAGAATTGGAACAGTACAAAAACAAATGTGGGGAGTCAGAAACTCGTATAGAGCTCGCCATACTGTTCACAATTGCACCTATCATGTACTTATAAGGACTAAACGTGGGAAGCTTAATTTTTTTTGTTTTAGCATTCTGAACTACTGATGATACATTTAAAGACCTGGTTATTTCCAAAATCATTTTTTTCTCCACGATAAATGGACCGTATTTACGTCGAAACCCCCGACCCAGCCGAAGATCCAGTATCGTCAGGGGATCCACATCTGTTTTTAAAGGTGTCGTACCCATGGAATTGAATGTGTCTATTGGCCAACCGTTTAAGGAATAATGTCGATTAAAAAGTTGGAGATAATTTTAATGCCTATGCAGGCAAAACGCGACTCGGTTGGGACAAAGTTTTTCCAAGGAAAATAGTTCCAGCACCTCATAATCATTTCCGAATTTTGTCAGCTCAAAGATGATATTATTGTCCGGAAGATATTGTAAAGTAGGTATGATACTGTCCGCTTCAAAACGTACCAGTTTCCTTTTCAATGGGGATTTAGACAGTATGAGTAACATTACATTGTCCTTCTCTTGGTTGAAACGAAACCTTTTTGTCAAGTAAAATGGGGGATAAATCAATTGGTCATTTGAATTTTGTGAAAGCCACGTTATGTGAATACGAACGCTCAATTTGTGACTGTTGGGTACATTCTCACCAAAGAAATTAGTACTCACCAAGGATTTTAAAACTGTGGGAATGTTCGCCAGAAATAGTAAGTTGCACAAGGATTTTGAAAACATTCGGGGGTCCTTTTCGTGATAGATAATTTCGACATTTTCTAACTCGCTGAGAAAAGTCAGTAAGGATTCGGAACGGGAGGAATTAATGGAAGGAAAGGAAATTAAAAAGGAATGTAAAAGGAAAAGGAACGCGGCTCCGACTCTCATTGAAATTAAGTTTTGACTTGGAAGATATCTGTCCTGTCGGAGGAATAGTATAAATAATACTGATGAGACAAGCAGGTAGTCCTTCAAATTTGCAGGAACATTCCCCAGTATCTTTAATCATAATAAGGTAGTAGGATCCTGATCAGGCCTTCGCACATGAGCAACTCAGATATGAATGTTTCATGTGTGACTCATGTCTCATCTCAACTCATATTCATGTATCCGATTACCGAATTATGTACAAACGATTCGTATGTATTTAAAGCATACTACATCATACCAAAGATGGGCAAATGAATCGCCTAAGCCTATAGCCTGCCTATTTTCTTTGAAAAAATACGGCCATCCTATATAGGCCAATAGGCTTTTTCAAAGAAAAGAAGAGCCTTAATACCAAGGGTCAAGTACTCTAACTGCCAGCCTATTAGCCTATATCTGTCCTAGTGTACATTGCTTGCCTGTCTATATTTTTGTTGTATAGCTTCTGACAGCGCTTTGCCAGCCTATATAGGCGATATAATTGTGAGTTTTAGATAGTGCAAGCCGTATGCAATGATCACATGCAATTTGAATAACAATGTAGGGGTTTGATTAATTCTGTAGTAAACTACATAGTATCTAGTGGGAATAAATATGGGACGATTATGCATGTACTGTGGTATACATGTGCATATACTCTGGCAATTACTGGTATCAAGTAATTCCCGCCTCATTGTACGTTCGTTTCTGCTAACGTTTTCCCAAAGATCTTGTAATCCTGTCCTAACCAATTCGTGCTTTGAGAATGTTCACCACTAACGCCTAGCCTTTATTTGAACGAACTTGTAGCCTGCCTGAATAGCCCAGTCCCTTGTTAGGAAATATCTGAATAACCTAGATTTTCCCTAAGCCTATTTTGTAGTGGTGGTTGCCCAGCCTAGAACCTCGGCTAGATTTATATCCCAACTTGCCGCATCCTAGAGCCTTAGCCTATTATAGGGCCTAGAATCTAGGCAGGCGCCCATGTTTGCATCATACATGATTTTTCAAGTCATGTCTTAAGTCATGTACAGGTTACCTAGAAAACATGACGATGTTTTCATGTGCACTTTCGTGTTCACAAAATCCGAAAACATTAACTCAAGCTACCAGTCATTATAGGTTGTAGAGTTTTACTAATACGGAGAACGAAGGATCAAATATGACAGAAACAGTGCCAGGAAGTAGCAATATGTATGAATAGATAAGTAGTGTGCATTTAATTTCATGTCATCATGTTCATGTATACGTTCATGGTTTATGTGCTTGAATTTGACACTTTTCATGTAAATGCCATGCTCAAGTGCAGAGCTGCGCTCAAGTTCAAGTAGACCATGAGTATTTCAAGTCATGGTCATGTTCGGGTCATGGTCAAGTAAAATATAATGGATACTTGAGCATTCGAGGCATGGTCAAGTTATTTATGTACTTAACCCTGAGATTTGGAATCAAGTAGTTATCATGGTCAAGACAAAAAGTTCTACCTGAGAGTCAAGTCATGTTCATGGTCAAGTAAAAATGTGTAAATCCTTGACCATGAACCATGAGTATTTCAAGTACTTATTCAAGTAATCAAACGTTACGTACATCGAAGTTGTGGCGCTAAATATTTCAATGGGCTTTCTTTCAAAATGTCGTTGTCGTTACGCCGAGATTCCGTATGAATGCACATTCGTCAAAACAACATATTTTTGCTTTAAGATTCGGTATATCCAGATCCGCTTGGGAAGTCACGGATGTACTAATGAACGAAAGAATAAGAATATAAAAACTTCGGAGCAGCACTAATGAATTCAAGTGTTCAATTGTTGTACGTATTGTTGCATAATTGTTAATGAATCAATTTACTTAAGTAAAAGTACTCTGGACGTTGAACTGTGGAGATTTTCAGTGAAGCAACCCAAACTTGAATGTTAACGCAAGCAGTTATTAATAGTACCAAAATTCAATGGGAATTGATTTACTTTAGACTTTTTATTTTAGCAGGGACTATTCGTAGTTTCCCGTGATTGAAGGTTGGCTAAAACTAAAACAATAAGACGTTAAAGCATCGAACTGAAGCAGTAAATCAAAATTTTATTGGAGAAGTTTGTGAGTTGTGAATAATAATGTTATTTGCTACGTTTTACTCGATTAATTGTATGTACTAGTATGTAGTAATAAACGTCAAGAGTATTTCATTAGATTAATTACTTGTAATAAATGCAAGTGTGAATACTATTTTTCTATTTTTGTTTATAAAAAACTTGACAATTCAAGTCAAGTTCGGGTCATGGTCAAGTCATGGTCAAGTCAAGAGTTGTCCTGGCTATACTTGACCAGGTTCAAGTTACGCGAAAAGTACTTGAATACTTGACCCTGAATTTTCAAGTAATTGTCTGACCATGAACCGTCAAGTTCAAGACCGACTGAAAAACCTACTTGACAATCAGGGTCAACTCAAGTTCAGGGTCAAGTTTGGGATTTACTTGACTTGAGTGCAGCTCTGCTCAAGTGTACTTTATTCGCATGAAATAAAATTCAAGTATTCGTTTTGTGTGACATGATTTAATTCGGGTAATTTTGAAAATAACTCATGTAAAGTGTGAAAATTCATGGTCATGCCCATGTTCATGTTCGTGTTTAAGAAAAATATACATGTGGGGAGGCCTAATCATGATATACATATACTTGGAATAGCACGCCCACGGGACTGTAGATAACTTTACTGCTGTAGATAAGTAATAAAACGTTATATAACAAAGGATTACTATTGATTGTGAGAGAATAATGGGATTGGTGTAAATAATCTTACATATCGGAAATTCAAGTTACTATCAATGTATTCACAAGTTGTTCGTTTTTAATTTTAACTAAATAAATGACATTAAGGTTAGGAAAATAAATAATTGGAAGCACTTGTAATAATAAAAAGGCTAGTAAATGTCATGTATTTGTGTACAGTATTCAGTATTTATTTAGGAATCTTTTTGGGCGACGCCCATATCATCCTTATACATTTCCATATGGTTTTCAAAGAGTTAATAAAATTAAATCTAATCGCACAGTTATGAATATAATTATAAATATCACAAATAAAATCCTAAGTTGGGTTTCTAAAAAGACGAAAAAGAGATGCCTCCGATTTTAGTTACTTATAGAGTATTTCCCCAAGATATGGTTTCTTGGGAGGTCAAATAACCTACATCTCAAAGGTGTCCAAAAGGTTTAGCCTACCTAAAATACTACATATTTTTAGCAGCTTTGCCTTCCCTACATATTAACCTACATTATTTATCAAATATAAATTGCCTACCTATTTGCCTACATATATACTCCTGGAATGTTTCTGCCTATATTTTAGCCTATAAAGGCATATTTTTTAGCCTATAAAGACCTATTTTTAGCCTATAAAGGCTTATTTTTTCAACTAAAAATCATCTATGTACATATGAACGTGCAATCGTAACACATGAAAAAAATCGAACTATACTAAAATGTCACGTATTTGAAGAATATTTTTGAGATTTATTTTAAGGTTAAATCAAATAATTGCCTGACAAATTTGTCAATAGATTATTAAATATGCCTATTTTTACCTTTGCAAACTGCCTACCTTGTTCCAAAATAAAAAGTGAACTCTTGCAGCTCCTACATATATATAATATAGGATTAATTTTAGCTGTAATTACTGCACCCTATTTTACTACCTATAATTACTTGGATTTTGCATCCTGCCTATTTTTATCCTATAAATAGGCCTATAAATAGGATAGGTGGACACCTTTGCTACATCTAGTTAAGACATGCAAAAAGTGAAGTCGTGATTAAAGGCTGAACCATATGTATGCATGCTAACACAGAACCTCTTGTTAATTCTTTTGGAATAATGAGTAATTCTTGTTACACTCGGTTCAGAAACAACAATACAGTATTTACATGGGTACTACTTCGATGCATTGAAAATGCTGTTCATGGTGAACTGACTGTCCTTTTCTTGAAAGATGTCCTCCAAACCAAAAATCGAACATGTGCTGACATGCAAGTTGTACTGGAACGTTGATACTGAAGTCCTGCAAGTATCTAAATAGCAGCTTGATAGATTATACATTTTAATGTGCATTCTGAGTAGTCATTACTGGATTATTCAAAACTGAGCATGTTCCGCGTGTGCTTACAATTTTTAAGTAAATCATATGCACAACATTTGGGTAAATATGCAGTTGAATTCAATGAAATGCACAATAATTCCCAACGTACTCCCATGCCCGAATAGTTTAGAAATAGCAGGCACCTGCGACTAGAGCTACTTTTGGGATCGGGATACACCCGGGAATTGGGTTCGGGATCGGGAACGGGTTCGAGTTCGGGTGTCTAATTATTGTTCCCAAATACTTTGGGACCAGGTTAAGAACATGCTCAGCAGACCCGGGATTTCGGGATCGGGACCGGGTTCGGGAACGGGTTCAAGCTTGATGAAGGTATTTGCGTTCCCGTCGGGAACCGGGAACATCTTCGTTCCCACACCCGTTACACGCTTCACGTTCCCGGGAACTACGCAACCATCTAGCGGAGAAAAAAATACAAAGCATGCACGGCTTCCCTCGTTAAAATGTTGAGATAATAATTTTACGTAAGTGATTTGAGCCGTTTCGCATATTGTCAGTTGGGATCGCGCGTAGTAGTGATTTCCGCCTACTCTAACTTGCAAGATGAAAGTCATTGCAAAACTCATAGTGGGAATCGTTTAAGCAGTCTTCCTGCATCTTTTTCGGCAACGCAGACCAGACGTTTATTTTCATGACCATTTTTAATTTTCCTAAATCTATTGTTGCATGCACAAGTATTGTTAAATCAATAAAAATGGGAAGAAAAAAAATTGATTTACACTAACTACGCTGGTCCCGGGAACAAATCCGGGTTCAAGGGATTCGGGATCGGGATTGGGAGCAAATTTTATCTGATTTCGGGTTCGGGATCGGGATCGGGTTTGAGATCAACGATTCAAGCATATTTAATATCTGGATTTTTGTGCACCCGATCCCAGTATTTCGGGAACGGGTTTGGGTGTGAGTCCGAAAATATTGATGACCCGATTTTCGGGATCGGGTTCGGGAATGGGATTAAACTTTTCGTTCCCACAAGTAGCTCTACCTGCGACCTCCGACACATGCAAGAAATTTGGCTCGTCCTTTGTAACATTACTTTTTACTGCAACCGTTTGTTAATCCAATATATCTGACATTGTATGAATTATATGGGCTCAGCTTGAAAAGCACTCTGAATAAAGAACTTTTATTTTAATTTTAAATTACTCTGTACTAAAATTCTTGGCGAATTCTTTAAATAGTCGACTTTCTGTTAAAGTCACATTAATGCTTTACCAGTTTCCAGATGAGGTATTCTGAAATCATATATTCGTTATTAGGTTTCGGGATTTCTCCTATCGAATCGGATTCTTCATATAACTCAGTTCCTGAAATGAACCTGAGACCTGCATTCCATCATTAATTGTTTTCTGTTTCATCAGGAGCTACAATAAGTGGAACATTTAGTTGTCTAACCAATCTTAGTTAGTCATTTCCAATCCTATAAATGCTGCTCCAATCAGTGGTCGTCATGGGTACAAAAAGTTTGTTCCCGTTCCCGTTCCTGTTCCCACTCAATGGGTACTCCCCTTAAGTGTTCCCGTACCCGGACCCGTTCCCGTGATAGTGGGAACAGTATTTTTGGGACCCGTTCCCATGAATTTAATAAAAATTCGTACCCGGACCTGTTCCTGTTCCCGTACCCAGAAATTAAAAATGTTCTGGACCCGTACCCGTTCCCACAGTTGGTGTTCCCGGTCCCGTTCCCGGGTCCAGGTCGTGTTGTACATAGGTGTGTTAAAAATTATAATCAAAATTTCTGTAAATACCAAACCCTTCGTTTTGCAGATAAAAAACAATGTGCAGGGCGGCGAAACGCACCACTACAGCAACCGTAACAGCGTAATAACTAATTATTTAATTCTTCAGAGATTATGTACCGAGTAGAAGAATATAAACACCAAAATGCCATACTGGGAAAGGATGCAGCACTGAATGGAGCAGTGATATTGCTTTTCCAACAATAAAATTGAATTTTGATGAGGGTTTCAAAATGTAATTAATATTTAAGATCATAGCTGACCCACAGATACTGTTCTGCATACACAAAATATCTGAAAAACATGTGGATTAGTTTCCCTTTGTTAGTCTTATTTGAAAAAACATTAATTCGAGTAATCAATTTCTCAAGAGTAAAACTTGCAAGAAAAGAATGAACTAATAATAATTATTTTAATATTTATTGTATTAAAGTAGAATTATTCTAGGAAATACCTCAATTGAACTGAAAAAAGAGTTCTAACATTATTATCTTTAAGGCCAGGATATGTGTGTAGAAATTGCAGAAAAAAATACAATGGAATATGCAAATTGAATTGTTTACATAAATACAATTAAGTCTTTTAAGATCAATTTTGAGTGTGTTCCTAGAAGATAGTAAAAGTACCCACTTGATCCCGGGAACAACAGGTATGGGAACGGGATCATGCGTAGACCGTACCCGTTCCCGATGGGAACGGGAACAAATTGAAAATCTCTGTTCCTGTTCCCACTCCTGTTCCTGTTCCCGGTGATCTGGTCCACCTGGGTGTGTTCCTGTTCCCGTACCCAAACTTGCTGGGAACAAAATATTTGTTCCCGTACCAGTTCCTGTACTCGTTCCCGTTCCCATGTACCCGGGTTTTACCCGTTCCCGTGACGACCACTGGCTCCAATAATGTACGGAAACCTTTGTCGTTATAGAGGGTTCCAAGTTACATGTTTCTAACATTTTTAATTTGTGTAAACGTTCACTGAAGCACGAACAATGTTAAGTAATGAAAATACAGCCAAGTGTAATAAATTACGAAAAAACTCCTTACTTGAAGCCAATCATTAGGGAAGTAAAATATTTCTTTCAAGTGATTGATTCTTTGAATAATTAATGTGGCTTTGAAACATGTCCATATTTTAATTTTTTAAAGCATCTAATTTAAGTTCTCTTTCGAGAAGCCGTCGTATTTCAGAAATATAACTAAGTAAATAAATAGAAACTAAATAATAACTTAAGTGATTCACACTCACGAGCCAAATAGTACCCAACCCTGGTGTAGTAGAACAGTAAAAGACAACAACAATCAACAAGTGTTTCGTTAGAAGCAGGAATAACTTGTATTGGTCAAATGAAGGTTGTGTGGTGCAAGATGGAAAGATGGTGTGAATGTGTTGTAATAGAGTGGAGCAACCAACTCTAGGCTAAACCTCAATTAGACTCAATTTTAATTATTGCAACTACAAAGTACTAGGTTTTACAGGGTTACAAATTAATTACAGAGCTTTAGAAAAAATACATTCTATTGTCAAGAGATAAAATAAAAATGTGTAGAGTAAGAGTTTGGAGCTTGGAGAAAATGCTCCATGATATTGAGGTCCTAGCAGTCGTAAGGCTTGAGAAGAATTGCTCCCCGAGTTGCGATCACGGAACATTTTTATTAGTTCAGGTTTCTTTGTCTTCGGTGAAATACGTATTAAAATCAAGTAGTTACGACTAAAGTGTATGTATGTATGTATGTATATTTTTATTGATTTGAGCTACCGCTCCTTCAATATGTATAAGTACAAGTGTGATTGTTTACATTCTTTTTGAAATTTCCTCAAGAAAACGATAGATTAGTGTGGCAAAATCCTTATTAGTATTTTTAATTAAGCTTTCCCAGAAAGTTTCAATGAAGGGATGATGCGAAGGATTGATATTGGATAGGCTTGCTGGTCTATAGTTGGAGAGCAAGTGGCATTCAAGGAAGAGATGACTCCAAGTGCTGCTAAACTGTGAACAGAAAATACATTTGTCCCGGCGTAGAGTGATCTCGTTGAAATGAATAAATATTGACCCCATTCTGATTCGGGCTAAGATTCCTGCGACTCTTAACGGGGTAGGGGTTTTTGTATACTCTTCTGCATAGTCGTGGGTTTTGATTCGTTTGTATAAGGGGAAATGAGTCGATGCCATCATTTTGGCTACATCTTGAACTACTAATGATTGTTGATACTTGCTAACTATCTTAGGTATAGCAGCGCGTATTTCGTCCGGCGATTTGCAGTTCCATAAACCTTTAGGCAGAAAATCCTTGATTCTGAAATAGAGCAGTGAGCTCCAGTTGAAATTTTGAAGGTCCGTTTGTTCTTCCCACATGTCCTTGTAACAGCAGAGAAGCAAATTGCTGGTATTTTTCTGAAGACATTTAGTCCATAATCTTAATGATCGCCGTATGATATCCACACTTATTCTTTTAAGTTTGAAATCTAGGCTAAGAAAGAACCCAGGGGTGTTTACTGGGAGCTTTAGAAGCTTTTTCACAAAGAAGTTTTGGAGGTTGTCAATTTCTTCCAGGTGACGCAGTCCCCAGATTTCGGCGCCATAGGTCACCACGGAACGAACCATTGAGTTGAAAAGTGAGAAATGAGCTGTGCTTAGTGGAAGTTTGGCTTTTACTAATAGCGGCCATAGGGCTCCGATTGCTGCTTTACCTCTGCTTAGAAAGTCAATCAGTGTTCGATTAGGGGAGCCTGATTGAGAAAATAGGACACCCAAATATTTATATTCATTAACGCACTCGAGTTTGCTCTTTCCCCAGAAAAATGTGTGTTTCTTGGGTTTACCACCTGGCCTTTGAAAAACTACGATTTGGGATTTAACCGAATTGAGAGTTAATTTATTTTGAGCAAAGAATTTTTTAACAACGTCAATTTTTCTCTGAAGGCTTTCGGCGGAGAGGGCGAGGATTACAACGTCGTCGGCATACAGAAGGGCATGCACATGCCTTTCCCCGATCTTAATTGGACTTGTAAAGGAACTGTCAAGTGATGCGATGATTCCATTAATGAAGATATTAAATAGAGTTGGGGAGAGACTCTCCCCCTGTAGAACACCAATATTAATTTTGAGCGGTTCAGTAAGGCCATCCTCTGTCTTAATGCGTGCTTTAGCTTGACCATATATTGCCCTGACACATTTTATAAACTTTGAACTTATTCCGGCGGAGGCCATTTTGGTCCAAAGTAGATTATGGGTTACACAATCAAATGCACCCGATAGGTCAACGAAAAAGCAGAATAATTTGGAATTGAGTCTCAACTGTTTATGAATTAAAGATTGTAATAGAAATATGTGATTAAGACATCCCATGGTTGGCTGATATGCAGCCTGCAAGTCCGTTATGAAATTTGTTTTCTCATTCCACTTGAGCAGCCTATAGTTAAGTATAGTGGTAAACAATTTCAGTTTAGTCATGACCAGTGAAATGGGCCTATAATTTTTGGGGTTATCACAATCTCCTTTTTTGAAAAGTGGTGCTATGGTAACTTGAGCCCATTCAGGGGGAATCTCTCCAGAGAAATACATTTTGTCAAACAAAGTCCGCAGTTGTTCAAGGCTGGCCACAGTGAAGGATTTCCAAATTTCATTAACAAAAGCATCGGCTCCAGGGGCTTTATTTTTCTTCAGATGGTTCACAGCCTTCGTGATTTCAGATAGACTGAAGGGTTGGTCGAGTTCGCCGTCGATATTATCGTTGCCCATTATGCAAGCGGTGACCGGACAATTGATTTTGGATTGAAACATTTTCTCATAATAGACAGTCCATGTTTGCTTATCAATAGGGCAGGTAACTTTAGGTATGTAAGGACGGAGTTCACGAATCGCTTTCCAGAAGTCACAGCTCGTTCTGGTGTTAATAATTTTAGACACCATGTTGTCTAGATAATTTTTACGGCTATTTTTTAACTTATGCTTATACTGTTTTTTGGCAATAAAGTAATCATTAACATCTTGAGTTAGTTTGGTTGCCCTAAGTCTTCTTAATTTCCTCTTTAGCTCTCTTTTCAGAGAGAGGCATGTAGAGTCAAACCATTTCGCAGGTTTAATATATTTGCAAGGTTGTTTAATCATATCACATTTCACAAGTGCGTTGTTGATAGTTTTAGAGAGTAAATCATCCATCTCATAAATAGAGGATTTATCCGAAAATAAAAGGTTTAGTTTGATTTCTGAACTGAAAGTATCTGCTTTTTCATCTGACCATTTTATTCTTTTACCAATCTCACTGCTACTAGCATGGCTACGAATTGACAAAGTTATAGGCATATGATCGGAGTGAAAAGAGTCACTGATATTGAATTTTTCGAAATATTGAACAAGGGAGGTTGACGCAAAACATAAATCAATGGTACTTTTACCAGTTTTACTGACGAATGTATATTTTGAGGAAGATTCAAGACCACTAATACCATTAATGAGAACAAGATTGTAGGATGTAGCAAGATTAAGTAATTTTTGGCCAAAAGGGTTTACTGTTTGGTCTTCCGAGTGCCTATGTGTTTGAGAACCCAAGGTTTGGAGACTGCCTACTCTTGAGTTGAAATCTCCCATCAGTATGATGTTGTAAGATAGCAGTTCAAGTTTTTCAATATGTGTAAACATCTCACTGAATTGACCTTTCTCAGATATTGGGTTGATGTAGCAGAACAAAACTGCAAGATTTTTAATTTCATCAAGTTTTTTAAATGTGAGTATAATTAGCCAATTATTTTTAAAGTATAGTTCGAATTTAATGGCGTTGTGTATTGCTGCAAAAAGTCCACCTTTATGTCTGCCGTGCGACGCATCTTTTGTGGCGTTAACTACAAAAGTTGTGTGTGTATTATCAAAATAGTTAATTGGAACCGTAGACCAGGTTTCACAGAAGCACATAATTTTAGGTGATATATCTTTAATATCACTGAAGAAATCTATTGTTTTATTGGCTATCCCATGAACATTCCAGAATAAAATTTTGAGTGGTTTAGTTGGGGTTGAGGTAGGTTGAGAAGGAGCGCGGGTTCTTCAGGAGGCCGAGATAACAGGGGCTCTGATTAGGTTTCCCTCGGAGTTTATAATATGAAGCACATCATTCACTATCAAACCTTCACGAACGAGTTTAGCGTTGTTTCCGGCTTCTCTTTCCAGTTTTCGGAATTTGAGGTACTTTGATCTCTTTAGTTTACTGGCTGGGCAGAGATCATCTGATATGGAGTATGGCGTGTCTTTAAGGTTCCTTATATTCTTAAAGAATTGACCTCGGAAATATTCATGTCTGAGGACCATGAGAATTGGGCGTTTCGGATTGAGAGGTTTGCCAATACGGAAGAGATCAGTAATTATGTCAGTGCTAACTGTTAGTGTATCAAAAACGGGTTTAACTGCACTCAGTAGCTTCTCGTGGGTTTCGTCTTGGCATATGGGAATTCCGTGCAGGATAATGTTCCTCATTCTTAAGCTGTCTTGCATGTCATCAGTTTTGGATGTCAGGATTTCAATTTTTTCTCGGTTAGCTTCAGAAGTGTTGTGAACAAAATTCAGGTCAGCTCGCAGTTCACTTAAGGTTTTGTCCATCTTCTCCATCTTTTGTTCTATTTTTTGTGCTTGATCACTTGTGGCCATCTTTGATAAGATCAAGTTTACTTTTTCCTCCATGCTCAACTGAGTGACATTGGCTTCTAACATTGCAATTTTAGCGGGGGGAGAGTCCGATTCTGAGGAGAGACTTGATTGATTGTGATGGAAACGGGCTTTGTTCAGATGTGATCTCTTGGGCATTTATAGTGCTTTCCAGTGTGTTGCCAACCGATGGATATCTGTACTGGGTGCACAAACGGCTGATTGTGAGTTGAGGTCTAGAAAGAGGAATCCTTGGCTATGGAGATTGCCGGCTCTTGACGGGAGTTTGGTAGTAGGGACGTAAACTTGTGATTTTCAGCACCAAAAATAGTAGTATCGGTAAAATTTCGATTGGATACAGATGTAGCTTATTCCCAGGTCACCCGGGAGTTAACTCTCGTGATCACAGAAATACGTTGGAGGTGTAAATTTTACAAAAAGATCGGAGTGGATATTTACTAAGGTCACACTTGTTTAGATTTGAAATTGCCTCTCTAGTTACGACTAAAGTGTAATTTCTTATACATTGGTATAGCGCTTATATAAGTTTAGAATACATATGACGAAAGGCATATAAAAATAGTACATACATACATAGGTGACAAAAATAACTGAATATACAAATGAGTGATCGGTAGTTCAAATGCAAGCGAAATCTCCGCAGCGAAATATGCTAATGTGTTCAAAAACGTAGGCTATTTTATGCAAAGGAGTTGAACGACGATATTTTTTAAAACTGCAACAATATATTTTATTTTCCTCGAAATATATTAGCTTTACGCCCCCATCTTAATTTTCTTAATCAAAGTTGAATGTACTTTGTACACATGAATATGAAAAATGTTTGAAGTACACATATATGACTGGAGAGACTCCACAATAAACCAACACATTCCCAAACTAATCCCCATTCCCAGGAACATAAACAAAGCAGGCCCCTGGGGATTATCCCACGTTAGTAAAAGCAGGGGTTCGTTTCTTCCCTTGGGAGTTTTTTCCGCTGTTCCCCCATAGTAGAATTTCAACCTCTCATCGTACATATTCCGAGACTGATCCTTCCGAATGGTGTCGAATAAATTAAACATCCCCGTTTCTATGAACTGTTGTAGACGCTTTACCAAACCAGTGTGGAGTGGGCCAGTGACCATCCAAATCATGGGATACAGATTGAATTTCTCGAGTCCTTTGTAACATCTGGTCTTCCGGGAAAGCTTTGGAATGTACTTTAAATAAGTGTCAACTTTCGGTTCAGTTCCCATTAATGCCCGCTTCCGTTTCCGTATGAGCATTTCTGAAATAGTTCTTTCATTTTTTATTTGAGTGAAGTCGACCCGGGATCTTAATTGAATCATATAGTCAATGGAGTAGAAAGGACCCTTGGATAACATTAAACTAACCATTAAATCCTTGTCCCTCACAATAAGTCTGTATTTGGCTTCGGAGAGCGCCTTGAAGGTCTCAATATACTTTTCTTTCGCAGGTGAGACCAGCAAACTCTCAATGTGTGAGGTGTAGTGGACACTGATTACTACAGACATGAAGCTCCATAAAAAATACCAAACCAACTTCCTACTGGAAATCCCATAACCTTGAGACACCAGCGTGTTTGTGACAATTAAGACCCAGGTTACAAAGGATCTTCCGTCAACTTTCCACATTAGAATTGACAAGCTCAACATTGATAGAAACAAGAATATCCACACCAGCACCTCAAAAGGGTAGAAAATTGCAAGTAAATTTGTATTAATTTTCATTGTAGAATTGGAACAGTACAAAAACAAATGTGGGGAGTCAGAAACTCGGATAGAGCTCGCCATACTGTACACAAATACACCTATCATGTACTTATAAGGATTAAACGAGGGACGCTTAATTTTTTTTGTTTTATCATACTGAACTACTGATGATACATTTAGAGACTTGGTTATTTCCAAAATCATTTTTTTCTCCACAATAAATGGACCGTATTTACGTCGAAACCCCCGACCGAGTCGAAGATCTAGTAACGTCAGAGGATCCACATCTGTTTTTAAAGGTTTCGTACCCATGGCATTGAATGTGTCTATTTGCCAACCATTGAAGGAATACTGTCGATTAAAAAGTCGGCCAAAATTTGGCTGCCTATGCAGGCAAAACGCGACTCGGTTGGGACAAAGTTTTTCCAAGGAAAATAGTTCCATCACCTCATAATCATTTCCGAATTTTGTCAGCTCAAAAATGATATTATTGTCCGCAAGATAGTGGAAATTGGGTATGATACTGTCCGAATCAAAGCGTACCAATTTCCTTTTCAATGGGGATTTAGACAGTATGAGTAACAATACACTGTCCTTCTCTTGGTTAAAACGAAATGTCCTTGTTAAGTAAAATGGGGGATAAATCAATAAGCCATTTGCATTTTGTGATAGCCAAGTTATGTGAATTCGGCCAGTCAGTTTGTGACTGCTGGGTAGATTCTCACCAAAGAAAGTAGTACTCACCATGGATTTTAATATTGTGGGCCTGTTCGCCAGAAATAGTACGTTGCACAGGGATTTTGAAAACATTCGGGGGTCTCTGTTGTGATAGATAATTTCGACATTTTCTAACTCGCTCAGAAAAGTCAGTAAGGATTCGGACCGGGAGGAATTAATGGAAGGGAAGAAAATCAAATAGGAATGTAGAAGGTAAAGGAACGCGGCTCTGACACTCATTGAAATTTTTTGTAAGTTTTGACTTGGAATTGATACGCCCTGTTGGAGGAATAGTGTAAATAATACTGACGAGTCCTTCAAAATTGTAGAAACATTTGCCAGTATCTGGAATCATAATAAGGTAGTAGGATCCTCATGTATGTAATTACATATACTTGGAATAGCTCGCCCACGAGAGCAAATGTGAAGTATGTTGGTGAGTGCTACTCACACGAAACCAGTACACACGAAGAGACAAATTGTTAAAACCTAAATTAAATTTCTATGTCAGAGGAAGCCATTTCTAGGGGGAATTAATATTTTTAAATGAATTTATTTGCGCAAGAACATCACCTATGGCTGAGAGACTACTGATTGTGAGAGAGTTATGGGATTGGTACAAATAATATTACGCATCGGAAATTCAAGTGACTATCAATGTTTTCTCAAGTTGTTCGTTTTTAATTTTAACTAAATAAATGGAATCAAGCACTTGTAATAATAAAATGACTGGTAAATAATTATGTATGTCATGCATTTGTGTAAAGTACGTACTGCATGGTGCGGTACATTGCGTAATAGGATTAGCATTAGTGGTCGTCATGGGTACAAAATGGTTGACCCCGTTCCCCTTCCTACTCAACGGGTACTCCCCTTAAGTGTTCTCGGGAACGGGTACAAAATGAAGACCAATATTCCTGTTCCCACTCCTGTTCCTGGTCCCAACGGTCGGGTCCACTTGAGTATGTTCCTGTTCCTGTACCCAAACGGATTGGGAACAAAATATTTGTTCCCGTACCAGTTCCTGTACTCGTTTGTTCATAAATAACGTACAAGCTCCAACAATGCGTCTTGTAAGAATGACGTTACGTTACGGGTTTTACATCGGGAAGTTTTTCTTGTAGCTTTACGAGTTTTTTATTTAATCGCTCACCGTAAATACCTTCCAAATGATTTCCCCCACATTAACTTAAAATTGTTACAAGTGCGCAAGTTTCACTTTCCTGCACCTGCAAACGAAGTTTGCTCAAATCGGTGCATTGCACGGATTTGTTTCATTGTCGTTATTTATTTATTGCGAAGATCGAAGTCCAAGACGTGCTTATTTCAATTTATTGTGTTAATTTTTAAAAATTATATTATTATGCATACCAATGTCTTTAAGTGATAATTAGATCCTCGTAGCTCACTGTTTGCAAAAAAAGGTTACTTTTTTTGGAATCACTGCTATTTTCAAGGTTTAAAGAAGTTGGAAAACACAAACCCATTGTCCACCAATGTTTTGGTTCTTGAAGTGTTAGGATCCCATTTTTGAGCTGTGTGGCGTAACTTGTATCAGTCTCCACTTCCATTTTATTTTGTTACAATGTTTTTATAGATGTACTATTTTGTAGTACATATGACGGTTAATTTAATTTTAATTGTCTTCGTTAAACGATTTAAATAATTGAGTATATCCGAAAACATTTATAACTTGCATCCTACGTACTTACATCCATGCGTATATCTTTGTTCTGATAAATACTCCATACCTGAGAGCCTAGCCTACATGCAACTCTTTTCTGACCAACCCTATTTTTGTATTATTACCTTACCCAATCTCGCAACGTACATATTTGCATTCCCTACATAAAGTACTCTGAAGTACATACCAGCTTTTTGCTAGGATTTTGTCCAGAATCAATCCGGCAATCATGTACATGGAAATTGAAAATTCATCCACATCCTTTCAAGAACACCAATAAAAACTCTAAAATTCACCTGCTAAAATGGCGTACTTTAACAAGGAAATAAATCATTCTGTTTATTGGGAATGTTCCAAATCAAAAACAAGGATCATTTTGAATACCGAAGCATAAAAGGACTTTACCCGGGTATTATTGGAAATTTTCAGGCTTCGGAGGACTCTGGAGGTTGTTAGGCAGGTTGGAAGCTTGGTCGGAAACGTGCGCCATATGTCGAGGGATGAGTGGTGCTGTTAAAATAAAAGATGCACAAGATGAATCGGTAGGGTTTGAGCTTTTCCGCTCAGGAATAATAATTCGAATGTATTAAGACAATATGATAAACAAAAATGGTAAACACATATGGTAAATGAAAAACAACGCTTTCAATGTAGCGTGACCTACAATTAATTCACTTAGATTAGTGATGGGCGTTTCTTGAATAGAGATTCAGTCTGTTTCAGGATTATTTTTATTATCAATATGCACCAATTTCGGCAGAATATTAGAACAAATTTAGAACAAGTTCAGGCTAAGTTTCAGTTATGTAATTGCTTAAAATGTCAACCTGGATGTACATGGTCAGCTTATGAGCAAGGTAACTGCGAAAGCCTGGGGAAGCTCACAAATGCCGTATACGACATTGTGGCTTTATCTTTGGGCAATGCTGACTGCAATGAATTTAAGGAAGTGCTATGCTGAAAAGCTTCTAGCATGGCCCCTTCAAATTCGCACTATGATCCGGCGTGAAGATTCTTTACGTTTGAAAAACTTACTGTAGTAATATTAAAACCATTGAATGAATTTTTCAAATGCTTCGAAAAATGTGTCTCTAATCTAGTATAAGCAAAATATTTCCCTTGAAATGTCATACAAAATTCCGTGTCAAATACCTTGAAATTGTCAAAGTACAATTAACAAAACATTTTCACAATATATGACTTTTGGGCAAAGTCTGAAATTCGGGTTCAGCGGGTTCTCAGTATTTACGTATGTACACTTACAAAATCACACAAATATATGGTAAACAATTTCCATGTATAAAAACCTCCTTATTGGAGCTCCGATATGAGTTCCAAAGTATCCCTCCTCAAATTCAAATGACACACTTTTACGAAGAATAAACCTTTCAACATTTTGTCTTCCACAGTAATGAACGCTCAACTCTTCTTTTTGTCCAATATCATCATATGAGGTCAAGGTATAAAATAATGGGTCTTGCATATCTACTTCTATGCTCAAAATCAGCTGTGCTCGTTTAAACTGGTGGTGAGAACTATTTTTGGGAATTAACACAATGCACATATGCGCGTATAAACATTTATGCGCCTAGGAGCACAAAAACTACTATTGTTAATTAAACTGTTGTTTATTTACCAAAAACTCCTACAATTTTTAGAGGCACAAGATTATTACAGTCATAAATATAAATGGTCATAAATATTTCCTATAACGAATGAAGCAACTCTAACTACGGAGGAAAATCCTGGAACAATTGGGGCATGACTTGAAATCCCCCCCCCCAATGTATCATTTGGGTTCCCTGAGGTTCTTAGATCAACTTATGATCAACACCGGCCTTAATCTTTTCCAGATACATTTTTTGTAAATTAAAAAATTTATAATAAACAACAGTTACAAAATTGTTTTCAATACTGGAAAAGCAGAAAATGTATATAAAGCAGTCATTTAGAACTATGAGAGCCTAAATTATTCTACAATGAAATCCGAAATGGGTGGAGGTAGAGGACCAAGCACTACAAAAGGTAAGCTGTGCACGTTCTCATTATGCAAAGCCACAGATTGATTCTTCTCGTTCCGGTAAGTACAGATTTTGCAGGTGTACATGATTTGACTCGAGTCAAAATTATTTTCCTTCCTAGACTTACCAACAGCATTTCTATGACCTGTTTTCCTTACAGTGTTCAGTTGATGGGATCTCACATGAGAAATTAAATCATGGGTGTAAGGAGTCTCGTAATTACAATTTGCAATCGGGCACTTTTTTAAATATGTCTGAAGCCGTTTGTTCTCCAAATGTTTGTACTGGTGTATTTTAAGGGCCTCGGGTTCCTTAGTACAGTGGTTACATTTGTCGCATTTGTAAGGCCCCTCAAGGGAATGGGACTTTAAATGTCTCAGGAGACGGGATTGGAAATAAGTTTGGTATTGGCAGGAGTCAAAGGAACATTTTTTAAATATTTTCTGCTTTTCCTCTCTGCTCAAATGCGTCAGTTGATGGGTTTTCAAGAGAGCTTGGGTTTTTCCAGTGTACTCGCACTTGTCACACTGGTAGGGCCACTTAACTGAGTGGGTCTTCAAATGATTGTTTAGACTACCAAAAAAATTTGTTTGAAATTGGCAGGACACAATGGGACAACTTCTCATCAGTTTTGTTCTTCCCTTTTTACTGCTCGAGTGCTGTATTTGATGGGATCTCAGTACAGCTGGGTATTTTCCTGAGTAGTCACATTTGTTGCACTTGAACGGCCGTTCCTCCGAATGGATCTTTAGATGGGTGACCAGGTTCGCACGAAAAATTGTTTCAAATTTGCATGACTCGAAGGGACATTTTTTCATGAGCTTCCGCTTATTCTTTGCACTCAAATGTAGCATTTGATGGTTTTTCAATGTTTTCTGCGTTTTTGCGGAGTAGTCGCATTTGTCGCACTGAAATGGCCGTTCCTCGGAGTGGCTCTTCAAATGATTACCGAGATTCCAGCTGTAAATGGTTTGGAAATGACAGGATTCAAATGGGCATTTCCTCATGCGTTTTTGTTTATTTTGTCTGCTCAAATGCTGAACTTGATGCCTTGTCAAGGATCTTCTCAGATTTGACGAGTAGCTGCATTTATCACACCTGAACGGTAGTTGAGCTGAATGTTCCTTCAAATTTGTTTGTGGGCTGATTTTGTGGACATTCAGGCTCAAATTTCTCATTGGATCATTTTGAGCTCCTTTGCCCACTTTTGTGCATGCTTTTTGCTTCCCCTCGGATTTTTTAAGCACTTGCGGGTCCTTACGTGAGGATTTTCTTTTGAAGGTCCTGGAATCCCGTGGCTGGAAATGTTCTATTTCTGTTTGAGGTTTAAGATTCGGATCACTCAAGGATTTGGAATTATTATTACAATCCCAATATGCCCTGTTTTTGGATCTTGCTTTTCCTCTTTGTGCTTTTGACGGTGTCATCCTCACATGGGAAACTGTTTTCACCAGCACCACTTTAGTTATACACGAATTATTTGCGAAAATTTATTTAAATAATTGCATTGAAATTATGAGACGGAATCAGTGTAATTATCTCTAGTCGTATATATTTTTAAATTAAGTTGATTATTTTAAACTCTCCTGCTCCTGAAATTCCCACAAGAGAAATACCTCTGTCAACGCCTCTCTTTCAATTAACATTGGAGATCGAAATGAAGATTCACAGTCTTGTCTTGGCACTAGAAAATATCTGCGCAAATAATAATTTCAAAGAAATAAGAGTCATGATTCGTTATTTAATATTGGTACAAGTTTTGATTCCATGAAAGAATGGGTTCCAGAAAACAATTTTAACCTGAATAGTTTACTGTTTGTATCAAAATTCATTTGTAAAAGTAAAATCTGGCTGCTCATGTAATAAGACTCCACACAGAAGGGAGGCCACAAGAATACGAAAACAGCCCCTCTATTCTTGTACGTTCAGAGCTAAAAATCACCTCAACTTTCAACGTGAGCTTCACATTAGTGAAAAACCACAGATGCATATGCAATTTGTGCTGCAAGAGTTTTTTGCAAAAACTGGCAACCTTCAGGACCATAGGAGGAAGCTAACGCTAAGGAAAAACCTTAAGAGTGCTCGAATTGCCAGAGCAGGTTCTCAATAGTACTTTACTCAATGAAACCAGTGGTCGTCACGGGAACGGGTAAAACCCGGGAACATGGGAACGGGAACGAGTACAGGAACGGGTACGGGAACAAATATTTTGTTCCCAACCTGTTTGGGTACAGGAACAGGAACACGTTCAGGTGGACCCGACCACTGGGAACAGGAACAGTAGTGGGAACAGGAACCGATATTTTTAATTTGTTCCCGTTCCCATCGGGAACGGGTACGGTCTACACATGATCCCGTTCCCATACCTGTTGTTCCCGGGATCAAGTGGGTACTTTTACCATTTTCTTGAAAAACACTCAAAATTGATCTTGGAAGACTTGATAGTACTTTATTTATGTATACAATTCAATTTGCATATTCCATTCCGTTCTTTTTTTGTGCAATTTCTACGCGCATATCCTTGTCTTAAAGATAATAATGTTAGAACTCGTGTTTCAATACAGTTGCGGTATTTTCTAGAATAGTTCTACAAGTTAATATAGGAAATATTAAAATAATTATTATTAATTTATACTTTTGCTCCGCGTTTTACCCTTGAAAAATTGATTGCACGAGTTAATATTCAAAAAAAATAAAACTAACAAAGGGAAACTAACCCGTGCTGGAATATATTTTTCAGATATATTTTATATGCAGAATAATTATCTTTGGGCCAGCAATTGATCTTAAATATTAAGTTCCATTTTGAAACCCGCATCAGTATTCAATTTTATTATTGGCAGAGCAATATCAATGTTTCATTCATTCTTGCATCATTTCCCAGTATGTCATTTTAAAGTGTAGATATTCGGTCTACTCGGTACATAATCTCAGAAGAATTCAACAATCAGTAATTATACTGATACGTCTCGCTTTGGGAGAGCGTTTAGCCGCCCTGCATATTGCCTGTTTTTTATCTGCAAACGAAGGGTTTGATGGTTCGTGAAATCCTGATAATAATTTTTACCACATTTAATTACAATACGACTTGGACCCGGGAACGGGACCGGGAACACCAGCTGTGGGAACGGGTACGGGTCCAAAAAATTTTTAATTTCTGGGTACGGGAACAGGAACGGGTCCGGGTACACATTTTTATTACGTTCATGGGAACGGGTACCTAAAATACTGTTCCCATCATAACGGGAACGGGTCCGGGTACGGGAACACTTAAGGGGAGTACCCATTGAGTGGGAACAGGAACAGGAACGGGAACAAACTTTTTGTACCCATGACGACCACTGAATGAAACCACATGTACAAGCTCATTCAAACGAGATACCGTACATTTGTCACGTTTGCTCGAAGCATTACAAAAACGCAAGAATTAACTGGGAACGGCATTCAGAGGAAATGTATTTTCCTTGCAGTATGTAAAAACACAAATATGAGGAACTGCTATTCATAATTTTGGCTGACAATCAAAATCCTCCTTTTGAAAAAAACACTTTGAATTATTGTAGGTAGAATTTCCTCCAGTTCAATCTAGTGGTCGGACTAGTTCAGTTTGGTTCGTAAAATTCAGTTTAGTTCGGTTCACAAAGTGAACTGAATCAAAAATCAAAATTTCAGTTCAGTTAGCTATTCTTCGGTTCAGTTCAGTTCAGTTTCCTCTACGAACTGAAACTGAACTGAACTGAACTGAATATGTATATATAGAGAGAGATTTTTTAAATAAGGGGTATACAGTTCTTTGTATTCCACTTTAATCTGATTTTAAATATGTTCAATCTAGTACTGTTCTAGCACTGCAAATGCAATCGCATTTTACGTAGATATTCCTTAAAAAAAGTAACAGTCAGAGATGAGAAGTGCGTCATACAGAACGTCAGAAACAGGCTTTATTGTGCGTGCGTAACAATCAGTTCAAACTATTCAGTTCAGTTCAGTTTTACGCTGGAACCGAACCATTCAGTTTAGTTTGTGTATCGAACTGAACCAAAATTTGTATGAACCAAACTGAACTGAACTGAACTGAACTGAAATTTTCAGTTTTGAACTGAACTGGTCCGACCACTAGTTCAATCCGACTCTTTCCCTCAAGTTCTGATTATTCAAGTAAGTTAGAATTTTTACTTGAGCATTTCCGTTTGATGTTTTGCTGGAAATGAGATCTTCCTGAGTGACGCTTAAGATTCGTACAGGACAATGTTTTGCAAAATTGCGATCCAATTATGAAAATTTTATGAAACTTGCCATGGTACTTTGTCCGTTTGATAGTGTCATCATGTCCTGTTTGAGGCTCGTAGTTTATTTGTTGTGACTCAACCTGTTTGTTTTGACTCGAAGGAATTATTCTTAATTGGGACGAGAATTATTCGAGAAACAACTAAATTCTCTGAATTTTAATATTACACAAATCTTCTACAATTTAATTTACATTTATTTTTGCACGTATGAACTCTTGGTTCTTTTTATTGGCACAAACTTTTGGTATTATTACTTGGAATTGCACGGATCTGAACATGCTCTAACTAACTACAGTATATATGCAGAGCATTTCCAAGATTCTAAACGCCTTCCTTGACATGCCACCCTTAATATAACACTCGCTTGACAGCATAGTCCAAGTTACTGTACAAGTATTTACAGTTAGGTATATATAAGATTTTTAGTTCAATGTGTAAATGCTGGGAGGATTTTGAAACATATCCTTTTCTAGGCCCAATTACAGCATATTTACAAGGGAATATGCACAATTAAATTGATCAATATATAGACTATTTACATACTTACATCCAAATGCTGGATTTGTCATCAAGATCCGAGCCTCTGCTGAACATGAATTCATAAAAAAGTATTTCACTGATTTCCCACTCTCTCATCGCAACTGGACCTGATGAGGGCCATTCCGAAAATATGCAAAAATTTAGTAGTACATACAATGTCTTGATGCCTTTGTAATTTAGAATGATAAAAAAATAAAGCAATACGACTAACAGTCATATGTTCATAAAAAAGGCTTTACTGAGCAAATTCTATGCACGCGAATGACAAGGACAAATAAATTGAATGAACAATCCCAGCTGTCAGTGTTTTCTCTGACTTACATTTTTACATCAAATTCCCTCAATTCTTTAAACTTCAAACTTAAATATTTTTCTGGCGATATGCTTGGCTTGGATGCTCTCATCAGCCAGAAGAGTTACTTTTGTGAATAATAATTTATTACCCAAAAAAGTAACTGTTAACATTCCTACAATCTACATTTGATACAAAAGTATATCATGATATTCGGGGAATATGTACACCAATCTCAGATAATTAAAAAGCTCTCCATAATGTAAGGAATGTGTGCTTCTCGGAGTGACATTGAGGATTTCCATTAGAATTTTTGTAAATTAATGGATTTCTTTCGTCAAAAACATTTTCACAAAAACTCAATAGTTTCATTCTTTTACAAGTGCATTGTTTATTTTTCATTGGTAGTTTCTAACTCCATATTCGAGGTTGCTCAAAGTCTTTGTAACAATCAAACACTTTTTTAATGGCGCAATCAGCAATAAAAAACTCTCACGAGATCGTAATTTTAAAGAATATAACAATTCCTTGTCGGCACATAAATGACTTTTTAAAAATTTATGTAAACGGATTCATTGTCAGCAAAAATGCATTTGAACATAATTATCTTTGATAATTGATCCTCCAAGCTTGTTTAATTTCATATTCGTTTCACTAGATCGAAACATTCGAACATCTACTCGCAACATCTCCGGAGGGTGTAGTTGAGTTCAAGAAATTTTGAACATTCAAACCATTTGAACCGAGCAGAAATGAAGGCAAAAAGGTTGTAAAATATTTATCACTAATTTTTTATAAATTATTCCCAGAGTTTTTTTTCTGAAAAAATTCTGATAAATTCGTGTGGAATTAAACATCAGACTACAAATAAATCTAATAAAAAGAAGTTTTTGTTCTATTCACAGAGAATTCCCAATCAGTATCTGGACCATTATCGTGGTTCTACTGATGGTCACTATTGTACTTGCATCTCCATCTCCCCCTATTGGTCCCCCGGGTCCACGTTGGCGAATGTGTAAGAAATAATTACCAGATTTCTGCTACAAAAAACATTTTTTTAAGGAACTATCATACTTGAAATATTGTAAGAGACACAAACGAGAGAGGTTTAAAACCTAATCTTTATTTTGTTTAAGGGGGCTGATAAACCAACTCTTCGTGATGCTACCAAAAAGCTCCAAAATGTATCCCATTTTTTCTCGGACAACGGAACATAAATCGAGGATGCAATTTTCAATAACCTACCCTGCAAATAACAAAAAACATTATACATATTATAATTTGGCAACATTTACAACTAATTATATATACACCCAAGCATGTATTTTATTTTTTAATAATTACTATTCCAAAATTTTGAACATATAATTTGTTGGATTGCCTGCGTAATAAAAAATGCTCGATTAATCCTATTTTTCTTTTTCTTTTTGAAATTAACAGTAAAAAATAAATTGAATTTCGCGAAGTGACAAAGTTTTATATTCATTTCCGTTTCCTGGATGTCATTTCCCATAATCAGCATCCTGATCTCGCCTGCATTGCGTACTGAAGTCATATTTGCTGTTGTCAGAAATAACTCACATATATCGTATCATATCATACCACAGTAATGCATGGTTTAGTGCATTTCACTCTGTTTAAAGAAGATTTCGGATTTCATTAATGATTTTTTGGGACGAAGCAAGACTAACACAGAAGTGACTCCCTCAAAATCTACGCCCCATTAATTTTTGTACGATTGGAGGGAGCAGGATAAATTATTTTAATATAATTTAAATGGGTAAAAAATTAATTAAGGGCTTATGTTTATTAGAATACATAAATATACTGAATGTTTCTGTTCTGACAAAGGGTTCGATCTTAACAGTCTTGGTATAAAACATAACCAGAAAAAGGTGCAATAAATATGCCCAATAAAAAACGATTAAGCTTCACAATTACTTGCGGTACACATTTTTACTTAAAAGTCACTATTTGTAAAATGTACATGATTACAGGTAATTACATTAAAAACTCTACATTATTATTTTAAATACATACTCACACATGGATAATTTATCTAGAGGTAACCTAAATGGATCGTTTTGTTTGTCCTGTGTATAGTTTGAACTTTGAACTATATTACAGTAGGACTCTACCAATCTACACACCCGAACATCATAAACCACACTCATAATTATATGTACATAAGACATAATTAATCAGAAGAATTACCATAGGAACTCACTCATTACAATTTTGGTATACAATTTAATTTACAAGAAAGAAATCCAACTTTGTCAGGGAAACTGCACACAGGAAGACGCCCAGTATGAATGTTATTGAAGGATTGGAATTTGATTGGCTTCCACTTTTTTTGGTCTTCGTCCGGAGACACGGGGGATGAGATTTGTCTGTAAAGGAAGGGCAGATAGAGATATAAAAAATTCTGACGTTCATTTAAATTAATTAAATTGGCTTCAATCATAAATTATTACTCACCTCTAACCCAACCGATGTGCTCCTTGGTTTTGTTGTTCTCTTTCTCCAGCCATACGATGAGGGGATGGAAATAGTCCAGAATAGCACTCGCATCTAATTGTCTCTTCCCTGTGACAATCTCCAGAGCTTCTGGCCAGGGCTTGGATGATCCCAATTGTAACATTTTCCTGGAAATAAATTATAATTGACGACATTTATGTCAGATCTCAACATCGATTGTTATGATCTACGGATCAACAAAAAAGCTTCAACAGAATCTCTACTCAAATTAGTATTAGACTCGAACTCAGACCCAAAGTCTGATCACGAGTCGAAAGGTCAAGTTCATATCAAGAATTATCAATTAATTGAAGAATATTTCTTTACGCTAATTTTTCTCCAGCAGCATGACTCCTGTAAATATCACATTTGTGTAAAGGCTTCCCAACTCTATTCGCCGGATCGAACTGATCCGCTGTAATGCACAGGGCTTGATGGAACTGGAACTGAACTATGGAGCTCACGAAGTATCTGAAAATATAATAATTATTTAAGTTACAATATAATAACCCCTTAAATCAATTTAATGAGATACTGGCCTAAGGAGATCCGTAATCCATTAAAATAAACTCACTGTATGTAAGGACTGTTCGTAGTAATATGAAACTTGGACCCAGGATCGAAATCATCTTCTGTTCGGACTTCGGGAGGGGAAACTCCTTGATACTGCTCCCTGTGTGCAATTTGATCAATAATTATTTTAGATACAAGTCCCAGAAACTTCTAATCATAATAGTCATAATCGTCCAAATAAAAAAAATTGTTATCATATCCTCGACTCGGACAAGACCCAAAACCATTAGACTCTATCCTTTACACAGAATTATTAAAAAAGTACATCCACCCGAGTCGAATTAAAAGTAGATACTCAATATGACTCTGAGGATCTTCCCGATGCATCGGAGTAGCTACATAGATATCGATCTGATTACCTCAAATCCCACCAGTCACAGTTGTACGTATCAGGATTGGTTTTGTTCTTGTACACATTCCATCTCCAGAGATCCATGAGATAGCCGAAAGGAAGGAATGCAATCTTCTCGAGGGCCATGGACAGAAGATAATTAATCTCAGCCTCCTCATCCTCTTCGAACTGATCCAGGAGCCCGATCCCATGGAGATGATGAGGGGTTTGGACGGACAGGGCCATTAAATCTCCGATGGCCTCATGGAATCCGGGATTAGCCCCATCTCGAAAAATCTTGGGCTGGTTCTTGTACTGCATTTGATACTGCGTGTGACCCATTTCGTGATGCAGGGTCACTAAATCTTCCATATTGACCCTTGTGCACTGCTTGATCCTGAAAACAATAGTTTGAATTTACACCCAAAAATAATATAAAAATTTTTAAATAAAATATTATAATCACTAGTATTTAATTACCAAAAGTCCTTGCCATTGCACATGTCCCAAGCGGAAGCATGACAGATGATCTCCCGGTCCTTTGGCTTCTCCAAAACTGATCCTGACCAAAATTCTGAGGGCATTGCAGTGAGTCCCAGGGACACAAAAAATTCTTCAGCTATTTTTGCCATATCCACAGGTTGCATCCCTTTCTCTACCATTTTTTCAGTGACATCAATACTGGACTTGTTGTAGGGCTTCACAATGTCCATAATGTTTACCCAACTTTGGCTCCACATGTTACCTTCGTAAAATTAAATTTAAAAAAATTATTCATGACAAATCATTCCTTCAACAGCAGGCTCACTATTTCCAATAACATTTTTATATAAATGCTAAAGGTGTTCCCGTGTCCGCAAAAAAAGGAATCAAAACGCGCTTTTAATTTGAGTGTCTCAGCTTGCCCCATTCCCAGGGGGGACGTCTCACAGTGCCCCTAAAAAACACTACGCTCTGTACATTTTAATAGTAAGTCCCTGGAACATAAGGATCATTTTTTCTATTGAATATCTATAGTTAAAAACCCTATAGCTGTATAAGCCGAGCCCCTCTTTGAAGCTGGTTTTTTGAGTCATAGTGAGCTTACGCATTTAAGAAGGACAGAAATTACAAAGTACACAAAAGTCAACTGGGATGAATACAGAGTAATGACATTTTTATAGCTGTGACAGAGAAAAAGAACGCTGTTGGGTGTTTTGCAAAGTAGTAGCATTTTTTAGCGAAGCGTACAATATTTGCAGTAATTATTATACGTGCGATTAGGAGTGAGCAAAGAAACTAGTTTAGAGTTGAGTTGAATGTTCCCGTATAGCCCTCGTATATATGTTGAGGTTGAGGTGGCTTTTTGCTGACGACTGTCAACAGCACTGGAAAAACTGCCCATAAAGCATTGACTGAGTGGAAAGAACCTTGAAAGGATCTCTCAAGGCTATGTTGAGTAGCGTCAGGATTCCTAACCATGCCTAACATTGTCAGGATAGAGAACTGAGCAGAAAGCTCCCGCTTCTCAGAGTGCCCCAAAACCTTGAGTTTTTGCACTCGCGAAAATTTTTGCACTCCTGATATTTACCGCTCTTCTGCAAGGCCAGCATTCAAGCCAGAGCCAGCCCGAGTGAGCATAGGATTTTATTACAGCATTGCTTCAGTACGTTTATATACCCTTTAGTTCTTAAATCTTAAATACTTATACTTACATATAAGTAGAGTTATATTCCGTTGAGCAGTTTGAGAGGACGTATGTATGTATGTACAAGTCAGTAGTGTTATTTAATACCAGAGAGAGAGGGCAAAGCTTTAAAGAGAAAATAATATCCTCACGCTATATTCCCAGTACGTACGCAGGTTGGGACTCCCTACTTGAGAATTGCAACTGGGAAAGAATATTACAACTGGGAAAAAATATTGTAACTATATCCCTTGACTATTAACATTCTGACTCTGCTCCACATTTCTACTCAGTTACAAATAATTACATGACAACCCTTTATTTTCTACTTTAGTAGTAACATTCCATATCGTGTTACATGAGTCATATTTAAGGAATTAATGAGACATTTATTAGCATGGGGGAGTAGACTAAACAATTTCCCAGTTAGTACATTCACGACATATTTGTTTTTTTTTCTCTTTCACGAAAACAAATACCACAATCCATTAAACACTGTGTAAAGGGGTCATTTACCAGAAGAAATCCCTACTCTATTATTACGCATTTATCCGAACATATAAGGAACCATTGTGAGATAAGCAAAATTACGTTTGTAAACATACATTTCCTTTGGTAAGATTCAAAATTCAAATACCATTGGATTTAAATTCCCATCCCTTTTGAAGACATTTTTTCGGTAGCTAAAAAAAATTCCCACGGAGGTCTTTATATTTAGTGTTTAAAAATAAAGCTTAATTACGTTTGCAGATAATGTTTACTCTAAAAACACTACAGACACCAAGATACAAATATAAGCACTAGCCACGGCATTAATTTTGGCCAAGTTTAAAAGAATTGTTATTTAACAGCGTATGGCAGGAGTAATAATTACCTTATAATTATGTGGACACACGTTATATTCTTACTAATGTATACTTTGTTACCTGATAAACAAATAATAATAAAGACTCAAGCGAGCCAAGTGTATGGCTGGGATAGCCCTAAGCTCAAGGAGCTAATTTAATTCTCACGTGTGTCTCTTTAAAGGGGTAATGTAGTTGCTAATTAGACATGAGCATTAGGGCTGAGCACTCTGTAGTGTGAATTCTCTTTTAAATGTTAATTAGTGACTATGACTCTTAAAAACTTACAAGAGGGAGAAGAGTCAACACATTTATCATGTATTAATTTCCCATATAATAAAAATGATAATAACATATGATATTCCATGTTTGCATGTATTCGTACAGTGCATTCACACTGTTGTAGAGAGTCAGGGGTAAGATGAGACGCTAAAGTAATTATGTAATTATTTGTCTAAGGATTAAGTCCTGACTGTCATAATTACGGAGGAGATCAAGCCCTCAGTGAAATATCACTTGTGATAAATAATGATAAATAGTAATATTTTTTACCCAGTAAATGTGCAGGGATTGGTCCATTCAGAGAGATTAATTCCGGGCCGTAATACTGACGGAGTTTGGAACGGACGTAAGCATGGAGCTGTTGGTAGAAGGGTTTCAATTGGAGCCAAAGGTTCTCAATGTCTTGTCGGAATGTGACTGACTCATAAGATCTCAATTCGTACTCAGCTCCGTCCGGGAATTCTATCCAAAATAATAAATCTGTAGTTAGCCTTTAATAGTAGCAGAAAACAATATCCATCTGCACACTTGTCAGTGGTTGTTGCTAAATAAGTGATTCTTTGTGTGTATGTGTTTTGTATGTGTGTGTCTAGGATTGTGTCATTAGCTCGAATATGTAGGTTCAGAATAAAAAAAAAGTGCAATTAAAAGTCATTGGAACACTTCAAATTCCATACATGCCGTTTGTATGAGTAGAAAGGACTTACTGTTCAGGATCGCAGCCTGACTGAATAATGTCACCATCTCCGTGTAATTTTTTCGCATTTTCCTTCCAGTCTGATTCCTCCATTGGAGCCAAACGTGCTTGAGGAGCTCGGGCTCTCGGCTCGTCATCATTAATTCCGTTAGCTCTGTCTCAATGCATTAAATCAGAATCATTATTGTAATTGCTCACATATAGGGTATGAACATCAACAGTCAAATCTTTTTATAATAGCACCTCCACAAGTAATTATCTGGGACTACAATTTTGTTAGAAATGCTCTTATTAAAAAATATCACTATGTAATTGAGTCACATCATTATAATCATAAAATCTTATTTTCTTTTAAAAGAGGGAAATTAATATAAGGGCAAAAAAAAATCATTTTTTTTTAGTTACTAAAACGCTGGGATATTGATATATAAATTTCTGTCTTGTAGCAAATAAATGTCAAAGATCGGGAAAAAATTAACACGTGAGTTGACTCATCTTTATCTTCACACTTACAATTATTACAGTAGTCCCATATCACACGATAGTAATATTTCATTTCTGTAGTGACGTCAAGCATAATTATATAAGCATTGAATTCATTTGATATAAAAAAAGAAGGAAATTATAGCACTAAGGCTTGTATCATGTCTCCTTTGATTTGGCAAGACTAACGAGGAGGTTAGCATTTTTTAAAGATCAAATACAGATCTGTTGTAAAGCAGTTTTTTTTATGTGGAGAGAAACACATGGGAAAAAAATAATTCTGTTGGAGACGATTATAATTATTTACTATCGAGATTTTTTTATTCTTTCGAAATACTTTACCTGGCTCCAGGCTCAAGTTACACTTGGTTTTGTTCTTCCAGTCACAGACCTTGGCTGTGGAGTAAGTGCTTACTAAAGCTTGCTTGGCTGTTTGGTACTGTATAGGGACGAAACGCTTAGAATAATTATTTCCATTGATAATAAAATTTTGCCGAGATTTAATCTAAAATAATTTCAAGATTTAAATCCCGTAATCGTTACTGCACATTGCCTTTAAAAAGTTTGTCCGGGCTTAGATCCATTGGTGTCAAAGAATTTGTCAATGAATAACATTTGTTTCTAGTGCATTTTATGTAGTCCCAGAATTATTTATGACATTAAGATTTCATTCACGTTTGTTTATACTATATTCAAACCTTTTTTTTGCAATATACAGATAGGTAATTACACCATACAGGGAATTTTTTTATGGCCATGAATAACGTTGGGAAAGTTCCTGGAGGATCATAAATGGTAAGAATGACTCCTAAAAAAATTAACCTTCCGGAGCTGAACTTCTGGTAGGATTGAGATCCCCATAACCGAAAGTAAATGAAACTGTCTCCGCACACTCGGGTCATGGAAGCCCGTCCAATTGAACTGACTCAGCTTGCCCCACATCTCCTTCCAAAACTTGGAGAAGGCGACGGATGCCTCCGTCTAAAAATAGAAACTCTAGTATGTATATGGATCACTGAAATCCTTTTAATCAGTCATTGATATATTTTCCCAAGAAATAATAAAAGAAAGACTGTCATCCACGTCATACCGCCTGTTGTTTATTGAAGACAGTGATATTCGTGGCGTACATCCAGTCCTTGATGGCACGATTTTGACAGGCAGCTGTGGCTTGGCTATTTAAATCCTCAAGAAATATTTTGGCAGCCGTCTCATTCGTTATGAGTTCCTTTGGGGCTGGGGGGGTGGGGGTGATTTGAGATGGCTCTCCGTGGGTTTCAGGCTTTGATGAGGTCGTCACCGCTCCATGACCTGAAGAGTGACCTCCACTATTGCTATTGCTGCTGCTATTGCATGTCCCTCCTTGGAACTGAAGGAAGAAGAGGAGGACAAACGACAGGAGTAGAAATCTGAGGATTTTGTCAATTCTATCCTCAAATATTGACCTCGGTCTTGTCATTTTGCTGTGCTAAAATAATTATTCACTTTCACTCCTTCAGTATTTACTTGGGGTTCTAGTATCTATTAGAAGAAAAATTTGCAAAATACCCCTTTGATATTCTTAATGAATTTTGAACTCACTTGTCTTTTAATGTATCAGATGGAAAGATCTTCAGAGATTTCACACAACATCCGAAATTTGTCAAAGGATATTTTTTGGCAGGTGACAGAAACTGTGAAATGTTCCAGTGGAGTTAGTTACAAATAATAGTAAAGTCTTACACACAAATTTACGTGAGCTCTGACTTTGCATGTATTTGGCTGGGAGTCAAAAGAGCATGTAACAATTTCGTACCTACTTTCACAGAGCTACTGCCTCAGAGTGCTTAGTCAGATGTATCGAATGTAAAGTGAAGCTATTGCTAGTAGATATCTGAACTATAATCAATGTAAACACACAATCTCAACTATGCACTGAGGCTCCGATAGTTATTCTCAGAATCTCTTCCACAACAATAATAATAATAATTATTACATTAAACCTGGAATCTCTCAACCCTCAACACAGTATCTAATCCCAAACAATGTAATTAGGCTGTTGACACTGTCCTCAAAATCAAAGTCACTACAAATGAGTCAGCTGGATGGCATGCATTTTGCATGGGGCAAAGATTTGCCCAAACGAGAAAGATTAGTGCTCCCTTTATAGATTTTATTTCCTGAAGACAAAAGTCACTTTTATTTTTTCGAGAAGCAATTTCAGGAGCAATGATGAGGCTGATGTGGATGCTTGTGGGATACTTTCCCTTCTTGTGGGAAGACTCTGTAAGCCTTCCGTATATTATATCTCTTAAGCCTGACGGATATCAGATTGATTTTTGTGAGTTTCTAGAGAGGCGGAGATTTGTTCCCGTCAATCCCGACCGCTTCTGTAGACATTACACACGGGTCAGTGTTAAATAGAGAGAGGAACGTGCAACAAGTTAATTTGATCCGTGTTGTTCCCTATCACGAGTATAATATTTATGTACAGTGCCTAATTTGTATGAGGACAGTCTAAAATTGCGTTTTGGACAATGGGTTTTTCAAAACCCAGAATTAGCATTATGTTCAAATGTGTGAGGAAATATTTTGGAGAGTTAATTTGTTAGTGACTGGTATAACAAGAGCTCACTGTAAATTATTACATTACTGTATTTACATTTTTGAGGAGTTCATGCCAAAGCGTTAAACAAGGCCTTTGTGGGGTGCTATTCATCCTGCTCCCTTGAAGAATAGCAATCCCAGCAAACAATTTGCAATTTAGATCCAGGAGTCTCCACGGAAGAATGCTTTATTGACGAGGCTATTATTTCCATATCTATCTTGGCTATACCTCTCATATAATTACACTATGGTTACTACATACATGTAGGCCTTTGCAAGTGGAACCAGTGCTATAGGAATGTGTATATAAGCTTGCCACTTGTAATAACAATTTTCATGCAAATGGGATTTTCATTTTTGTCACTAAATGTGTTGTTACTGTAAATTACAGGTTGATTAACATGCAGAGCATATTTCATGTATACTGGGCTCGTGGTTCCGTTTCGTAAGAATGTTTGTGTAGTGAGGGATTTTTTTTTTTGCGGGCCCCAACATTAATGTATTAATAAATTCAGATTACATTTTCACAAGTGGGTAATGCCAAGGCATATTTGAAGGGGTTTAATGATACCTGGAAATTTTTAACAATGTCGTATCTTTTTGTATAGCTTTCAATGTGCAAGTAGTACAGGGACGGGTTGTGCTCAATATGATTTGTGATAGGGATTCGTGGTAAATGTTATTTTATGTTTACACAGTAATGTTAATGCGTAATTTGGCATATGAAAGAAATCCATTGCAGACTTTTTGGCAGTAAATGCAGGCTGTTTTTACTGTTAGCACAGAGCAGCATTTCACAATGATCAAAATATACAGTGGAGGCTCTCACACAAGGGATTTCGGAAGTACAGAAAAGGGATTAGAATTTCAAGTATCAAGTAATTATTACTAACAACATTAACCAAACAGAATAATGGGTGCTGATTTTCGGAGATCAGAGATAATTCTACTGAGGATGTTTATTGGGGGCAACATTTAAGCTAAATTTACCTTCCTTCTTCCTAAAAATGAATAAACCAAAATCATTTGCCTTCCATCAGCCCTCCTTCAATTTTTTAAATAATTCACCCTTCATTCAGCCTTCTTTCAAAAACAGCCATACTTTATTTCGAGCCTTCATTTACAGATACTGCAAAAATTTTAGAAATAGTATTAAAACGGGTATGAATTTTGAAATCATTGGCCCATACATTGTTCAACTACAAATAAATACATACAAGAGTGAAACAATTTCAAGGCACTAAGGCAGTTTGCTTCATTAGCCGGCACCAAATGAAAATGAAATGTGCCAATATGGTTTTAGAAATTATAATACCAAAATTCTGAATTTACGTAATTATTTACGGGCTTACCCGACCGCCCACACACAAATAACTTGAAAGATCAAATTGAAACTGATAGTGTATGAAAATACTTGGGAATAACGTGAAATTCAATAGATATTTAAAACAGCGTATAATTGGATATTTTTGCCCAGAACTGGTGGACCACCTTCTAAAATCACTTGGATTTTTATTACATTAGAGAGAAAGACATTTTTTCAGTGATATTCAACAGTTTTTGATCCGTCCATTTCAATACAATTCCCCTGTTGCTTCAAAATTGGCTTTTTCGAAATCCGTTCGAAAATATTGTACGTAATTTAGAAAAATGTGTTCACCGATTGATTGTGTTCCTACTTCCCGACAAGATAAGGAGGAATTTTTTTTTTGCTGGTAACTGGTTTTATAATGCAAGAGGTTTGGAAAGCCACCCTTGGAATATACATACTACACTGTCTGTACAACTGTAATAACGAGATAATAAAGAACCAGAAAATCAAGAATCAGATGTCGTATGATGACATTCTTACAAATTAGCGCAACTTCATGGATGGTGTGGCTATTAAAATTTCCCGCGCTACACACTGACACCATAGCAGGGCTGGAGTATTCGAAAAATACGGATACAATTCTGATTAAAATTAATCCTAGCGGATTCTAATCCCAATTCAAATGTGTTTTTTTCATAAAATGAAAGTTCCAATTCAATTTATTCAAATATTTTCTACGAATTCCAATATAATTCAAATACTTTAGTTATTAAATATTTGTACCCGGAGGTACTAGAGTCCCGAAATATATATTAATAATTTTACAACTAAAAAGCCAGAAAGTGTCTAAATTCGGCAATTATGAATGCAAAGAAGCCAGGGGATATGCCAGACCATTTTATAAAGGCGTTACTGCTTAATCTACACAAGTAACATAACCGTAAATGACGTGTTGATTCACCTTGTTTTTCAGGGATACCCTAGTAGTCAAAAAAAGTGAACTGCATGCTCTTTCCCCTGAAATAGACCCCTTTCCCAAATCAGAAAATTACGGACAAATGAATTAATTTCCTATTGATTGCTGCGAATTCATTTCCGTAAAGAAATAGTGTCGTTGCTTTGCGTCATTTTGTAGAGTCAAACGTAATCCCAATTTTTGTATTCCATTGCGTAGTTTAAAAAAAATATGTAATGGCTGAGAAAGAACTTCTTCGTTTTTTGAATTTACGAGACACACTGCAATATTTCACGGAATGATATCTAATATAAGCACTGGATACAGGATTCAAATATATTTTGAATACTAATTCGAATACAGATATTTTTTTCGATTCAATATAGATTTAAATACTTGAAAAAATATATTTAAGAATACCAATTCCGACAAAAATATCACAAAATAGGAATGAAATACCGATTCCAATTCCGATTCCGATTCGAATGACCAGCACCATATAGCACCTCTCCAAGTAATTTTCCCTGTGAAGCACAGGGCTGTTCACTGTTACTAGTGATGACTGATGTATCGGAGTAATTTCAAACTTTCTCGCCCCGGCTTTACAATTTTAAGCCTTGACGGCTTGGAGTAACGAATAAAGGACATTTACGAGGCATTTTAGATAGGCACGTACATCATTCTTTAGCCTTGATTTATTTAATTCAAACAATAAAATAATGTTTCATAATTTATAAATAACAATAATAGATTATTATAAAATTTTCTTATGAAAAATTTAATATATGAGTTTCCATGCAATTTGAAATTAAAACACTTACATGGTACATTTGTGCTTTTGTTTGTTGTAATGCACCTCATAAATAAACCACACCCCTGTCCATTAAATTAGATGAATTTAAACAGTGAACTCTTGCTATTAGAGCCTCCGTTAAAAGAGTGCTTCCAACCTGAAGACTTCCAGGATCAACGTGTTTCACAAACGCTGTATTAAATTCTGTGCAAATTTTCTTGCACTCCATGTATCAAGCAAAAAGACATGACTTATGGTGTGAGAGTACGAAGCGTTATGACGAGGTAATAAAATGGCTATTTTAGAATAATCAACAAGATTATAAACAGGATGTACACAGGATTCACAACACTCTGAGCGTGCGAGCAAACAAAAAGCTCCGCTAAACATTTTTGTCTAAAATAAATACTAACGCTGTCATCATAATTCACCAATAACCACGAAGTCATTTTTTTATTTTGAGTTATATGTACACACATAAACACATTCAAATAGTACGTGCTCTCGGATGAAAATTACTCTGTATGCATTGAATTTCTTATATAGTGGTTTCCTCTAAGACAGCATTCGCTCAGAATACATTTACAGTATACGTATAGGAATAATTCTTTCTTTACTATTATAACATATGGGTCTCAAAGATGCTAGCCTATCCAACATGTAGGCCTACTTGTAGGCCTATTTATAGGGTGCGAGCTATTTTCAGAAAAAATTATAAGCAAAATAGGGTGCACTGGTTTTTACAGAAAAAATTCCTATAAAATAGGAAATGCATTCCTGCATACACGCGGTCATGTTTAGGCATACGCGTAGGTTGCAGGAGTTCAGGAGAACACGCTTGTATGAAGGGAAATATATAGGTATCTACATATATACATACATAGAAAATATTATGTGGGGTGCAGGCTTCTATCACAAATTATTAGGAATATACAGATAGTACAATGTTTTTAACAATAACTATTGTCACATTTTTATGGAAGTTTTCTCTCAATGCAAAATGCAAACCAAAACGATTTTTAAATGTTAGAAGATCAGGCGACTGGAAGGACATATATGAGATTTCCCATTAAAATAATATTCATGCAGAACTGACAATAAGTAATTACATTATTGTATGCATGTGACCGCTCGATGTCTCATACTTACTGCAACCTGCAATAGGAATTCTCACATAACTGGGTAACTTTAATTTTGTAGAAGTCAGTTTGCTTAAAAATATGACTACATATGATAGTAACATAAAGTGTTTGCAGAGTCTAAATTTTATCTAAAGCAATGTTATACTACGTCCAAAATAAATTTGCTTTATTTCTACAGTATAGGGATGTATCCAGTCCCATGTAGAAAGGGGCTAACACGTAATTATAACGTAATTAGTCAGACATGGTTTAATTTAGGTCACTTTGCAGACTATATAGTTTCTTTTAGATAATTAATCTTACGATGGGTTTTTACAGGAAATTATTCGGAACAGAAGGAGGCAACGCCCCCTGGCTAGATTATATAGCAGTAAGTTATAGCAGCATCTCCATATATTGGTACCTTTTTTGTCATCTATTGGGAGCAATCCCTTGAAATATTTTTATATGACCAGAGTTTCCTTGAAAACTCTGATATGTCAATTTTACATGAATTCGAAATTCTGAAAAAATCTGACTTAATTCAAATATGTGTCCCCGTAAACACCAAATGGTCCTAGAGCGTTTCCTTCATAAACAATTTACTTCCATTAGTTTGCAGAAAATTGTTTTTCACATTTTCTAACATCTACTTTAATGACCTAGGTCAATTTTTGACATTGGAGGGGTCGCAACGTGAACATTGCTGTTAAATAATAATTGCTTTTTTAATATTTTAATTCGGTTTCCGCCATTTGTATTTAGTATTGCTGTCGCTTTTTTTTCAGTATGTACCAGGAATTTTTAACAACTTTTTAACAAAATGAGTTGCTCACGAGCTTAAGGTTGTAAGCAATTATTTGATTTATTTTGTGTATATTAGATTGCGTAGTTCCCTTTTGTTTGTCCACAGAACATACTATTTATTACAACGGTTTTGTAGTATGAGTCATACAGTATGACTCATCAAGTCATAGTATTATTAAAAGTATAACAACGCTCAACCTTAAAATTTGTATTTGTTTGCAGCAATGAGAACACATTTTGCTCACAAAATAGAAACCATAGTATTTGCAGCTGTCAATTTCTCTTGTTCTTTTAGTTTCTTATTTTTTATTTCAGAGGCTCAGTACGTATACAGAAGGAACATGTGCTTGTAAGGTTTTAATGACCTCATAAGGATTTGCACCATAAAAATAGCTTTTGGATATTTTGCGGTAAGTGTGGGGAGGAAAGAATGCTGATTTAATGCTGTAATATTGAAATGTAGCTTCCTTGTAGTGTGATTTAATTTTATTGCTGATTTTCCTTCAACAGCCTCACAATCAGTCCAGTCCAGCCATGGGTTCCTGTCACCAGGATGAAGAATTTATGGAAACATATCAGCTTTTTGACACCAAAGGTGATGGGAAAGTACAAGTAAATCAAGTTGGAGATCTCCTCAGGGCTTTAGGCCAGAATCCAACTGAGGGGGATATTCTGAAACTTACTCAACAACATAAGCCAGGTAAGGAGAATTGTCTGGAATAATTATATGTATAAATTTATATAGTTTCAAGGGAATACAATAATGGTTCAATTCAAATAATGTATCCAGAGGATCGTATCACTTTGGAAACCTTCATTCCAATTTACTATGCAATTTCCAATAACAAGACCCGAAGTCATACTACTGCAGATGATTTTATCGAAGGCTTGAGGCAATTCGACGTAGAGGGTAATGGATACTTCTCGTCTGTGGAGCTTCGTCATTTATTAACATCCCTGGGTAAGTACTCGTTATTGGTTATATTAAATAGTATATGTAATAGTAATAATAATTATGGCAATAAATACAAAAAAACTGAAACATTTCTTTTCAGACCTTTAAAATTTTTTGAGCCAGCAGTTTGGAAGGGAATTATTAGCCGCAACTGTTAAAATATTTTATTACTCAGTTCCTATCATAAACTTTTTTTAATTTCCTTCCTTGTGTTATTTTTCCGTAGGAAAGAGTATTTAACCTGAACTTCCTTTAGTTCATTTTTGTTTTTCTTGTTTGATATTACATAATCATATAAAAATCTCATGTCCTGCGCTATTGTCTCTTGTTATTTATGAACACTCATGACGGATTTTGTACTATTTCAGGAGAGAAAATGACAGATGAAGAAGTAGAACAGTTGCTGGTGGGGCAGGAAGATGCTCAAGGAAATATTCATTACGAGGAACTTGTGAGAGTCGTGTTGAATGGCTAGAATCTAGGATTTAATAAATATACAAAAAATCCACACTTACACACGTATATAAACACGTACAATTAGAACCTCAAATGATTTTATGGCACGAAAATACTGTACTAAAAGGTAAATATTGAATGACGGTCTATCTATCGAAATAAATTTTTAATAATTAAAAATTGGTTATTAGACGAAAAAGACGGTAATTATTACCGTCTTGTTCTTCTGCATGTTAAATGCGTTCAGAGTGTTACAACTATTACAAATTAATGGCAGATTAAGGCATTTCAGATCTTCAAGGGAATGATGAAGTTAGATGTTGTTTGAATCCGTGCATTTAAAGAAAAAATTATTCGGAACGTTTTACTAAAGACAAGTTAACTTCTAGTAACTTTGATTCCAGTAGTCTTGGAACAATGATCCTTGGCCAGGTCACACGGGAATTAATTATACAGTTAAATGGGAATCCCATCCGAGATACAATGACATAGCAGTTGTGGAATAATACCTATTATATAAATATAATTACCTAAAACTAGCCCAGCCTGACTGATTCGACTGGAAATATTTCGCAGTATTTGATATAAAGAAAAAGAATTTTGGTTCGATTAAAATCCTTACTCCTCAATCCCGGTTCAATGAATTCCGTTCAATCCAGAATCCTAATCCAATTATCGTTGAAGAATGTGGTCAATCCTAATTCCAAAATCCACTTCAGTTAGCATGGTCGAATATGGATTGGACTGTTGGGTTGCCAGTGAGTTTATAGTAGATTTGTATAACTACTAATTGCATCCAATTATTATTATAATGTATTATTCTACACCTAGCGGCATTGTATAGAACTTGTCTTCATATTACAGCTTGCACTTTGCAATGTTGCAATTAACAGTTTCAAATACGACGTTATTGAAAACGTTATTAACCGGAAAAATGAACAAATGGATTTTGAAAACGGAAATGCAAACCAAAAATAAATATTTCAGTTAAACATGCGCAATTTATTTCCAATCCCGTACTCCAAAACCAGATTTTGGGATTTTTATTGATGAATCCCTTAATCCACTCAGAGGATCTGCAGAAAATTGGAAAATACTTATTTTTTTCCCCTGAAAATACAACATAAATTATATTTGAAATAAAAGCCAAAATACAAAATTCAAAATAAAAATACCTCCATTAATTTTATGAAAATACAAAGTAAAAATACATTATATTGTTGGTTATTTAAAATACTCTATTTCAAATACTTTTCTCAAAATACAATTCACCTCGATTTCGTGAGCACAGTATTAGAAAAACAAGCTTTTTAAAAACATCATCAGAAAGCGAAGTCCTTTTGGGACTAAATATAAGACCAGCATAACTCATAACCGCTCCACAGGGGCTGACGAGACCACTGGAGTATTAAAATAAAAAAACATTTCTTTGACGTTTGGATACTTGTCCAAAATAGCCAAACTGTCAGAAGTGTCCAACAGATAGTTTAAACACTCCAAAGAAACTTGAATTGTCTGCTATTAATTGAATATTAATATTACTATAATGACTTGGCCGACGAGCTTAACAGAAAATTAACTGACAATAAAATTCATACTTCGACTTGCAGTCAGGGAGAGTGAAATTCTTTCAGGCGAGCAGTTGCTAATGCTTGTTGTAAAGTGCGCTCTTATCATACGAGTGTTGTTACTCGATGGTGGCTACATTTTGATATAAGAGATATATTAATGATATACATTAGAAGATCAAGCGAAAAGTATTTTGAGCAAAATACTTTATTTGAAATACATTTTGTTGGGCGCTGTTGGCAAGAAAATACAAAATACTATTTTATTCAAAAACATGTAAAATATAAAGTATAAAATACTTATTCAGTGCATTAGGGCTACAAAATACAAAATACTCGAAGGTTTCAAAATACGTATTTTAAAATACTGTATTGCCAAATACTCCAATGCTCTGATGATCTGAATATTTCGTATTAATCCCTTAATCAAATGTAATCGTTCAACTAATTAAATTTCCTAACACTGATGACGAACCTGGTTGAATCAAATCAAAAAAAACGGTCTGATACAACCTATTGGACAATTATTTCTTTTGAAAAGTTAGATGGGTTTTAATATAGGTATAGCAATAACCACTGCATATAAGCATTAATAATGAACTGTGATACGAGGTTTGTTCGTGGAAGGTTCTATGCCTTGTAAACTATTTTCATTTAGCTAATATTACAATAATTGACAGTGTACCTGTATTTTTGGCGTTACATTCCAAGGTGTAGCTAAAGCTAATTGGTGTGCCCCTGAGAGAATATTGTTCAAAATATGTTTTGCAGTAAGTATAACTTGTAAGAGACTAACTAACGATTATGTTCTACCTGCTGTTTACTTTTTACTTATTTACTTTTTGACAGCTATCTACTTAAATTTTCTATTTATTTGGAAAATCTAGTCCTAGAAATTGTAAGGTCAGTGCCAGTTTATTCTGTAATTTCTATATTTTACAAGCGACGTCTCAAATGCTTTCAAATGCTGTTGATAATATCACATGTCTGAACGATATCTGAGGAACTTGACGTATGAAGGATATTTTGTCAGCCTTAAATATTTCACACTGGCTAGATATTTAATGCATTATTTGATGTGTAATTCCTTTATAAAAGTATCCCATATTTTTCCCATAACATTGTTTCCTTGGGTGCATTTCGATGTAATGCCAATCAATGCAGCAATCTTTCCACATGTACATATTTTTCATGTTGTTAGGTCTGGAGGCTTAATATAAAATCTCATGTTACCTCTCACTCGGGACAACAAGTAGCTGGAAGAGTGAGAAGGAAGAAGCAGACAAGCGTTGAGAGAATTACAGACAGTAAAGACTAGAATAAACTAAACATAGAGGAACAATACTTATATACATACTAGGCATGTTCATAACGATATACCGATACGATATTATCGTCCATATCGTACATTTTTTAGAAACGATATACCACGATATTTATCGGGGTTTCCCGACGATATATCGTCACATGATTTTATCGTACATTCGCGAGTAATAACAAGAATTGCACATTTTTTTGACAAAAATGCTAGCAAAACTTGGGGGTAAAGTCATACCGCACCAAATTCGGTCTAAAAATATTGAAAACATTTTTTTTATTTTATGCCTGATCCATTTAACAGTTGAAATTAATGAACTGGCCGTCATTCTAATACACAGGATTTAACATTAAAGAATAAAGATTTGCAACTATAATTTTGGATTTTCGCTAAGTTGACTTTAGTTTGAAAACTTCAAAAAAGTTAGAACCTTGAATGACTTAAGTTCCCAAATAAGGTTATCCGAATTCGGGCGTCAGTTGTCAATGTAATGATGAACAGAAATTCTATGGTGTAATTATTATGTTTAGTTTTATTGTTTTCTTACTGATGCTGATTCCTTGCATTATTATCTTTGAAATGCTTCAAGTTGTACATATTTTCAACTCAATGCCTTTTTGACTCATGTATTTGGAATAAAATGTAATCTGTGCTAATTTTAGTTGAAAATTTGGTTCTTAAGGAGCCTTAGTAATAATAATTAGCTTATACACGAAATTAAAGTTTCATTAATTTTCGTTAAATAATGCCAGAAGCCACAACGTGATATATCGTTATATCGTTCCTCGACATCGTTATCGGTAATTTTTCAGAGAACGATAACGATATGATCGATATTTTAAAATCGAATGATATGAACATGCCTAATACATACGCAGTCTTTTATTTATCCCAACCAATTTTTTTAGGCACCAAATCCGGTATGGGTGTGATACTGACCCCGGAGGTCACAGATGGGTCATATATAGTGTCACAAACTGGAACCAAACTTGACAGGCAACTCATATGGGCGTAATCCAAAAGTTCTAGCCTATTTTCGGGCAATTCGAATAATTTTTAGGTACCAAATCCGGGATGGGTAAGACATGCTTGCAACAAGTTCGTTCAGTGAACTAGTTCAAGAACTGAACTTTTCAAAAATATTTAATATTTTGAGTGAAAATGAATGAACGGAAATAAATTAATAGAATAAATGCCTGAACGTGAACTGAACTATTTTTCGCTTTGAATGAACGGAAATAAATTAATAGAATAAATGCCTGAACGTGAACTGAACTATTTTTCGCTTTGAATGAACTTGAATTATTTACGATAAGTATAGCAAATCGCTGAACTGCACTTAGTTGAACTTCAGGAAATAATAGAACGTATAGTAACCGATATTTTATTTGACTCCATCTTCTCACCTGCAAATACCACTAGTTGATCGGGTTTGTTGTTTATGATGTGCTTTTATTATTTGTACCAGAGCGATTCATCTGGTAAATCCAGAGTGCATGAACAACACACGTAAAATTGCTTCATGCCGAAATGAATTTCGAATTTTTGTTCGATGTGTAATTTATTTGTTAAGTAATTTTTGATAAAATCGGAATTTTATCAAAACTAGTATTTCAGAAATAAGCAGTGAATTACATTCTGTATTTAGTTTACCTTATAATAGAAACCAAAAGTAAACCAGACAATGAATTGAATTTTCCTGCAACGCTGAGACTGGCATTTGTTCCCCCTTACTAGTCTTAACATTAAAAACTCGGTTAAATAACCGGCTTTTAATGCCAAATAAATTATTAGCTTAAATGCAGAATTGAATACAAAATTATTAAAAATGAGCTGAATTGAACGACTAACTGATTTAACTGAACTTGAACTGAACTGTTATAATTGCAAAATTAATTTGAACTGAACTAAATGAGCGGTAAACAAAATTACAGTGAACTTGAGTGAACGTCATATTTGTATTTATACAGCGAACTGAGTTGGAATGAATGCGTTTGAAATCCATGGAGTAAGGAGTTGAACTTGAATTGAATTTTACCTCGAAGTTGCAAGCATGGGGTAAGATATTGACCTCGGAGGTTACAGCTGGGTCGTTGTGTCACAAACTGGAACCAAACTCAGCACACGCTTAATTTGTGTCTAAGCAAAGCCCTAGTTCTAATCTGGGACAGTTTCGTCACGGTTTAGATTATGAAACCGTTATCGACGCTCTTTGACCTCTTGACGTCAGTATCTTGGAATTTGGAGGTCATATGTATGTGGATGATTTTTTTGCACTTTATTTAATTGTTTTTCTTGCCATTTTTGAAGTAATATTGCTAATGTTCACTGTTTGAATTTTTTGGTACCCCATGAGCCCCCCCTCAATATTTGCTAACTTTGACCCTGGATATCTCCGAATCCTGTCGTCAGATTTTATTGGAGCAATTATCAAAAATGATCTACGCATCAAGGTGCACCCTGCAGTAATTGTTTTGTTAAAATGGAACAGAGGGCAGTTCCTCGTAAGGATTGTGGTGTCCTTTCGAAAATTCCCCGAATTCACGTAAAAATTTGATTTAACAGCACGAACGAATTCGTCACTAAAATTGTGGAAAACACCTTCCCCGCAACAAAATTCAAAATTTCATGAAATTTCTAAAAAAAACTTCGAATTAACGTGAAAACCAGGTTTAACCACCGGAGAATACTCGTTGGTCACTAAGGCCGTAAAAAAACCTTCCGTAAAAATATTAATTATCTGTATTATACGAGCATTGAACTGAGTATGTACATGTAAGAGCCCCAGTTCGGGACATTATATTCAGGGATAAGAATGGATTATTAATCCATATTTATTAATATTAATAATATATGTAATAGTAATTATATATATGTATGTGCTGACAAATGTTGATACAGTAATATAATTTTTATTATTTAAATTGCTAATCCTTTAGATGTGGTTTAATTTTTCTTCATCAATCCCTTAATGTTTGCATCTTTATTGGAAATCGCCAATCCAATGTAAGTCTGCGAATTCTTATTCATCAATTTTAGTTATTATTATTTCTAATCCAAGTGATTAGAATTTTCCCCCTAAATCCCTTAATACAATCCAAGTGGTTGGAATTTTTGCCCTCAATCCCTTAATCCAATCCAAGTGATTGGCATTTTTCCCTTCAATCCCTTAATCCAATACAAGTGATTGGAATTTTTTTGCTCAATCCCTTAATCCAATCCTGTAGGTCATCTGGTAAATTTCCAATCCCTGATTATAGTTCTCCAATGACTGCTAGAAAAAACTACAGCCTTCACTTACATGAAGCCAGAAAGAATCCTCCTTTGTGAATTATTACTGAGGATTGCAAAATATGTTTTAAATAGTGATCAAATAGCAGTTGGAATTACATAATTATTTTTAGAAGTAATTGACTTTTCCAACAGATTCATCTACTTTCTTCCCGTGCGTAAGAATTAGCAGAGTGGCGCAGTGGAAGCGTGCTGGGCCCATAACCCAGAGGTCCGTGGATCGAAACCACGCTCTGCTAATAAAATTTTGCAAATGTCGGATGGACAATAGTATATATCGTTGGCGAAATTGTAAAAAGTACCATTTTTATTTGCAAATCCATTTAAAAAGCATAGGTTATGAAATGAAAATGGTACTTTTTAGAATTTAGCCAACGATATACTATTAATGTTTAAAATATGCATGTAATGTGATTGCATCAATTTTAAAGAGTTGAACCGTATGACCGCACCTCATTCTGACTTTCTTTTAGTGCTAACATAATGAAATTGTTGTTGCATGGAAAGATTTAGCTCTTAAATATATATTTACTGTCGGGAGTATCTCACAATGTGTCATAATATTATACAAAAAGTTATACACTAAAAAAATATTAAAACTCACATGTACAACAAAATGCGGCAGAATTTATAAAAGTTGGACAGGATAGGATTCCATTATTCTAATAATTATTAAAGGACACATAATTTGTGCATACAATATTGTGAGGCAATTTGAAAGGGCGGAGCACAAATTTTAGACTTTTCCCGTTTTGGAGTGCGAACTTCATAATTCATTCACCTCGAGTATGAATTGCAAGGTGAAGTCTAACTTAAACTGGAACCTCGGCTGGAAAAACTTAAGAATTATTACACCTCAAATGCTAGTTTAAATTTTAAACGTGAAGAATCTGTGACCCTGCAAACAACGTAACACGTCTCCCAGAAACTGCCTCTTCCATGCTGACATAGCTGTTTGAATGAGAAATGAGACTCTAATAGAGTCACTCTATATTAAAAATACTAACAGCGAAACTTGACCTATTACCAACCAGTTCGTTCATGTCTTGACCTGACTTCAGTGTCCATGGATTTGGATTCCATAATTAAGGTACATGAGTTAGAATTGACTCCACCAACATCATGCAAACAAATACTTTTTCAATATTTGGCCCAACATTTTGAATCTCCAGTCACTGATATTGTGTACTGCAGGGGTCGGATTTTTGCGGGAAGGCGGGAAGATTCTTCCCAACAAAACGTTTTTCTGGACGGGAAAATCTCAAAAGGAAGGTTTTTTTCCCGTGCAAGGACACGAAAACATTATCATAATAGAAAATTTAATTAAATTTAGTGCAAACTAGAAAAAGTTCATTCCTCGAAATTTTATTGCCACCAACAAATTGCACCTGGATGTTAAGAAATTTTGTGAGACAGAGGATTTCGCCAGATTCTAATTGAAAAATAATGTGAGCTTGTAATTCTCAATCACGTGGAATGTATAATTCTCCAAAATGAACTTGTTTTGTTTGCATCCGACCTCCTCAAATGTATGCATTGACAATTGAAAATGAAAAGGTAGAATTTGTATCTTCAATACACAATCAATCATGCAACGTAGAAAAATACTCAGCTTACTACAAAGACGAATAATATACATATTTGAAAATCTGATGATGAAGCCAAGGACGATCGTTGATGTTATCTATGTTTGCATTCTAAATAAATGTACATATATACATATAACATTCAGTACAGAATGAAAACTTAGAAAAGGAAATTTTTAATTTGCATTTGTCTCAAATTTTAGACCTGAATCATAAACCCCGAATGATCTTCCTCCATATTTGTAGATCTTCACACCGAATCGCTTCTGTATCCAAGTCTCCTCATTGGGTCTCATCCTTCTCTAATTTTTTATGGTTTGTTGACGATAGAGCTATGTGAAAGTCCCAGTCACAGTGTATGGATGGGAAGGGGCGCATCTGGAAGTTTCATTTTTTCCATCGAAACTGCATAGCATTAATCCGTCATGTTACTCATGAATTACAATTTATATATTTTTAATAACAATCAGTTGATCTGATTTCTTAACGAAGTTCAATCAGTGAGATTCAGTTCATTCTTCAGCTTGAAGTACAATACCAAATAATGCAAGCAAACGAGTTTAAGCTAAACTAATCGCTGAGGGTAATGACAACAACAATTTTATATGTGACTATTCCGGTAGACCGACTCCAGAATGTATGTACTTACCATAACTATTATTAACTTTCCGCCTCTACAAGTAACCGTGGAAAACACTCAGGTTTTTCAGATCCGAGGTAGATACTTGTATCTATAATTAAATTCCGAATAGAGCAGTATTAGCACTAGTGTTTCTATCGGTAACAAATAGTTGAGCTCGACCCGAAACAAAAACCCGGTGTAAATTAAACTTTTTGTCCCGAACTCGAACTCGGGACATTTGAGTCGGGAAATTTGTTTGTACTCGAAACCGAGACCGTTAAAAAATGTTCTACCCTAAAACGACCTAAACTCGAACCGAAGCCAGACACAAAATGTTCGTAATTTTTTGTGTAAAAGTAAATTAATGTAGCAATCCCGGGACCCATTTTTAATTTCATTTTAATTAGGTACCATTGAACATCTTATCTTCCTTTTTTCTTTGATAAACTTGTTAGATCCTGACTTTAACTGCGGTATTAAAAGCAGTATTGTACAGGGTGTGGCGCTTTGAGTGGTACAAGCCCGCACGCGCTATAATGTCCCGGTCAAATGACCTGTCACAATGGAATTTTGCACACTTCAGTATAGAACCCTTTTTAAAGTGTGTGCCAAGTTCCATTGTGCTAAGTGAAACAATGGGTCGTATAATGACTCCGGAAGTTGAAGGTGCCATAAAAACACTTTCCAATCAGAAACTGTCGTGTAGAAAGGTGAAAGAAGTGCTCCAGATTCAAGGCCATGACCTGTCAATGATGACCATATATCGTGCCATTAATAATATTGGCATACGTCGAAAACATCGCACCGAGGGATTGCCACCAGCAAAGTTTCAGTACCACCGAAAAGTGAGGTCAAAGGCCGTGTATCGAACAGTTGACCTTATGACCCTGAAGGTCAATCCAAGATCCCAAAGAGAAATGGTTCGTCGATTGCAGGTATCTCCTCGTACTCTCCGGCGAGTAACATACGAGGATATTGATCTCAAGAAGAGGAAGAAGAGAAAAGTTCACCGGCTCTCCGATACCCACAAGACAAATCGGAACCCCCGGCAGCTCTACGAACCGAATCTGGCAGGGGAAGATCCGAATTCGCGGTTATTTTGAACGAAGACACTTTTGTTGTGGACGACTGGAACAGAGAACGCGCTATCTTCTATACGTAGGAAGATATCCTCTCCGATACCATGACCTTGAAGAAGCGCGAGAGGTTTGGTGAAAAAATGATGGTGGCAGGAGCGATGTCTGGCGTGGGGGTTTTACTTCTTATCCGAGTACCCCCAAAAGTCAAGTTCAACGCTCAATACTATATGGACCAAGTATTGAGACCCTTACTTGAGGATGGTATCGCCCAGCTTTACGGTGAGGACTCGGCCAATGTGTTTGTTCATCATAATGCTGCAAGATTTGATACAGCGAGATTGACCGAGCAGTACGCCAAGGATCTTCAAGACATGACCGAAATTCCTGCCAAGAAACCGGATGTCAGTCTCAGGGATGTCTTCGGCTTTGAATTCTTGACGCAAACTCTTCAAAGGACGAAGGACTCTACGATGAACGGTGTGTGGAAAAACTTAGCGTATAGAACGACGGAACTCCTGAAAAATGTGTTGAAGTTATTGGGTCCCGGAAACGACGCCTCCGTACCATATCAGAAAAAGATGGGGAACACGTAGAAAATGTTAAATTTATTCACAGACGTGTACTTAGCACCACAAATTGAATAAAAACATTGTACCAATCAAAGCGCTAGCCTCTGTATCTGCTTGAGTAGCACAAATTGGTGTGTTAAAATGTCGTAGTCAAACGAAAAAGCATCCAAGATAGGAATTCTATTGCCACGAATGGCCAAAAATTCCCGCGCTATCCTTGCAACATTAGGGTACTTAGATTCGTGTGCTAACAAAAATTATGTAGATATGAGGAGTGTTATGCGGTGTACTTTTGCACAAAAACTTCATATTTTTTATTAAATCGAACTAGCTTGGTGGGACCAAAAGTCCGATTTTCATTGTTCAGGTAACATACATCAATAATTCCAAAATAAGTTTTTACTTTCGAGTTTTGGTGCGGAACGGTAGATTTTTCAAACTTGACCCGATTTTTTCGGGTCGAAAGTAAACGGTACCAAAAAATTAGACTCGAACTCGACTCGAACCCGAAACCTCGAGTTTCCGGAACTCGAACAAAAACACTAATTCGCACTTCAAGTATGTGAATTGTTATGCAAACAAGTTATACTTGGCGAACCAGTTTAATGGGAAATATGTCAGAGCTACTTGTCATCATATAGATGGGTAACGATATTTAAATACTTAACCCTAAATAAACCGGATTACCTAACATGTCCTGAATTACATCATGTACTCCTTTCAATTCGTCAAGCTGTTTACGTCACTAGTCCTCACATAAAAGCAAGCTCCTTCAATTCTACGTGTTTACTTCTCATTTGGGTTTTTGTGCCTTTCCATTCTGTGTAGGGCTTCTGTGCACATTTAATTACGATAAGCAATTTCAACAGTAGTATAGTATTGATATATACTTACAGACGAACTCACTTTGCATACCAACGAAAATGCTATCTGAGATTCCAAATACTGGTAATTTGTCACTAATATTTTACATATGTACATAAACATATTTCATAAAAATTCTAACCTCATGGAAGACGCCCTCAGTACATATAAAATCACTAGTACTAGATTTTATTTGTATTGTTTCTCCAGATTACAACAAACAACTATGTCATGCCATTAAAACCGGGCTTGAATATCTGGAAAGTTTATTTGATCGCAAACCTTGGCCATTTTCTTGCGTGTCGTATAGCAAAACACGAGAAGAATTCACAGATAATTACGAATCCAGACATAAAGGACATGACGAAGTGTTCACTCATTACTTAGCATTACGTGTTCTCGGAGAGCACTTTTCACCTGCAATAAAGGAGCGTCTTATTGAGTTGACTCTGCCCAGGTCCTTGGATGCTGTGCGGTACTGGGTCTCGTACGATGCCATACCTGCCGATACTGACACAACATCGCTGGCTTATTCGGCTCTTCTCAAACTGAATGTGGTTACCGAATCCGATGTACAAGACGTTGCCAAAAAGGTTTTTGCTAACAAAACGGATCAAGGGACAGTTGATTTGTTTTTTGATTCACCGAAATATAAGGACATATACGATGCGTCAGTCATGGCTAATGTACTTATCCTGGCATATATATTGAAACAAGAAGACCAAGTAACGAAAACTGAGGACTACGTTTTTAACTGGTTGACATCCGGGCAATGGAAAAATGGAACCCTGTTTTACCATGCTGGAATGATATTTCTTTACTACTTGTTGGAAGTGATTAAAACCAATCGGAAATTCCAAACTAGATTCAAGTCACATGTGGAAAAAGCAGTGATGGACTGCACACCAAAATTTCCGTTGGATGTTGCCTTTAAAAAGTTAATTCTTGTTAACTTACAATTAGATTTGCCGGATGTTAAATTGGAGTTGGACAGAACTTTGCTTGATATGCAAAGGGAAGATGGCAGTTGGCCAGCTGATGGGGCTTGGGGTCATTGGGATAAAGTATATTGGGGTGGGGAAGCCGTTTCCACTATGTTTGCTGTTGCTGCATTAATCTCATCTTAGTGGTCAAGAATATATTATCGTAATCAATGATTTTGATAAGCTAATTGAACACGTTTTGGGAAAAAAACTTTACTATAAAGAAAACGCGCCGATTGTAAGATTTCACTTGTTGTATAACATATAATGTTTTACACCACATTGGTTATACGAATCATAAAAATATTCAGATGCTATACTTGCAACACAGACTTTATAAGGATTTAATTCGTATGACTTCTAACAGTGTCATGAAGTCAAATTGTGTATTTTAATCAATTCAACAGACTAAATAAACGTGCGCCAATAAAGATATCTTAGATAATATATTTGTTATAACTACATACTTAGCCATAGTAATTTTTTTCACGGAAAATTAATTCAAGGAAAGAGTTAAAAAGTCATTAGAAAAGTAAAAAAGGGATTATATTTTTCTAACTTCGTGTTTTACAATCGGAAAGATTCTCACGAGATCCTATGAGGAGTGTTTCACATTACCCCCATGCTGTCGCAACGTCAGCAATCAAATACTGTCCCAAGTTGGTTTTCATAATAATGGTTGAACGCAAGCGTTGAATTACATACTGACAAGGACCGAAAATTCAAACCAGAAAGAATGTCAGGGAGCTTATTATATAAAAACGAGCACTGCACAGCCAGTATTTGCTGGCTCAGAACGGCAAATGTAAATAAGGAAGGCAGTAAATAGTTGTATGCAATAGCTAGCTACATATAGCTATGGTAGTCGCTACAGCCAGAGCGCGCGAATATTTGAATCTTACCATCACGGACACGGAGACTATCCACTCTTTCAACTTAGAAGAGAGGATATCCAGGCGTCCTACCACTTGTTTGAATTGACATATTGTAAAACAAATTGAGGTCAAAACATTTGTTCATTACCCAAAATGGTTTATTACTTCTGGGTGTATTTAATCCAATAAAGTATAGCAATAACTCGGTTTCTTGAGTCACGACATGTTTACTTAGCTGTTAACGTGTGCACGCAAAGTTTTTCAGCATCTAATTCCTTAAGAAGCTCAGTATTATTCAGTATGTATTTACAATTCCGTGTGAATTGGAAAATAAAATTACTACGAAGAATTGAGCAGAACTTTACAATGCCACTTTTAGGAAATTTACGATTTTTCATATTATTTTGTGCAATTACGCCCTTAATATTTAGTAAGAAACATTCTGTAAATTTCAGTGACTTGAGTTTCTGGCAAGAGGTATTTCAAGACTGTTTGAAAATCTTTTACAGCCCAAAAGTGGTGTTAGAGAACCTTCATGAAAGTATCCATCCAATAGTGTACTACACAGTCCCATACATGAAATCTCCAAACCCACAAATTTTCAGCCTCATTGAATACATTCAATCGGTTTCGAAGCCATCCAACTGTCAGTCTTCTTTTTTATTCTTTAACGGAGAAGCTTTGAAATCCTGGAAAGCCTTCTCCTATCACGCATCACGAAGCGAAGGATTTCTCACCAGCTATCAGGTCCAGCCTTATATAATTTTAGGAGTCATAATTAAAGCTCCTTCAAAATCCGAATACCTGAGGAATGCCAAGTATTTCTCAGAATATTATGCTGCCTTCTACCAGCACCATAATTTAAACTGGTTCTTGTCAGCATTCCTTCTAAATCCAAGTTATGACAAAATAATCCCTAGAAATAAAACAAAAACCATTTACATTCACGCTTTTCTTAAAGTGTGCCACGAATGTTTTCACTCAAGATGGAAATCTCACGATATAGTGATCCAGAGGAAGGACCCTCTAATTTCCCGTGAAAACATTCAAACCATCTGCAATTATCACAGCGATCATAAAATCTATCAGCCGGAGTTTGCAAACATTCATTTGGAAAAACAGGATTTATTCCTGGACTTGCTTCAAATGGGGAAACTCGTCTTTACCGCCAAAACGGATTTTAACAGATATGAATTTATTATCATGTCAATTGCAAATAAAAGATTCTCAAATTCAAGTTTCTTCAGCCCATATTTTAGCAGCCCTCAAAGTCAAGACAGTAGAATTGTTAACTCTCAGGTTTTGTTCAACTCCCGGGAGAGCACGCAGGCATTTTTGCCTTTGAGAAGCGACAGCGTCATGTTCATTTCCTGCGACGGCGTGGAAACGTCCCTCACCTACAAAATCTACAGCGACCCCTTCCAGGATAATACTTGGGTCTTCATTTTTGCATTTGCATTCCTCACGGGGGTTTTCCTGGAATTTCATGTGAAACAAGCCCTCGTTAAAATTTACCCCATGCTAATGTTACCTTTAAGAGCACTTCTGGAGCAAGTGGACGTGGATGAGGGGGAGGTTCCAAAGACGAGGAAACTCAAAATGGTCATGACCATGTGGTTGCTGGCCTCAGTTGTTTTGAGTAATGCATATAAAGGGATCCTCACTTCGGACCTCACAGCCCTCAAACCTGCAAAGGGTTTTCAAGCTTTTGACAATCTTACGGATTTTGATTTGATTATTTCCCCTTACGAACAATTTTATGAAAGAGTTCACTTCGGAAAAAACACAGAATTTGATAACTACATTATTTCTGACTTCCCGGTTCCTCTTCAATCGGACTTGAGCCGGCTGATGAAGCCCACGTCTGAAGAATTAATTTTTGAGGCCAGAAAGAGGGACAGATACCAGGTGAGTTTAACTTCACTCAAGTATCGACTTTTGGCGTACTCCAAAGTTGGGGGATTTTTCCTCAACTTTTTTATCCATCAAATGATAACCCAGGATGAGAATGACTTTCAGAGGTCTGTGAGGAATGTGAGAGTACTGGAAAAGGCTGTGGGGATTTCTCAGCACTTGTGCTATCCTTTGAGTCCTAATGTGCGAACTTTGGTGGATCATGTTCTGTCATGTGATCGTGTGGCCTTTTTAGACTTTGAGAGCAACATTATGAACTTGCAGATTTCAAGGGGGAAAAGGGCAAGTTTGAGGACAAGTCCTTTAATTCTGGGGAAGGAGAAACTTTTAACGGGGGTTGTTGGATGGGCTTGCCAGGATTCGGCTTCTTATTCCTTATTGAGGTTTTTGGGGAAGATTAATGAAGCAGGGATATTCCTTTGGTTGGAGGGGAGGATCAATTCTGTACAGGAGACTAAATTGGAATTGAAGTATTGGATTAGCACTCCTCGAGGGGTTGAGGAACTTAAAATATCCTCGAATTTTACTCAAACTTTATTTAGTATATTTAGTTTCTTGTGTGCCATTTGCATGGGGTCCTTTGCTTCAGAAAAATTCATGAAAATGTTTTACTGGAACTAGAACATTGAGACTTTTCGAATAGAAATTTTAAAGGAAGTGTAAACCTCGAACAATAATATACTCTGTAGTTGCAAGATACCTCTGACAAAGAATTTCTAAAATGTGGCGTATGTTCCCTGATTATTTTTAAAGTTGTTTTATTTACTCAGATTCAAATAAGTACTGTAGCTTTACATTTCACAAGAATTTTATACATGATTTGTGGCTGTATTTGATGAAGCATAACCATGTCTGCGGAGTCTGACGGGTTCATACATACAAAGGTTTAAGGTACAGAGAATTTATGCCCAACATATTCAGTCATAAATACTGTCGGGTTTAATTATACGCGTAGGCGTATATACCAACATACCACCAACATACCACCAACATACCACCAACATACCACCAACATACCACCAACATACCACCAACATACCACCAACATACCACCAACATACCACCAACATACCACCAACATACCACCAACATACCACCAACATACCACCAACATACCACCAACATACCACCAACATACCACCAACATACCACCAACATACCACCAACATACCACCAACATACCACCAACATACCACCAACATACCACCAACATACCACCAACATACCACCAACATACCACCAACATACCACCAGACATACAACAGCCAGTTGCTTTACATGAGTAAAGTTTCTTGGGGGATGGAGCAGAGACGTGCTCACTATCCTCAGTGTCACTGGAATCACTAGAGACTATTCTCTGTCGGGTTTAATTATACGCATAGGCGTATATATATTTATGTATATATATATATTTGCCTCATTTGGAGGGAATCCTTGTTTTGGGGAGCCGAAGAGCTCCAGGGTTTTGAATATAGGAGCCGGTAGGCTCATTAGTTAAATTGAGGGCTCGGATGAGTCTCACCTGTTTTGTTTACCTGGCCATGGGTTTTTTTAGAGGCTGGCCAGGTTAATTATAAATCTATTTATAGAAGTGAGGCTCCCTGTCCCGACCCACTTAAATTAATTTAGTTTATTAGTATTTTTATGCTGATCCAGTGAACACCATCTATGTATATATATGTACTCCCGTAAGTACCTGCTCTAATATACATATATATAGTGTTCAAAAGTGAAGTGCTCGAATTATTTAAAAGACTCCTGACCCAGCCGATGGCTTGGTCCTCTCAAATTTCAGGAGGTCACGGAGTGACTCCTTTGTTCCATGAATGGTCCCGCTTGAAACTTCTCCTATATAAAGAGAAGGTCCTCCAGGGATCAGCGTCAGATATTTCTTTTGTAGAGGCCAGATATGCTTTTGTCTGAAATCTTTATCTTTCGAAGTTGTGATTTCTGAGTCATTACTGTGTTATTACCTGCCGAGTATTATAGATTTTTGTTGCTAGACATTGTTCTTAGAATTATTCTGAGTAATTATTTTTTTTGTTCATGATCCTAAGAGTTCCGTGTGGAACTGGATTAATTTATTCTCTATTTGTTGAAAGTTATAGATATTATTTAATTGTTAATAAAATAGTAACTATAAATTAGTTACTAGACTAAACTTACCCTTTTGAAATCTTTACAAGAATAATTTATTCTGTTGATTCATATTTATAGTTCAGAATCCTCATCCACCTTACCCTTCCTGCTCACGACCTTTTGTTTTCGGACTTTTACGCAAAAGTGCCATACCCTACCCCCTTTTTGTGGAGTTTTCTCTGCGAATAGGCTACAAATTAATATTTGTTGGGGACCGTGATTGACGAGAACCAATCCTCCTATTCCTTATAAAATTTCCTATTCTTAGAGAGGGTCATAATCTCGTAGAGTTAGTCTGAGAGGAAAACTGAACATAGGAAATACAGTTGACGTACATACAAGCCATCTCCGCTAACTATTTTAGTAGTGCTACTTTCTTCGTCTCCTGGATCCTCCGAAATCTTGCCGACAATACAGTCTTATGAATAAATACAGGTACTTGAAATGTAAACATAATTCACGTTTTTCAAATAAAGCGAAAATTAAATTAAAAAATATTTCGTAACTCTATGACAGTGGGGACGGAAAATACACACGGCATTGTTTAAAGTAGAGCATGAGTGAAAAGAGAAACTTGTCTTCTGTTTCCTGACTGAACTTTCATGTACAGTTTTTGGAAACGAGAATTGTCCTTTGAGCTATATATTAAACGATGGATCATTTCTTAAATAAAATAAGTCTGAGATGAAAATTAGCTTTAGAAGATCAAGAGAGGTTGAAATGTCAGCTTAAAATATCCCAACATTTTAATTGAAGGTTTATGAATCTCTTTCAGCATTTTGCAGCTGCGTCTAAAATCACTGGTCCAGTGGTCCCTATTTACTCAAAAAACAAAACAATTTTGAGGCTAAAACAGTGTAGTGATAAATCTGAATACTAATCTGCAACCATTGAAAGTTACATGCATCCTGCTATATTAACGTATGTATAAAATATATTTTAATTGTAAATGTCTTGTAGATTGTAACGTAATTAAACGATTTTAAAGTGATCTCTACAGATACACAACCGGTGCATCACTTCAAAAATCAATGTACTGCAGTTCTTTCACAACAGAGTTAATTCTCGTAATCATTATACATAATTGACATTTTGAACACTGGTAAAGATGAATTTAAAATCTTTACCAAAATACATTTTAGCCTATTTAGGGACTCGCCAGGAAAGAACCAACTGATTCTTTCCTGGCGAAAAAAGTTGTAAATCGTGGTCAAACAATTGAAATGACACATCCTAGCAAAGTTATTTGAGTTTAGGATAGCATTATGACCAAACCCGTTTCTTAATGTACCTAACTGATATTTAAGAACTAACTTTTCAGGAGTGACACAACTTGCAGAATATTTGGGATAAAATAATTAAAATAAGATGTTTAATTAATTATAAAGAAGGTCAAATTATTTATACTGCAGCTAGCCCGTAACTAGGAAAGCATAATTTCCTCATTTATAAAGTTTACCGAGTCAAAGGTAATATTAAGGAAGCGTAGCATTCAGGAAGTAACATTTTGGAAGTTACAACATTTCGTGTAGGAAAATTAATTCATAACACTCAAATGTAACTTGGAGAGGCAGGAAGCATGTTTTTAAGTCAATAAAATATTAACAAGTATGTACTCTTGAATGCTGGATTTTTGCATTTGTAATTAAAGCTTTTCGGCATTTTCGTGGTTTCATTACACATTTGGTAACGCAATTGCAATACTGAATCACTTGAGAGTATATATTATATTAACCCAGCACAAAATCTATTTCCGGGGATTGGATTTTCCTTGTATAGTTTTTCTTGTAGTAAACTGAATTAATAAAAATCACATATTTTTCTATGAGCGAATGGTCAGCGTTTTTAATCCAGCGCAATATTTACAAGCATCCCTCTTTTGCGTTGAATGTGTCCTTTCGTTTTATTCTAGCAAACCTTAAATTTTTGTATAATTCCGTATCTACACTTGTCAGCAATACGATAAAATCCAGCGCTAGCTAATTGTAAGTGCACGTGAAAATAAATTCTGTATTATTTAAAGAAACCGTCAACTTACGTTCACAATGAGAATTTCAGAAAATATTTCCATTTTGATATATGTTATTACAATTTTACGCCCATCATTGAGCAAAGACCGTTCGGTACACTTCACGGACCTGAATTCCTTTCAAACAGTATTTCAGGATTGTTTGAATGTCCTTTACACCCCTAAAGTAAAACTAGAGAATCTTCATGAAAACATCGGACCAATTGTGCACTACACAACACCTTTCTTGGAATCTCGAGATGGGAATTTTTTCAGACTAATTGAATACATCCAAGCATATTCAAAACCATCCAATTGTCAATCAGTCTTTTTATTCTTTAATGGGGAAGTTCTCAAGTCCTCAAAAGTGTTTTCTTACTACTCTTTACGTAGTTTCGGCTTCCTCACAACATATAAAGTCCAGCCGTACATAACGTTGGGAATAATTGTAAAAGCTGCAATAACATCAGAATATCACAAGAAAAACAAATTATTCGCAGAATTTCACACCATGTTCCACGGTCGTAGCAACTTACACTGGTTTTCCGCCGTATATCTTCTAAGTCAAAGCTCTAAAAATAAAAACCCAAAGAGTAAAACTAAAAACGTTTTTATTCACACCTGGCTAAAATTGTGCCACAAATGTTTTCACAAGACTTGGGAATTCCACGATCTACAAATGAATAGTTACCGGAACAACATTACCCAATTCAGAGAAAAACTCCAAATGTACTGTATTTACCAAAGCCGGCACAAACTCTACTTCCTGGGATTGGACGTAGCCGGTCAGAATTTACATATGGCAAGCGAATACACCCCATTACTTGAAAGGGGCAAACATATATTTACATTCAAAACCCCTCTTGCAAACTATGAATTTGTTATTATGTCAATAGCAACGGACAAATTCTCGAATTCAAGTTTCTTCAGCCCTTTCTACAACTACAACATTCATCAAACTTCTGGGCATGAAAATCTGGACTCAAAATCAATGGTCTCGTTTCGCTCCTACGAAAGTACACAAGCATTTTTGCCATTAAAAAGTGATAGCATAATGTTCATTACCTGTGATGGCGTGGAAGCATTCCTAACCTACAGGATATACAGTGACCCATTTCAGGCTAACACTTGGCTTTGTATTTCCGCAATTGCAGTACTTACCGTAATTTACCTGAAATTTCATGCAAAAGGCAGTCACGTATATGCAATGCTTTTATTGCCTTTAAGAACACTTCTGGAGCAATTGGACGTGGAATTGGGGACGAAAAAATTAAAACTGGTCATGACCCCATGGCTACTGGCGTCCATTGTTTTGAGCAATGCTTACAAAGGAATCCTTACTTCTGACCTCGCAGCCCACAAGCCTATCCATGGTTTGGAATATTTCGATAACCTTACGGATTTTGATTTAATAATGGCTCCCAGTATTTATTAATTACCCTTGGGAGCTCGAATCTAACCGAGATTTCAATGAGAACATTATTTCTTATATTTGGCCTACTCAGTATGAATTATAATATGAAATGTTTAGACCAACGGCGGGAAAAGCTGCTCTGGAGGCCAAACAGCGAGACCGATTTCAAGTTAGTCTAACCACGTCAAGATTTGGATATTTGGCTATGTCTAAAATTGGGAGATTTATCCTCAAATTTGCGATCCGTAAGATTCCTTCCCGGAGGGAGAATCAATATGAATTATCTCCACGAGGCATGAAATTACTTAAAAAGGTTGTGGGACTTTCCAAACGCATGTGTATTGCTTCCAACCCTTCGGTAAAAACTTTAGAGGATCATGTCCTATCGTGTGACCGGGTAGCTTTTGTGGATTTCGAGAGTAATATCATGAATCTGCAGATTTCAGAGGAGAAAAGGAAGGTTTTGTTGACGCGCCCTTTGATTTTGGGGAGAGAGAAACTTATTTCGGGGACAGTCGGATGTAGTGCTCCGCATGGGTACAAAAATGTTGTACCTGGACCTGAACCTGTACCTGAATCATGGGTATATGGATTCTTTGAACCTATACCCGTACCTGTACCTGAATACCTGGGTTCAATTTTCCTGAACCTGTACCTGTACTCAAACCAAATCAGGAGTACCTGTACCTGAAAAGTACCTGTACCCAAAAAGTACCCAAAAAGTACCTGTACCCGGGTATATTTTAAAAGTACCTGAACCTACCCGGGTATTTTCCATTGTACTAATTTAAAGGATTACCAAATATTTTACACGAAATAAAAAATTAAATATCTGCGACATTTTGACTCAATAAATTTATTTATCTGATTAGATATATTTTTATTATTTATTCTTCGAAAGAATGACTAAGTACTGGAATTATCAGTGGCTAAAAATGATTACATAAAGGTAGAAAAGGATAATAGATAGCAAAATCTACGATATGAATAAGTTCAATACAACAATACAAATGCAGTGTAATATTTTCTAAACGTTCAATAATGGCGAGAAATTAAACGATTAAGAATTTGTTTTGCACCCTGCAATTTCTTTTGCAATGGAAAACATTTTTTTAGATTCAAACTCCTCAGATTTTAACTTCAGCCAAGCTTTGAAACAAAAACATTTCCTACCGTAACTCCACTCTTATATAAGCGTTTATGCGTCAGAAGATCTGGGCCATAGGAGAAGGCTCGCTCAATCTTAGATCTCTGTTCTTTAGCAGTTCCAGGAACTGATAAAAAATCTCTGGTCATTCCAGCTAATGCTATGCTGGGTAACTAGCCACGCGTTCCTACAGTATACGGAAGAATTAGCTTTCCTGACTGATTGTGAGCTTATACGTATAAATTTTAATGTAAAATGTTTCAAGGTCAAAAATTCGGAGGAGTTTTTAAAGCTCAACAGCACCTTTACAGGCATTACTTGGAAATTATTATTGACTGAAAAGTACCTAAAAGTTCAGGTATTTTACATTCAGGTTCAGGTATTTACCCAGTGCGTACCCGTACCTGATGGGTTTATACCCAAAAGATTTCATTTTGTACCTGTACCCATACCTGAACCTGAACCTGAATTTTCAGGTATCTTACGACTGAACCTGAACCTGTACCCAAATTGGATGGGTACAAGAAGTATGTACCTGATACGTACCTGTACCTGAACCTGTACCCAAATACCCGGGTAAAACCTGTACCCATGTGGGGCACTAGTCGGATGGGGATTTGCAGACTCCTCGTCATACTGTTTATTGAGCTTTCTGAGGGAGCTTCACGAAGCTGGGATTTTCCTTTGGGTTGAGAAAAGAATCAGGTCTTTACAAGAAACCGGGCTGGAGTTAAAATATTGGTTAAGCGTTTCAAGAGGAGTTGTTAAACTTCAAGTCTCATCTAATTTCGCTCAAACCTTATTTAGAATTTTCACTTTTTTGTGCTCCTTTTGTTTTGTGTCTTTTGTTTGTGAAATGATCCGAAGGGTGTTTAGGTAAATGTTTTTACCGTGATATTTTTAATTCATCTGATTCTAACCTTATCTTAACAAGAGATCGTTATGTGGTTTTAGTTTCCAACTTGATTACATTTTGGCATCCTATTATTTTTTAAATGGACCAAATCACAATACCATCAAACTGGCCCTAGTTCGGACGTCCTGTAAAACTGACCAATCCCTTTTGCAATGTTTTCTTGGAAACATTTTCCGTTTATTGATTTCACCATTTATTTTTCTTTAGCACTGCGTATTAAGCAGGGTATATTTCGTAAATTTTTTGTTCCTCTTAGTTAGCAGTTAGCACCTCAGAGAGTGCCGCGAAATCATAAGGGAATTGCTCATGAAGTATCTCAATGTTCGCCTTTCTATTATAAAGACTATATACATATAGACTTTCTAATCATTTTTTTCTAAATGAGAATTTTTAAAACGTATGCATAAAAATAAGTTGTGGTGACATTACATGTTCAATCGAGGTTATACATTCCCTCACCGTCAGTCACCCTTTATTTATAATGCATATTCTTCTGTTGATTTAAATGGAGTGTCATTTTGGGAATATTTCAGTATGTACTGGTTACCTAAGCAAACAGAGTTGAGGGATCTCAACAACTAAGTAGTGTCTTCATATGGCAACAAAAATCCTATAATTATACATATATTAGGATAGTCTTGTTTTTCCGAAATATATCTCGTTTGCACAATTTCAAACTATTGTTGTATTTTCCCCTAAAAATATACATTCATCTACCGATTCCGAAGACATTAAAAACCAGATCTGGTGACTAATAGGCTCCGAGATAAGTGACCTCAAAGCTATGTTCCAAAATTACCACTAAAAATAAATGTCTCTGGTTGAATTCTTGGAATGTCCTGGTGGAATGTCTGTGTCCTATTCTTACAATTAGTTATATGTAATTATTGTTGTACCACAAATAATATAAATAACTATACGTTACACTTCATCCTCCCAAAAATTGAGTGATTTCCGGCCCGTAAACTCCGGGGAAGACAAATCCGAATTTAGATTTTTAAGCCGCAAAATTTGATTACGAATATTATTGAATGAAAATTAAATTGAATGGTTATTATTACGAAATATGATTACGACCGTCGGATTGCACTTTTTATTTTGTTGAGATAGATTGGTAAGATTGTTTACAGAGATTTTACCTGATCAAAAGATGAGGATTATTTGGAACATTAAATGACACTTTATTCAAGATTTCGAATGGCTATTCTAACATTATCACAATACAAATTGTCACATTATCCCCGGAACTGGCGTTTCGTCTATTTTGACGGTCATTGGGGGCCAATTAAATTTTCCCGCGACCGTTCAGATCAAAATAGCTACGAAAACTTTCAAACCGTGGTCTCACCTTTAAAGTCAAATATCTCTGGACCCGATGCTAATTAAAAGATTACCAGCAAATTTATAGTATTTGTAGTAATGAATTCAAGCATGGTGAGAACCATTCCCATATCGCAGAAGTAGAATGACCCAACTGTTATCGTCAGTGGTTGGCAGCTCCACGATAGGATACCCTTTGAAACTTTCAACACCTCGACCTCGCAGCTTCAAAGTCAAATAAGTCTGGACCAGAGCTGCGCTCAAGTCAAGTAAATCCCAAACTTGACCCTGAACTTGACTTGAACCTGACAGTCAAGTAGGTTTTTTAGACGGTCTTGAACTTGACGGTTCATGGTCCGACAATTACTTGAAAATTCAGGGTCAAGTAATCAAGTACTTTTCGCGTAACTTGAACCTGGTCAAGTATAGCCGGGACAACTATTGACTTGACCATGACTTGACCATGACCCGAACTTGAACATGAGTTGAATTTTTAAGTTTTTTCAAAATAGAAATAGAGAAATATTATTCACGCTTAAAATACAGCACGTACAGCATTTATGGTTAAAACATAGCAAATAGCAATGTTATTCGCAATTCACAAGCTTCTCCAAGTAAATGTTGAGTTGCTGCTTCAGTTCGATGCTTTAATGTCTTGTGTTTTAGTCTCAGTGAACCTTCAATCAAGAAAAATTACGAATAGTCTCTGTTAATTGTAAGATAGACAGTCTTTTAGGTGTAAGTACATCATTTCGCATTGAATTTTACTATTAATAATAATTACTTGCGCTAACATTCCAGTCTGGGTTGCTTCACTAAAAATATCCACAGTTCAGCTTCCTCCCTGTTAATGAAACTAGCTGGCTTATGTAGTAGTGTTTAACGTTGTACAAATGTTAAATTATTTAGAATCAAAATAGTACTTGGATTTTAGTAACTTAATTCATTAACAATGCGCTTGTTTTATACAACAATTGAATACTGTTGCTTTCATAAGTGCTGCTCCAAAGTTTTTATATTCATATTCTTAAGTTCACTATTGCAGCTTTGGCTTTCCAAGCGTATCTAGAGGTATTCAATCGTAACGCAAAAATATGTAATTTAGACGAACATGCATGGATACAGAGTCTCGGAGTAACGACAATGAACATTTTGAAAGAAAGTCTATTGAAATATACGGTGCCACAACTTCGTTATGCGTAACGTTTCGTTATTTGAATAAGTACTTGAAATACTCACGGTTCATGGTCAAGGATTTAAACATTTTCACTTGACCATGAACATGACTTGACTCTCAAGTAGAACTTTTTGTCTTGACCATGATAGCTACTTGATTTCAAATCTCAGGGTCAAGTAAATAAATTACTTGACCATGCCTTGAATGTTCAAGTATCCATTATATTTTACTTGACCATGACCCGAACTTGACCATGACTTGAAATACTCATGGTCTACTTGAACTTGAGCGCAGCTCTGGTCTGGACGCCCGGTCGAAATTAAAACATGACCAGCAAATTGATGGTATTTGTAGTAATGAACTCCAGCATGGTGAGAACCATTCTCATATCACAGAAGTAGAATGACCCTACTCTTATCGTGAGTGGTTGGCAGCTCCGGAGAAATCTCCGGAAATACTGTGACTGAGATCTCCGCTTCCAACTATGCAACATTTCCTGAGAAGATTTCCGGGATTTTCCGAATGTGGTAAACTCGACGATCAAATATGTTGTACAGACCACTGCCGCAAATCCACATGCAAAGAATGGTAAGCCCTTCAACCTCACTGCACCATTAATGAGTATTACTACTACTATTTTAATGAGCCATCCGTGGACAGACATTGCGATGGGAGAAAGTAGCCCCTCCCATTTACGAAACATGATCTGGCATCGTCGATACTCCCTTCGAAAGTTTCCCGCGAACCGAAGATTATTCGTAGTCAAGTAGATTGGGGAATCCATGCTGAAAATACGTTTCATAAATCTTCTCATGTAATTTCCGCTAGTAATATCTATTTCAATTCTAGCCTTTTATTTTACAACGTAAGTTTACATGCACCCACCTTAATTCCGACATAAGGAAAAATACACCAAAGGTATGCTCGATTAGAATTGCACCGTAGATAAATAAGTTAGACACCCCCATAGTTGCCATGTAGAATACAAATATTGAATTCAATATTCGAAGCAGAATATAAAAGGGTCTGGAGGATACTCGAATCAAGGACACAAAAAGGAGTGGCTGGTCCGGTTGAAGGAAAGATATTGTCAGTGCCAAGAATTCCACTATAACGAGTCCCCACCATATGCAAAAAAACGAGGAACCCTAAATTGTCTGCATAATTCTTTCCTCCATTTTTCATATACAATCCTGTTTAAAAAACACAATTTGAGTAGCAATTCCTTTATCAATTATTAAACAATAGTGTTATATGATTTGGATAATATTAATGGTAAAAATTTCACACTCCATGAGCTAACGTTTAAAACGCAAACAATCTGCAGTGTAATTGTGAACAAAGAAAGGTAGCTCCTCCAAAAATAGGACTTGATTTATTCCGGCGAAGAAATGAATCACTTGAGCAATCGTAGCGACAGTTGTTGCAAGGAAATAGTAATATTTCAGCACGGACCCGTCCAAGTTCTGGAAGGAATTAATTGTTCGTACCGCACTCCAAACTATCATGAGCGTGAAAAGGATTTGGCTCAGATGCCATCCAAAGCGGGCCTTAAGACCTTTTTTGACTGCCAGGGTCATTTTTTCGGGGTCCCATTTATATGGCAAATGATGGAGATATCGGCTCGACCAAAAGCCAGCATAAATGTATTTTTGCGCAACTGGACCCAACATTTTGAGGGGCTAAGTAAGTAGATGCATTTACTGGTTTCACAAATTTTAATTTTTAATTGCATGCAAACTCATATTGTCCCCACCCCCATGTGATATTTAAATTCCTGAACCTTAAATTCCACTAGCATTGGGAAACACTTTGCCCCCATGTGAATTACAATAATTACAAAATTACCTGCATGGTAACAATCATCGATGAATTTATTAGACAACTCACTGGACCTTTGGGTTCAAATTCACCTGTAATAATTGCTTTTCCGAACGAACAGTACAATTACGTGTAGCGTTTTGTCTGAACACTGGCAGATCCTGGACTTCGTGGTCAAGTAATGTTGATAGCAGGTCAAATCAATATTTGAGAAACAATGGAAAACTTGTACGTGGGACGTGGTTCTGGGTTGGTTCAAATGTAATAATTGAAATTGATTTTGCTTGTAACCTTTATTTGTGAAAGTTTTTAATTCTGTTCATTGTAATCTGCATTACGCGCAACCCAATTGAGCTAATTTTAAATCCAGATCATACACAAAAGTTACGAGCAAAATCAATTTCAGCCACGTTTCAACAAACCCGGAACCACTTCCAAAACTTGAATTTTAATATTATGCTAGATTAAATTGACTTAAAAGGTTTAAACAATTTTCTGGACAAACATTCTACGGACTGTTTCATGTCGTGTTTCTCCTACCCTTAGCTCATTTAAAGGAAATTAGCATTGCCAAAATATATGATTCCTCAATTTGAAGCAAATTGTTTATCGAGATTATTCTAAATTTGATTCTTTGCCCTAGGTTCGTATGGTTCGGTATGTATTTCCTAATTTTCCAGACCATAAGAATTTGAGGAGAGGAGAATTTTAGTGTTCAACTAAAGTACGCATAAGTGTGGGATTCCTATTAGGGAAAATCAAATGTAATTTAAAGTACTTATTGCAGAACTTTTTATATTTAAATTCTCAAATACTCCATTGCCGAATTTATTTGCTCACTATTTTTTAATTACAAGCCTTAACATCTACATTTTATCTTTATATCACCTAAAAATATCATTAAGCAATAAGGATTGATTTGTAGAAACCATACATTTTAGTGACTATAGCACGTGAAACATGCTGCGCAATTACGAATTTCTTTCATTTTTCTTATTTTAAATAATCAGTGCGTCCAGTGTCAGAGACTTCAGTTACGTTATTATGGTACAACTGAGCTACATATAAATTATAATAAAATTATAAAAACTCATGGGCAAAGCACCATACAGTGATGCAACAGTAGGATTTAATAGCAATGTAATGTTAGTATTAAATTGATCAAACGATTAGTTAAACTCCACGTGTATAGCCAAATATTGAATTTGGGAGAGAACCTTGGTATGCCAGAGCGTTGTATCATAATTTTTTGATGATATAATGTCAACCAGCTATATGAAACGAATTGTTAATCTTCTTACAATTAATAGTTCACATGTCTTATATTGAATTTGAATTTGTATAACATACAAGGCTATAATACTGTTATTAAGAGCAGAAGTAATGGGAAGAAAGGTGGTGGTTTATTGATGTATGTGCATAAAAGAGTCAGGTATAATATTCTTGATTTGAATGTAGAGTTGTTTAACTCGGATGTTGAACTCATTGCCTGTAAAATTGGCCTCACAGAATTCCAGTCAATATTGATAGTAGCTATCTGTAGACCCCCGTCGAGCTCAATTGAAAAGTTTCTGTTATTCTTGAATAATCTGTTTGATAAGATTTCTAAACTTAAATATGCATGCATTATAACAGGTGATATCAATATAGATCTGTCAAATGCTACAGTTGATACTATTAAGTTACTGTCATGTTTAAGTAAGTATAGCTTTAAACAAATTATTAATGTTCAAACTCGTAGGACAGTTGGTAAACGCTCGTCAAGTTCTCTTATAGATCACCTTTATATACCAGCTTCATTATGTATAGAATGGAGTAGTTATACTACAGGATTGTCCGACCACGACTATGTTTGTTTCAATTACAGCTTTAAGAAAACCTCTGCACATGTAGTGAAGGAGATTGTATATCGTGATCTCACTGGTATTGACTGGACCTTGATTAATACGGAATTATGCAAAATTGACTGGAATTTCCTTATGAATGACAAATATGATGTTGACTTTGTGTACAATGTTATATCAACAACCGTACGAGTTCTTTTAGATGAATTTGCTATAGTTAGGAAGAAACGTGTTAAATGTAATACGAAGTCATGGGTAAATGCCGATATAAGGCTCCTCATTAAAGATAGAGATAAGACCAAACGACTAGCATGTATGAATGACTGTACGCATATGTGGAGTAAGTATAAGGAGTTGCGTTCTAGAGTTAAAGTTGAACTTTATGCAGCAAAAAGAAACTACTTTAGCACCCAAATCAATAGGAATACCTCTACCAATGGTATATGGAGAATTGTGGATGAGGCTATGGGTGTGGAAAGAAATGCGTGTACTCAAATAGATAACTTATGTGCTACTAATAACAAGAATATCTCTTCCTTTAGGGAAATATGTGACATACTTGCATCCTCATTCACAGTGCCTTGTGATTATGTAGATGATGATATTGTATCTTTTAAGTGCCAACTAGATAGTATTGTTGAGTGTACTCCAATATCACCAGATGAAATATGGTCTGCGGTACATAGTCTGAAACGTAAATGTAATAATAATAAGTATGATGTTATCAACCGCGATATTTTCTGTAAAGCCTCTATTGTGACTCCAGTGTTATTACTTTTCAATCTGATCCTAATGACATGTACTATACCTAGACATTTTAAGTCAGCGACTGTAACACCTATATATAAAGGCAAAGGAAGTAAGTCCTGTGCCGATTCCTTTCGTCCAATTCATAGTCTCCCTTTTCTGAACAAACTATTTGAAAAGGTAATATGCAAACGTCTAGTTTCTGAGTGTGATAAGAAGCTCGATGAGAATCAGCATGGTTTTCGTCGTGGTCGCTCATGCTTTACTGCTGTGCTGGTTTTTATGCATAAGTTATGTAAGTATTTGGGGATACCTGTTGTAAAGGTTCTTGCGGTATTTATAGATCTAAGGAAAGCATTTAACTCTGTGTCAAGACTGCTCCTCTTACGTAAAATACGTACAAACTTTGATTGCAATGAAAGACTTTTGAAAGTATTATCTGACTATCTCACCTACAGGAAATTTAAAATTTTTATCAATGGTTCGCTGTCACAGGAGTATGATGATTTAAATGGTGTGCCACAGGGTTCAATTCTTGGTCCGTACCTATTTATTCTGTTCTTCTCAGATATTAGTAATGTTCTGACAATTGACTATGTAGCCTATGCTGATGACTTGGTTATGTTTATGTATGATACCTGTATATCCAATCTTTTCACTAACATGCAAGTATGGTTAAATAAGGTACAGAGCTGGATGAATGATAATTCCTTGTCCATAAATACTGCTAAAACTATGTATGTAATTTTTAACAAATCTAAGACTAATGTAGAAACTGACAGCCAACTTTATGTAAATGGAGAGGAAATATCCAGAGTGTGGTCTTTTAAGTATCTTGGTGTAATCATTGATGACAAGTTGAGCCTTAAAGAACACTGTGACCATGTACTACATAAGGTCTCAAAATCAATGGGAGCGGTTTTAAGAGTACGCCGTTGCCTTAATCATAATACGCTATGCATGGTTATTAATGCATTTGTATTCTCCCATATAGGATATTGCATCCTTGTTTGGTCTAAGGTATGTAAATCTAAAATAGACATCATACAATGTAAACTTGATCGCTTCCTCTTGACTCTGTACACTAATAGCTGTAAACCTAAGCGATCCCAGTCTCTGTCATATGTATATGAATATTTCAGTGTTCTGACTATACCTGAAAGTATTGTTTACTACAGTAGCAAGTTTACATATTCGGTATTACATTATGGACACTGTGTTAACTATATAAATGGACTGATAATTGCTAAGTTTAGTTCGGCTCGGCTTAGATCCTCAAAACATATTGAATTAACTCAACCACTACTAAAATTAGCTATTGCCCAAAAGAATATATTGTATCTCTGTGTAAAAATATGGAATGACCTGCCTAGTACTCTTCGTTGCCGTGATGGTTTTTATGGTATATTTCATAAAATGCTGGTTGAACACATTTTATCTTCACGTAATGAGCAAGTTATGTGAGTGATGGTGTGTATCATAGGTATTTTTGTACTTTGACCCGGTATGTAATGATGATTGTATTGACTATGTATGTGCCTGAATGAGTGTCTGGGGTGAAAACCAATATTTATATTGACTCCTTTGACATGCTGATTAATAATAAAGACTAATAATAATAATAATAATATGAGATTACTTTTTCCAGCGAAGCGGTCTATTAACATTAAGCCTTCAAGACAGGCCTCGATACGGGATTCATAGCCATTTACGGTAGGTCTTAAGTTTGTCTATATGTACTCACACAATTCTCAAAAACTTGCCCCTGTGAAGCACAGGGCTTTTACTAGTAATCCTCTCTTCTAAGTTGAAAGAGTGGATAGTGACCGTGATGGTAAGAATCAAATTTTCGCGCGCGATAGATGTTTCGAGTATCGACGACCATAGAGCTGTGCAGCTAGCTGTTGCATACAACTACTTACTGCCTTCGCTATTTACATTTGCCTTTCTGAGCCAGCAAATGCTGGCTGTGCAGTGCTCGTTTGAATTGAAGATGATGAGAGAGGGTCATTTTTAAATCTTCGCTCTCTCCTATAAGCGCTTTATAGATTCGCGAGTACACACTGCCATAAAGGCTAAATGGCATAGGTACACCAAAGCATTATACAGTAGCAAGGGCGCTGATATTGCCACGGTCTACATTTATAACAACTCAAACGGTGACTACTCATTGACATTAAAGAGAAGACAGTTTCCTACTAGCGTATGTTTTGCAAATTTTGCAAAGACAGTTAATAAATGTCACGGGCATTTTTTAAATGGCAATTTTTTGATAAAGCTGGGATTTATTTTCACATGGACAACTACAGGTTGCTTTTTCGAGTTGTAAGTCTAAAGAAAATATAAAGGTCGTTGTAACTGACACTGGCGAACAAGGTGAAACAACGGGAAAAGGTGAAGGTATATACACAAATAATTAAGTTTTTAATTCTTAAGTTCTGTAATTTGTTGGATGTTTAATAATTATTATTTCAAAAATTGGAGTAAAAAAACCTTCCTAAGGCTATTGGCTCTCTTCATACTAGAATTTGACGATGAGAGGGCATTTCTAAATCTTCATTCTCTCTCTCCTAAACGCGATTTATTGGATAGCGAGTAAAAACAAATTGTGTGTTTAAAGAAGTTGTGTAATGCTAGATTATAATCATACAACAATGTGCTTCAGAAGCAAATGCCCTTATTTAAAACCTTATTCGATTTGAATTTTTTTTATTTCGACAATAGAATTTTAATGCTGGTGGATGAAGCCACTAGACTGCGCCAGTTTTGTTATTGGGAAATATGGGGTAACCATTGACGCAGGCTCTGGCTTGATCCGATACATCATAACAATTTTACGATGATGAAAATTAAATCTTCGCTCTCCCTCTTAAAGGCTATAAGCTCCTATTGATTTACGATTGAGATTACCAATTACATCAAAGGCTAACTACCCGGCTTTTTTCGGTATGTATTATGAAAGTATTTACAATTTGCGTGTATGTATTTAAGGAAGTTTTTTAACGTGTAGCGTCAAATTTTTATTAAAAATAAATTATATTCAAAATCTTGAGGACTACCTAACTAGAGTTCAATTTAAAAAAATTCCAAGTAAGAATCCTTATAAATTAATGCCTAGGCATGGAGTTTGTGGCTATTAAAATTTCGCGCGCTACTGTTAAAATAAGCGTCCAAGATTTAGGTCTCTACGACTGGGCTTGATTCCTGAGATATTAAGCCCCTACATCCACACTCACACGACCATCTCTCCAAGTACGTAGATAATTGTCCCTGTGAAGCACAGGGCTGTTACTAGTTTTAGTATTACTTGCGGTAAAGTAACTAGCCTGCGTCGTCTTTTTTAAGAGAAACACTGTAATCCACCGACGCAGGTGGTGGCTATACCGCTAGCCCTATACTAATTTGAAAGAACGGCCCATCTTCGTCTTGGTGTAATACGGATTTGAGATACAAATTTAAGCGCGCAAAATAAATTATTTAAATTATTTTTAAATTACTAAACCATTATACAGTCGCAAGGGCTGGCGACATTGTCACGGGCATTCATCCACCAACAAGACGGCACACTCTTTCAAATTAGAAGAGAGAATTGATTTTTGAAAAATTTTTAAAATAAATTATTAAAGCATTCTACGGCAGCAAGGGCGGCGACATTTTCACGGGCAGCCATCCACTACCAAGCTGACCAATTCTTTCAAATTTGAAGAAAATTATTGATAAAAAATATTAAACAAAATTATTAAGGCGTTATGCAGTAGCAACACGTAAGTGCAGATGCTGCTGATAGTGCAAATGAAAGTGGCATGCATAATTATCCTATAGATTACTTAAACTCCATTAATCCTAATGCAATGTCCGCTTATTTTTTTTAATTTAAATTATATCGATTATTACTCTACGCCGAAATTTAAATACTAAACGGGGTCTACGGAAAAATACACGGCTGATTATTACAGAATTCAAGCAAAAAATTATGTTCGCAAAGGTTTACAGAAATTTGAACACACGGAGAGGATTATGTAATGGTACAATGCTAATAGTTAAGAACTTAGTTAATAATATCATTGATGTTGAAACATTGGCAGGAAGTGCTCAAGGTGTTAAAGTGTTCATACCACAAATCGATTTGATTCCATCTGACACTGATATTCCATTTACACTCAAAAGAAGGCAGTGTCCTATCGGAGTGAGTTTTGTAATGACTATTAATAAAAGTCAAGGGAAAATCATTGATCGTTTGAGAATATATTTACCGTCTTCAGTTTTTACACATGGACAATTATATGTTGCATTTTCAAAAGCTACATCAGGAAAGAAAGATAAAATCAAAATTGTCGATACTGAATTTCGAGGGGAAATTCTTGATGACAGAAATGACATATATACAGGAAAAGGATAAATTAACATTTGTGTATTAAAGCGAGACTATCTCCCAATCACCATCTACGGGTCAAACATGGGGCAGGGCCTTCGTGAGAAGTTCACAAGTGCGCTCAATCATGGCATTTTGTTTGAATTATTTTAATATTTCAAATTTTAATTCTCTTTATAGTGATGCATATTCTAGGGTCTACGTATCTCAAAGACCCAGTATCCCAAACCTATAAGTAATTATCCCTGCAGAGCAGGAGCAGGGCTTTCTACTAGTCAAATTTAAAACCGGTTTGATTTTTTCCCGCATAATATTTTCATAACTGGAAAAAGCTTCCAACAATACACTGTATTCTGAACAATATCTCTATTTTTATAAATTCACTATAATATTTTGTTTTTACCCGAACTACTGAATCACAAACTTTCACTAAATATCAGGATGTTTGATCCTTACTTCTGAATTCAAAATGTTGAAAACTACTGAACTTTTGTCTGCCCATCTTTGTAAATAACATCTTGAACGTCTATGTGCACTAAATTTAGTGTTGCTCTTGAAAGAATAAATACTTTGATAGGGCAAACAATAAGTATAAATCAAAATGTTTAAATGGTGCTAATAATAAGGTACAATAAGGTTTTGGAAACTAACAATTGAAGCAGGACAGTGTTTAGAAGGAAAAAACAATGAGGTTTACTCCAATGTTCGGAAATACGATGAACATAATTATATTTTATATATATGCGATGCAATAATAAGCGCCGTCACGCTGGATCTGGTTTTTGACCAGGAGATAGCGTACTGTTCAATTTTACAGCTCCTTGAAAACGAAAAATAACCGTATTTTTTCTGTTTCTGTTATCGTTTCCGTTTTTAATTAAATGAGTTTATCGTTTGTTTTCGTTTAACTGAATTTTTGTGTATCGGTTTCCGTTTTAGTTATCAAAAACCCTTATGTCAAATTTTCGGTTAAAAACGTTTTTCAATAACGTTATCCGATAATGTTTTCCATGTCTGATTATGTATCATATTTTCTCCATGGTTAAACCCTACCCTCTATGGTCATCCTGCCGTCATTATTATTTGCCCCCCCCTCCCTTTCCACGTCATCAAAGTAAAAACATAGGCAAAATTAAATCAAGTTTAATACGTAGCTTTTTTATAAACATTATTATCAGTAAAAAATGAAAATTAACTGTCTGATTAGGACCATTGGTTACCTATAGTGGTCAGTATTTGAACTAGAACCACGTATGATTAATGCATGTCATAAATATGGCATTAATATAAAATAGCATCGACTTTCGAAAATGAAAATTTCTTTTTGGGATTTAACATTGAAAAATTTAAGTTGGACAGGGGGAAGGAACCCTAATTTTTTTTTTAATTCTAACATAAATCCGGTTTCCACCGGAAACGAGGACGAGATGGCCCTAACCAAGTTTGCAAACATGCTAATATTGTGTTATAAGGGATATTAATGAACTTTTACGCATTTTTAGCAATTTTTTTGGGGGAAATTTGAAAATTAAGTTTCCTTATGGGATTTAACATTGGAAAATTTAGGTTGTACAGGGGTTGTATCCTTGTACCTAAATTTAGGTTGTACCCTTTGGTCACGAAATAAAATTTAAAACTTCTGCGCGATTTCTCGCGCAAACCAGGGCGAGATCTTCCAAACTTTTGGTCTCGCATGGACATTGGGCCAGGTATACTTAAGCTCACACAAAATTTCATTCCGATCCCGAGTGGGGTGGGGGGAGGGTTACTTGTTAGTATTTTTATCATCCTATAGCTGCTCATGCAAAGACAATACCGAAAAAAAACATACAGACATTTAGTAATCTTAATTCCCCAGTGTAATTTTTTCAAGTCCATTATTTTAGTTGTTCGAAGATATAAATCTCCTTGATATTTTTGTAATTTTCAAAACGGTTTTGAAAAATCCTCGTGGATTTCAAAGGAATTTGTAGCTAATGTGCTCCTTCAAGGATACAAACGACCAATGAAAAATGTCACTAGTATGGCAACCTCTATAATAGGGGTAAGATTGTTGGATTGAATAATCACAGAGTATAATTTCTAAACAGAAAAAGGATCATGAGTTTGCTGTTTTCCCGACGTTCTAGGCTATGTGAAAACAAATATGTACATGACATAACCACCAACGAAATTAATTAATAGGAATGTCTTAACATGAGGAACATTATTAATTATTTTAAATAAATTCCGAACAGTCAACTATTTTTGTGTTGTGGGAAATTTTGTATAACGATGATTAGACAAACCTTGCTACAATTGATTAGCACGTAGCAGGTATTCTCATCACTTATAAAATATTACTACTCCCACAGTTACATTACAGTCCAAAGGGACCTCATGAACATTTCCAAGTACAAATGAAGGAGTACATGTCTGCCTGCTGTGTGCAATAATAGTTAACCATCAATAAAGTCAAACCATCGGGTTTTAATTTCTTAAACATGATGTAGGAGGTTTACATTGCATGTGCACACATGCTTTCATTTCGCATTGAAAAACCTGATAAATCATGGGGCCAATCGGAGGTAAGACAGGCGTGCATGATCTCTAAATTTTAAAGTCCCTGTTCGCAAAATAGAATCCCTTCCCTTTCATATTTTCCCTGCCAGAAATATTTTTTCCCAGGGAATGATCTTCCCGTCTTCCCACAAAAATCCGACCCCTGACTAACCTATGCAACTAAATGTTTTCACATGATACAGTCGTTAGTCGTTAGTTCATGCTTTTACACGACATCGTAGCAGTGCCCTTTAATATTATAGTCCCATAGCACGTAGTGCTAATCACAGATGATTTTTGCGGACCCTGTACGTTCAACGCCTGCTTGATTTATGTTGGAAAGACGACACTATAGGCAATATAACTCTCCTTGTTTTTCCGCATTGATGCTATACCTGGACTCCCCACTTCCAAGAATTACACGTATGGGGCAAATTTCCCATGCGGTTATGCTTTCTTGTCTATTTTGCAGAGTTAATGAAACTGTTTGGATTTAACTGTGGGAATATCCTCTTCAAAAATTACCTACTGTCAATTAACAGCATATTTGGTCTAAATTACATGTTTTCTTTTCCAATTGGATTTTCCTGTACAAAATAAGCATGCACTTTAAAGTTTACTTTCCCATGTACTGTGTAGCTCTTGTTCAGGTCATGCCTAGTGTTCCACAATGCATTTATGTATTGGGAAGTTATTATGGATGAGGGTTTTAATTGTGTGTAAATATGTATACGGATTAGGGAAATGCATTGACAGTGGAGTTGCTGATGCAGGATAGCTCAGTGCTGATAGTATTGCGAGATTGTTTTGTAAAATGCTTATTTTGTAAAAGTACTGAGAAGGAGAGGAGGTGGAAATTTTGCTATAGCTCAGGAAAAATCTGCATGAGATCTGACTCCAGAGCAGGGCAGGATTCTGGTTTTTGAATTTAAGTGGAGCAGAACTCCTTTTTGTAAAAATATTTTTGAAGTCACCCACCCAATTGAATTAAAATGTTGTTTTGGTCCTTAGTTGCGCTGTTTTTCATTGCTGCGTTTCTCTACCACTCAAAACGTGGAAGACCTGTCGAGAACCTCCCACCGGGTATGACTTGTTAAGTACATATAGAGGATTGGAATATGAAGAGGGGGAGAAATATTTTTATTCTCTTGTGTGCGTGTGTATGAGAGTAACTGTCGTGTAGACTATAAGTGCGTATGTATATAAAAGGTACTTCTATATGTCTGGTTTTATTCTCTCTCCTTATCTCCTTCTTCCTTCTCTCTCTCCCAGCTACTTGTTACATTTCTTATGGTGACACACGTTTATATAGGGAGTCTGAATTCATGACTTCAGCCTCCCTATATATGTACACATGTGTATATCATATACTATACAGTACATATATCAAGCATGTATCATATACCTAACATTCTACGGGCAATTGAAACGATGTCTCATCGTTTAGTAAATGAGTATCTAAAAGTATATGTGTTCATATTCATTTTCATGTGTTCATATTTCTTGTATAAGTAACTTGTCTTCTGGAATAGCGGAGTTTCTTCTCTTGTGTTGACTTGTTGGTAGTTGAATCTTCAGCAGGAGTAAATTTTATTTTCTTACATATAAATATACAAACTATTTTATACTAAACTTCTCGGGGTCGATAAAAATTCTGTCTCAGAATTTTAAAGTGCAATCCAGCTAAAGTTGGTCATACAAGAATACGGGATGTGCACGTACAGGGTGAGTTGAATATTTTAATATTTGTGGGGGTTGAACTTAACTGTGTAAATTAATACTACGTAACCTATGGTGTTATTAAGTGAATTTTAAAAGAGATAAAGAAAATTTATGTTGTCCCTAGTGTTTCGAATGGGGAGGATTATGGATCCAAGGCCGAGTGATCAAATCGGTCCAGGATTGGTGAAAAATGAAAAATTGTGAGAAGCTTCTCGCGTAAGTGTGTGTACTTATAATTAAATAATTAGGGACTTAAGTATGTATGTATATGTGTATGGTAGATGGTTATAAAATATTGTGTATACGTTAATGATGCAATTAAAGACATATTAATAATTATGCAAATATGTAAGAACCTTAAAAGTAAATCCTCAATATGGTAATATACAGTAAAATTAATTATAACTAAACAAAATTCAAATAGTGTATATTATACTTAAATCATTAACTATTAATTAAATTAAAATTAATTTCAGTGGTGGATGTTTAGATTCATACTGACGGGGCAAGAACTGGAGCGTGTGGCCGGGACTTTATCGGATAGGACCGGAATGTTCAGCCAAAGAGTATTCCTCGGGAACATACAACAGGCATATCTCAGTGAGTGAACGCTAACGTCATCTGAAACTTAATAATTGTTTGTATTAGTTTTACAAATTACATCAATCAAATAGTGTGATTGACAATAACAGTATTTCTTGTTTATGGTCCACAGGGTGACAAGAATTTAAATGATTCCATCATCAGCGTTTATGACCGGCTGTCATCAATATCGGAGTGTTAGGGCGTTAGGTCAGGGCAAACGGGTCTGCGGGGGAATTGACCCTTACCCTCGTAGATCCAGGGAAGTTGGTTGAGTGGTGCAATTTGAAGGGTGCTATGTTCGGAGGTTTTATTCATTACACTTGCAGCCTTGATGGTATTGATGGGCTCAAGTGCCCAGGAAACGACCTGGAACCTCGGGAGACGCTGCCAGAGCATGGGCCAGCAGGTGTAATGGTGATACTTGCGTGCATATCATTTGGTGCACCGGTCCATGGTAGGACCAACTAAGTTTCCGAGGATTGGGCTCTAGTGAGCTCAATAATGTATTTTTAATTTTCATTTTCTGTATGGTGACTGTAAATATTATATTGTTGTTTCAAATAATGTCACCATTTTCTGTGGCTTAACGAGTGTGCAATGGAATAAATTTTCTACGGTGCGTATGTGACGTCTGGTAGAACGGCGGAATTCGGTGTCATCGCGTGTATGGAATGTGGTCGGAATAATTCTATGGTAATCCTCCTGGAGTAATTGGTGTTGAGTTCGACGGTGTCGTTTAGGTGGCAAATCAATAGCGGGTATGGTAGGCAAAGCCGTTGTGGGTGGCACAGGTGTGGATAGTAGAGCTGACCTGTGTGAAGGTCGAGTAGGGCTCGTATGTACCGCATTAGAAGGGTCCGCAGGCATTGGGGGGAGGGTACCTCTTGGGGGAGGGGTACCTCCCATAGGGGGTGGGGTGGGGTGTGGAGCCCCCAAACCAGGTGGATGCAAACGGGTCATGCCCGAATTTTCCGGGTTTAAAGACTCTGAAAAATTATCCGGGTTGGAAGGGGTCGTGCGGGGAGGGTTGATTATAGTGGCTTTAGGCGTGTCTTGTAAATGTGTGGATGAATCTGGTACTTGCATAGCTGGAGTAGATGTTAATATGGACTGAGTGGTGAAGCAATTGGGTCTATCAAAGTATTGCTTGAGTCGTGAAACATGCACTGTTAATGTTTTCATGGATGTACCTATAGAGCCTCGGATCGTGTAGTTGACGGGAGTCGGTATGGCGATGATACTAAAAGGCCCTTTCCATCGAGGTAACAACTTCTGACTTGTTCCAGGGATTATAGAAGTATGTTCAAGAAGAACATTATCACCTATGGCATAGGTCACATCTCGGCGGGATCGATTTACTCGTTCTGCATATTTTTTACGATTGCGTATTAAAATATTGTGGGTAAGGCTCCATAATTTCTCCATGGAATGTACAATATGATTCTCTGGTGTGTAGGTTGGGAACGCATTCCTGAGCGGAGTCCTGGCATGGAACCCATGTAGGAGATAAAAAGGCGTAAAGCCATGAGACTGATGAGGCATATTATTAAGTTGAAAAGTGAGCGCTGGTAAGGCCCGTGTCCAGTCAGACTTGGTGTCTGCTACATACATGGCCAAACAGTCTCCTAAAGTTTGATGTGTCCTCTCAACTAATCCTTGGCTTTGCGGATGGAATGCAGTTGAAAACTGGATATTAAATTGGAACACTTTGGCGAGTTCTGTTATGACAGCATTATTAAATTCAGTGCCTTGGTCTGATTGAATTACTTCAGGGAGCGAATACACAGAGGCTATCCTATTTAGGATGAAATTGGCGATGGCTTTGGCATCAACCGTTGGAACTACTTCCGTAACCAAGAATTTGGTTAAATAACAAATAGCCGTAATGATGTATCTGGGGCGACCCTCGGAATTTGTAAGTGGACCTTGTACGTCAATTTGAATCCTTTCAAATGGTTTTAAAGGGATGGGAATATATTGAAATTCACCTGCTTGTTTCTGTCCTCTAGGAGTTTTGCGTGCCTGGCAGATGGGACAGGATTTGATGAATGTGTAAACGTCTCTGGACATTGTCCTCCAATGGAAGGATTCCTGTAATTTCTGCAGGGTCTTAGTATGTCCGAAATGACAAAGCTCATTATGGTATGAGTTGATGACATCAGGGACCATTTGGTTAGGGATCACTAGTAGAGATTCTTCTCCAGGGCGATTATTAAACTTGTAGAGTATACCATCGTGAAGGGAATAATTTAGTCTGAGTCTGTAATTAGCAGGTAGTCGTTGTATAATTCGTGCAATGGATGGATCCTTGAGTTGTTCATCTTTCAGTGTGGAAATACTGATGGCATTGATGGGGAGACAAGCATCTTCGTCCGTAGCGGAAAATTCTGGATCATTTAAAGGATTACGACTTAGACAATCTGCGACACGGTGTGTAGCACCACGGACATACTGTATTGTAATGTCATATGGCATGAGCATGATCTGCATACGCTGCAGTTTGGGATTTAAATCGTCTTTGCTCTTTAAGATGTAGCAAAGGCTATGATGATCTGTTTTGACAGTAAATGGTATGCCGAGAAGGTACTCTTTGAGTTTGCTCGTTGCCCATGTAATTGCCAAGAGTTCCAATAGGCGTATGTGATACTTTGCTTCATATTTATTCAATTTTCTGCTCAGGTAATAAATGGGATGTTCGCGACCATCTGGTTGTAACTGAGTGAGATATGCTCCTAGGCCATGGAGGGAAGCATCCGTATAAAGGAAGGTGGGCTTGGCTGGATCGTAGTGAGCAAGGACCGGTTTGGAAACTAAAATGGATTTGAGAGTTCCAAAGGCCTGTTCGCATTCATGTGACCATTCGAAGGAGACATTGGCCTTAGTTAGGTCTCTAAGTGGGGCAGCTATTTGTGCAAAATGTGGAATGAAACGTCGGAAGAAATTTGCCATTCCAAGGAATGATTGAACGGATGTAACATCTTTAGGTGTTGGCATGCGTTGTAGCGCCTGTAGGTGATTATCATGGGGTTGGAGACCATGACTGTTGACGGTAAATCCGAGGAGGCTAATTTCTGTATATGCAAAGCTACATTTGGATGGTTCGAATTTGAGATTATGGTCTGCAAACCGTTGAAAAATTTTCCGTAGCTTGAGAACATGTTCGTCGATGGTGGTGGAGCAGACCACAATGTCGTCAACATATGCTAGTGCAGTGGAGTATTTGAGGTCACTTAGGATCACATCAATTACACGGCAGAAATGGGAAGGAGAGTTTTTCGCTCCAAATGGCATCATGGTATATTGATATTGTCCATTTTTTGTGATAAAGCTGAGTTTTTCTCGTGAAGCTTCGTCCACCGTAATTTGATGGAACCCTTGTGCGAGGTCTAACGTAGAGAAGTATTTGTGGTTTTGTAGGCGGCGTAGAATTTCGTCTACACTGGGCAGTGGCCAGTGCATGGATTTGGTAATGGCATTGAGGGACCGGAGGTCGACAACCATACGTGGCTTCCTGACGCCTTGGTCGTTAGGTTTCTTCAATACAACTATGACGGGGCTCGTGTAAGGGGAGGTGGATGGTTCAATTATATTGTTGTCCAAGAGTTTCTTTACTTCAGCATCAATGAGAGCATCTTGGTATGCTGATGTCTTGTAGGCACGGTGGGAAACAATCTCTCCACTAGTCAATTCTATTTTGAAGGGTAGAATAGAGCATTTCCCTAATTCTTGGGGAGTAAACGCGAACGATGATCGGAATTCCGTGAGGAGTTTACGTAATTTATGTTGATCAGCTTGGTCCAGGTGTGGATTAATCTTGAAGGAATTGATTTCTTGTTGGAGTTTGGAGTCGCTGATGTCAATGGCATTCACAGGGACGGGCATCATAGATATGTCATCAACCAAGAATGGGGTGGTCTTTCCAAGTCCGAAACCGTCAGGTAGGGTTATAGTCATTGACGTCGGGTTCGTTAACAGCATGAATTTTGAGGTGGGTGATACAATGGCGTTTGGGGCTAATAAATGGAATTGCGTATATAAGGAATCGTGGGGCTCGAAATTGAGAGGAGTTGAACCTGATGTCGTATGATGGATTGGGATAGTGACATGACAACGTGGGGGGATGTCATGGGTGCCTGCGACTATAAGAAGTCCATCAGAGTCCTTATGTGATACACAAAGGACCGAAAGCGGAATGCGTGGGAGAGATGTTGACGTTCGGTTTTTAAGGTTGTGATGATGTGAAGGCGCAGGACGAGGTCTGTGATGAACAGAAATACGACGTCGATGGGGATGTGTAGAGCGGAATTCATAGTCTGAACTGTCAGATGATGAGGGTGACGTAACTGTGTCTGCAAAATGCATAGGCTGGCTGGGGTTTTTACGTCTATGATTTATAGTTTTGTTATTGTCTGTTTGGGTTCCCGTAGACTTAGGGGTTTCGTAGGTTTGTGTAGATGAGGAGCATTGTTCGGGCGTGGTTGAGGTCAGATTGGCGAGACCATCAGCCGGATGTCTGGTAGACACTGTGGAGGGGATTGTGAAATCTGTCTGGAATTTCGTAATTGGATTTTCAAGTTTTGAAACTGGCACATTGCATTGTTTAGTGATGGCAGCCGTATGTTGCAATTGAGTATGGATGAGGGGCAAAGAGCCTGTAAACTTGTTATATAAAGTATTCTGCTGTGTGTTGATGAGGAATCCTCCTTTTGAGTATAGAAAGTCCGTACCCAATATTATTTTAAGAGCTTTCGATGGGGCGACTATGAAGGGATGTAAAAATGTACACTTGCCAATTTTGAATTTAATTAGAGCAAGGCCTTGATTAGGCATGGAATTGCCAGATGCGTCGATAAGTTTTATATTGGATTTCGTAACGGGAGTTCCAGGAGGTACATAGGTCGGATGGATTAGGGAAGCAGCAGCTCCGGTGTCAATAAGGCATGGATGATTGTGATTTTGTATTTGTATGATGATTTTGAGGGAGCAGGAAAGTGATGAAATTTGTATCTTAGCAGGGTTGTGAATGTAGATGGAAGGGACCATTAGTCTAGGATATCGGTTTCGTCCTGGTACTGTGGGGTGTCGAGGGAATGGATTGCGGGCAGTTGGCGGGGTGGTCCGCGTCCCGGCTGCCCTTGGGAGTTTAAACTTTGTTGACGGAACTGGGATCGTTCTCGAGCCCATTGTGCATAATGCATGGCTTTGGGCTGTCGACAATTATTTGCAGTGTGATGGGGACGGGAACAACGTCCACAGATGACATTAGATTGTCCATTCGATTGGTTGATGGGATGTCGTGGAGCGGAGCGACAAACGCGTGCTATATGACCTGGTCGACCACATGTCCAACAAGTAATTTGCCGCGGAGGGCCTTGAGGGGGACTACGGACGGTGGAATAATTGTAGCCAGGGTTCGGAGGTCGAGGGCGAGGATATGTAGCGACAGCCATAACAGTAGTGTCTTTTGATTCCAGTTTTTCTAGTCTTGCTAAAAGGGTGTCCAATTTTGTATCTAAAGTTACGGGAATAGTAGTCGTTGGAAGGGTGACCGGAGAGGTTTGCATGGTTTGGTTGGAACAACTCTCATATTCCCTAAGAGCACCGAGTAAATGGGTGAAGTTTCGGATACGGTCATTCCAGGATTGTAAAAAGATATTGACCGTAGGGGATAACTTGGTCCGGATGGAGTCGACGGCGGTCTTCTCAGGTAGGGACTTCCAGTCAGTACCGGCGGCGGAACGAACACGGAGTGCAAATATTGTAGGCAACTCATTTGGATAGGGTGTCATGGAGAGGGCATCCAGTAGTTGACTCTTGCGGTCAGGAACATCTCGAGGCAGTTGGGCCAGGATGTCATCGCAGAATTGTGCATACGTGCGACGGGACGTGGAAGGGAGCACATAATAGTATTCAAAAAAGTCTTTTCCGGTTTTGGAAGCATCAGAGATGTTTCTGTAAATATAAGCCTTTTTGGTATCATCGTCGAGGATGTTCAATGCCTTGAAAAACTCGTCACAGCGTTTAATAAATGTCCGAATATCTTCTGTGGATGTTTCACGGGAGGGGAATTTTGGTTTTTCAAATAAGAGCCTGGTAGTATCCATTATAGTAGCAGGGATATAGTGAGGGGATGGCGGTCTGGAGGAGGTTGCGTTAAATGGCGAAGAAGGTGGTGAGTCCGGTTGGACGTTTTCAAATATGTCTAAATTCCAGAAGGGGTTTGTATCTTCAGGTAATACTGTTGGGTCAATGGTAGGTGCGACGGCGGAAGATGTAAGTATAGTGTTATGAATAGAGAGCAGAGCGGGATTGTCTCGGACGGCTAAGGTGACAAAATGTTGATCCAAGGATGCCAGTGCTTCACGATATGCTTGTGGTGATTGGAAAGGATAATGGGAATGGGTATATTTGTCCAGTAACTGATACGTACGTACCAAATCGAGATAGTAGGTGAATTGAAGTAATGGGGATAAGTCGTTGCCTAATATCTCAGAGGATTGAAGCTTAGAATTCCATGCAGTAATTACGGGTCCTAGGCTTTCTGTATTAATAGAAAATGTTGATAACCGTGGGCCAGTTAAATATCGGACGGGCGTGGATGTTGAAGTTGTGGAAGAAGTGGTAATTGGAAGTGACGTGACGGGAACAAGAGTATTGGAATGTGTAGTTGATGTTGATGTGCTGATTATTAGTGAATCTGCAATTTCACGAAGTTCATCTATGATGGTGTGATTAGCTGTATTAGATGGTTGGGAGTTAATGAAAAGTCGAAGGACTCGCGTAACGACTCGTTGAAATCCAGCACGGGAGGTGTAGTCAGTACCGTCAGGGTGTATACGAGTTGCTTGATGTAGATCTTGTAACAATTGGAGATAATATGGATATGTGACAATACTAGTTCCAGTAGAGTCGTGAAGATGTTTTTGACAGATCCGGTCGACGTATTCGTCGGATATTACCTCGAGGTTTGTTCGTATATTAGGAGGATTGGGAGTAGAGATGAGAGTTGTGGAGTGGGACGCACCCACACTGGTGGACTCGGGAGAAAAATATAAATTTGAGCTTACAGTATCAGAAGCAGCTTCAGCGGTGTCCGTGACGACGGCTGGGGTGGAAGTCCTGGCAGGAAGGAAGTCGTGGAATCCACCGACTGGTGTAGAAGGTTCCGGAGTAGGACCCTCGCTGTTGTCCCCTTCGGAGGATGAAAGTACCGGGGAGGGCAGGCTGGCGGAATTCGAAGGCGTCGAGCGTGGAATCCCGGTTCGGCGTTTATGGAGCACGTCAAAGTCAGCTTCAGTAATGGGGTGAGGTCGAATGGCAGAATTTTGATAAAGAGGCAACTTGGTCGTGAAGATTTTATAATATCGATACTGGCATATCGCTTTCTCGATTGTCAAATGGGCGTATTTGTCACAGGCGATTTGTTGTTCAGCAGGGGAGAGTTCTACCAAATTGGCTTCTCTTTGTTGGACGACTATATAATTCACTCCGTTATAACGCACAAACTCACTGTGACTGTGTGGTCGAGTGGTACGTAACAGTCGTATGTCGCGTGACATGGGGTTGATGTGAAAAACTTGGGGAATTATGGAGCAAAATGACTATATTGTTGGGCGATTTGGAAAATGTCTTAAAATTTTGAACAGAGCTTTCGGCATAGGCTTAACGCCACGGATAAGTTAATAAAATGTAAGATGAACAAGTAGCACTGAAGAAGTACGGGGAACGTCTATATTTTAATTGACAAATTAAAATATAGAAAACGTAGCACCTCCACCATGTTAAGTACATATAGAGGATTGGAATATGAAGAGGGGGAGAAATATTTTTATTCTCTTGTGTGCGTGTGTATGAGAGTAACTGTCGTGTAGACTATAAGTGCGTATGTATATAAAAGGTACTTCTATATGTCTGGTTTTATTCTCTCTCCTTATCTCCTTCTTCCTTCTCTCTCTCCCAGCTACTTGTTACATGTTACATTTCTTATGGTGACACACGTTTATATAGGGAGTCTGAATTCATGACTTCAGCCTCCCTATATATGTACACATGTGTATATCATATACTATACAGTACATATATCAAGCATGTATCATATACCTAACAGACTCCATTTTAATGCCAACGTTTATGTACCTTAGTGAGTGTACTTATTTCTGAATATTAAATTTTCTAATTCTTGCAGCTATACATTCAAAAATAGCACTTGTAGGAGGACTCAGGTTGCTATTCAGCACAAATGTCGAAACTGCAATTTTAAATATTGGGAAAAAACAAGGACCGATTACAAGACTGAATTTGGGATTACATCAGTAAGCTGTCAACCATATTTTGGATTGTAGCATTAAATTAAGGGAAAACACTTTTATCAAATGTCCTTAACAGTCTGCTTGTATACTTATCAATTTGAAGAATAATATTTATCAATGGAGCTTCAGCTATCAAAGAAGCCGGAAGATTAACATCGCTAAGTGGTTTCCCGGATGTCCTCTTCCTAAAAATTATGAAAGAGAGAGGTTTGCAAGAATTTTTATTTTTTCCAAAATTATTACAGTTTTGTATAAAATTTCTGGGTATAAATATGACGTATTTGGGTGTGAACAGTGAAATTGAAACGATGGGTGTAAAAATTAACCAAAATTGTTAATCGGAATTTTGTACGGATCAAGTCAAAACTATGCCTCAACAAGAAATGTTTCCGTGAAGTTTTTAGGAAATACTTGAATAGTTTTTGGTGAAAACATTTTGTAAAAATTCCCAACAGGAACAATTGAGACGAGTGTTATTGCTTCTATTGAAAATGATTTGAAATGAATGATCTGTCACGATTTTTATCTCCAAAGAACCAAAATCCGCCTGGAATACTGAAATAACATGGTCAAATTTACAGGAATGGTCACACCAGACGATAGCAAGGAACTCCGGAAATTCTATCTGAAAAATGTAAAGGAGTTTGACTTTTACGGGAAAACTACGGAAGATAAAATCCAAGCCGAGGTGACCGAATTCCTCGATCGTGTTCGAGCACATGGGAGTCAAGTGTTCGATGTGAAGCGATCCTTTAACATCCATACCATAAATACAATGTTCGGTATCCTGTTTGAACTCAGAATGGAACAAGACGACCAGAAACTCCAGGAATTGCTAAAAATGATTGAAATGTAAGTCAACCCCTCGAAAAGAAGAATCATTGATTTTGTTCGAATTGAAGGGAGGTCATTGACATCATATTTCGTGTGTATTGCAGTTCATCTCATCGTATTCCATTTAAGGAATATACATTTAATGTACTATTCCCGCATTTTGTAGAACTTATCTTCCAAATTTACCTCAATTTACCTGAAACAGTATTTCTTGTTACATCGATCAATCATACGATGCAAATATACCCACAGTTTTTGGCTCTTTTAAGCCACGAATTTCCTTGTTCGAATTATTTTGAATACAGTAATTTTTCGAGTACTCTTCTGAAAATTTCCCTTGAATTTTTTTGAAATCCTTAAAAAATGATTGCAGAAAATTTGACCGTGATTTTATTACTTGTAAACAGGTATATGGATTTCCCGAGTTCAATCGGTCGTATTTGCTTCCTCCTCCCACGACTTGGAGATTGGGTTCCGTCCTACTTCTCAGGAAAATATATGATTGAGAAATTCGTACTCAGTTTCGTGAGTGTCGTGGAGCGAAATATGGAAGTTTTTTTACAATCCCGAATTCCAAATCAGCCCAGAAATTATACGGATGCTTTGATGGACAAAGTTGACGATACCTCTGATGAGTCCTCTGTATTCCATTCCTCACGTACTAGATACATCAATTAAAATTCGTGTTTTTAAATATTTATGTTGAGGTTTTAACTAATCAGATTTAATGTAATGCTCAGAAAAGACCTGGGTTCCGTTCCTCATCGATGTGCTTTTAGCAGCTGTGGAAACAACGAGTGCTACTCTGGAATGGGCCGTCCTCTTTCTGTCTCAATTTCCGGATGTTCAGAGGAAACTTCAGGACGAAATCGATGAAGTTATTGGAAATGGAAGATACCCAACAATATCGGATCGGGATAAAATGCCGTATTTTCAAGCCGTGCTAGAGGAAGTATTTCGTTTGGCTCCTGCACTACCATTTGCATTTCATAAATGCGTAAAGGACACTAAATTGAGGGGTTATGACATCAAACAAGACTCCTTAATTTTTCTCAACTTCCATGGAACGCACATGGACCCAGAGATCTGGGAAGAGCCGGAAATATTCAACCCTGAAAGATTCCTGGATGTGAATGGAAAATTTGTAAAATCCGAACTCTTTACTTTTGGAAGTGGACGAAGGTCATGTTTAGGAGAGCTTGTTGTTAGAGTTAAGATGTTTATCTTTTTAACGAGGATCCTTCAGAAGTTTAATATTTTACCAGAGAAGAAACTGGGCAACTTAAGAGGCAAAACGGTACAGGGATACCATTGCGTTGAGTGTAAAGTGATTTTTGAGCCCAGACAACGAGTAAATTAATCAGGGATACAATAAAAGTCATCTGTGAAAATCAAAGGATGTGATTACAGTGTTAATTGCCTGAACCAGAAATTTTTAAATATATAAAATATAATATGTATGGGGGCATACGTGCGTGTGCTGTCAGTTTTCATATATTTTTACCTTTTCAGCTGGAGAAAGACGATATATTTGGATTATAGATAGCAGGAGCATTTTATGTTGTAGATAGGGCCAGAATTTTATGTTGCAGATAGTCTTTCAAACCTTGCGTGGGTCCAGTTGTGGCTTTAACAGTAGCTTTAAAAAGCACGCCACAGATTTTGTCAATATCGCCTATCAAGGATCCTACTTTGTACTCCAGAATTCCTCAAGAATTTCTACTTTAGATACATCCAGAACGTTCAAAAAAAATTACTGTTCAAATATGGGAATTCCCTAAAGTTGTAATAAGAACATACGGAAAGCCTGGATGGACGCAGAGTGACAGATGTAAAAGAATTAGGTGAACAACCAAAGTAGATGTGTCTGTTCCAACTGGAACTGATGATATAATATCCCTAAGAAAACATACTAATGGATATTCAGAGGAACACCCTTTTAAATGTGACAAATGCAAATACTCTACAAAACAACGACACGTACTGAAGCCTCATCAAATGCAACATTTGAGCAGGAAAGAGATACAAAAATTCGTTAGAAAATGCCCCTTTGAACCCTGCCAATACAAAACAGTTTATAATGGTAACCTTGATGGACATGTCAAGACATTCCAGCCAACGCCCTTTCAAATGTGACAAATGCAACTATTCTGCAAAGGATCTACTGACATTGAAAGCCCATAAGGCTATGCATCTGATTGTGAGCTGTAAAGACAGACAAGAACTCATGAAAAAATGTCCCTTTGAATCCTGCAAATCCTTCCTGCAATCACATTCTGATTAAATTTTGAAATCATGTCTGAAAAAAAGGTTTTAAAATATTCAAAAACAAATGCAACCCCAGTCAAATCATATAAGTACATACATATGTACGTGGTCACCATAATCATTTATCACCCTCTAGCTCCCATAAGGGAGTAATTATAAAATATTTTATTCTCCCAGGTTGTGGCAAATTCGTTTTCAGATTTTCTAAAATTTAATTCAAAGACCTGGGTCCATTTTTGAGGTCACAGGGTTCGAAAATGTGAAGCAAAGTAGATTTTTTAGAATGTCAAGTTCTTAATTTTTTTTTTGTTCCTCACAAGAATTTGGTTTGAGCAATGTTGTCGGAATTGGTTCGGACGAAATTTTATGAACTTTCCAATGAGTTATTTGACAGGTCTCTACTTCTAGGAAATGGGAATTACAGCACCCATAGTTGCACGACCAAAAATTATTTCCTCAATTTGGGTAAAGAAACAATTCAATGGTTACTCATAAACACAAAAAGTGTAAGAAAACAATAGGTTTCTTGATAATTCAAGGGCCCAAGAAATGCAGTATTACAGAAATAGAATGTTAAAAAGGGGCACTATTTATATGTCAAATATTTAACTATAAATACCCTTCTGTCACTCTGCATGAGTTAGTGCCCTTGAAAAAAAACACCTTTCAGATTTGAACGTGACTTGGTCAAGGACTGCTCCTAAGAACTTTTGGCTACAATATTTATACAACATTTTTATAAAATGGGAGTAAATCCGTACCCTCCAGTACTAACATTATTAGTACTAATAACAGTGACAAGTTTTGCACAATACCCGCCCTTGCAATTGGAATCAAAATTATCCCGTTTAACTAACCTCCTTAAAGATCGAGACTATGCACGGGTTTACGAGGAAAATGTTCCTACAGACAAATTCAGAAGCAAGTCTCAAAAACCAATTGCGAAGCTCTCCCAGGGAATCGTCCCTACTCATTATAATTTATTCATTCGTCCGATACTGGATGAGACCGAAAATCCTACGGAACGTTTCACAGCTCCTGGAATTGTTAAAATAACTTTTAAGTGTCAAAAACCCACAAGTCAAATCTTGGTCCATGCTGTGGAAATTGACATTGAGGATAATTTGGTTCAAATTCAGAACGGACTGAAGGAAGAAAACGTTTACATTAAATCTCAAGAGCATTTTCGTGCTGATAGCGTGTACAACATTCTTTTGACTGAACCGCTGAAAATTAATGCGGAGTATATTCTCACTATAGCATTTACGTCCCTGGTGTCAAAAGAAAGATTGACTGGATTGTATTTGAGTAATTATACAGATCCGGTCACAAACGGGACATCCTACATTGCGACAACTCAATTTGAGAGTATCGAGGCTCGAAAAGGTGCAAAAATCTTTGGAATTACTTTTAAAATAATATTTGTACTATTATTAATCAGTATTTGTTTGTAAAAAAAATTTAACTAAAGTCTTTCGTTTGAAATTTTATTTTCAGCCTTTCCTTGTTTCGATGACGTCGATTTGAAAGCTACTTTTACCATAAGCGTTGGAAGGAAATTGTGCTACAATTCCATCAGCAATATGAATCTCGTAAATGTTGAGCCCATTGACGGATTAACAGGTAACTTTATTTTTTACATTATTAGCAAAATTCTAACTGTTTTATTCTGACTGTACCTGTTCAATTTTGGGGCTTTACATGGTTCAAATATTTTCTGTCAAATCGGTTAAAGTTCAGAAGATTACTTTGAACATGATTTTTTTTAAATCCAGATTGGGTTTGGGATCACTACGCCACAACTCCAAAAATGTCCACGTACCTGGTTGCATTTATTGTATCGCAATTTGCTAGCTATACAGCATCGGTACAATTGTCCGGAGGGAAACCTGTCAAGGGTTGGGAACAGCCGAAATATATAAATGCGGGAGATGGAGCTTATATAACGGAAATTTCAGCCAGGACTTTGAACTTTTACGACAATTATTTCGACACCGCGTACCCTCTGCCGAAAATGGATATTATCGGCTTACCCTACTATGATGCTGGGGCCATGGAGAATTGGGGAGCGATTACAGTTTTACAGAGTATATTCCTAAACTTCGGAAGGAACACTACAGAGACGGACAGGCTCTGGACAACTTTAACTATTACCCACGGTAAACTGTAACCTTGTGCTCCAAATTTTTTACAAAAACAATTAAGTCAAATCCAGATTTTATCAGATTAAAATATGGCGTCTTTTAGTGTTAACAATAACTTTTGTTTTATTTTTATTTTGAAATATTTTTCATATATCTAGAACTGGCTCACCAGAATTTTGGAAATTTAGTCACCCTAAAACGTTGGACACATCTGTGGCTGAATGAAGGCTTCGCGGAGTACATTTGTTACCTTGGGACAAACTTGGTGGCGCCAGAATTCAAACCCTTCGACCTTTTCACCACTCAAACTTTCCAACCAGCACTGGATGTTGACACTGGTACGAATGCGCTCGTTAATGACAGCATCAGCAACCTAAATTCCACAGGAGACTTCGGCTGGATCACTTACAACAAAGGCTCGTCCTTAATCAGAATGATGCGGGGCTTCCTGGGAGAAGGTCCTCTTCAAAAAGGCCTCCAGACATACTTGTACACTTTCGCCTACAGCAATGCCCTCTCTGATGACCTCTTCGGAGCGCTCAATACTCAAGCCAATTTGACCAGCGCTCGAGTCAACTTAACAGTCAAAGACGTTATGGATACGTACATACTGAAACCTGGCTACCCATTGGTCCGCGTAACTCTCGGGAAACACCCCCATGAGTTGATATTCACCCAAGAAAAATTCTTTGCGAATCACAGCGCGGACCATTCTCACATTACAGAACATTGGTGGGTGCCCTTAAGTATCAAAACTAGTTTGAACCCGAACTTTGAGAATAATGAGCCTGATCTTTGGATACCAAAAGAAACTTTGAAGGTTCACTGGCGCGGTAAAACAGAGATAATGGGTGGGAATAATCTAACTTATGATTGGTTAATTGTCAATCCAAAGCTAGGGGGTTATTACCGCGTTGTTTATGACCACAAACTTACGATCCTGCTTCAGGCGCAATTGCAAAAAAATCACAGCGCTTTCCCGGCGCCAGCCCGAGCGCAGTTTATTGATGATTACTTTAAATCCGTGGACTCAGACTACGTCCAGATTACCGTGGCTTTGGGATTTACAAAATACTTGGGAGTCGAAAGGGAGTATATTGTGTGGACAGCTACGTTTTTGAACATGAAGCGCATTTACAGTCGGATGCGTTCGGGGAAACTGTTTTCAAGTTTTGTGACCTACTTCCGTCCGAAGGTAATCCAGACCTTGAATGCGATTGGTTGGTATCAGTCCGAGGCCGAGAGAGGTCTGAATGTCATGCTCCGCGCTAATTTGCTCGACTGGGCTTGCAATTTGGAGGATCCTGATTGCCTGAAAATTTCCAAAGAGTTGGTCCAAAGTTGGATGGACGCTCCCAACGAGCCGAACCCAATTCCCGTGGATGTTCAGCAAGTTATGATATGCGGCGGGATTTCAAGCTCAGAAGATCCTTCGATTTGGGAATTCGTTTGGGGCAAGTACCTCGAGTCAGGGTTTGCTTCGGAGAGGACCAGATTTATTAGTGCCCTGTGTTGTTCCAAAAATGTAACTCAATTAGAATTCCTAATCAATACGGGCTTGAACAAAACTTCCACAATCAAATCCAGTGATGCTTCAGTACTGCTCCAGCGCCTGGCAGCGAGTTCGATTGGGAATGAATTGGTATTTTCAAAAATTAAAGGTAATTTGGCTGAAATTGTAGAGAGGTTCGGTGGGGCGGAGGAAGTAGCGAATGCCATTTCTGCGTTGAGTATTTATTGGAATTATCCTGAACAGTTGCATCAACTTAAACAATTTGTTGGGGCACATTTGGCATTGTTTAGACCTGTTATGGGTTTAATCAGGAGCTCTATCAAAATTGTTGAGGATAATGTTCGCTGGGTAAAGCGCCACGAGAAACATGTTTCGCACTGGATGGACGCAAATTGTTAAGTAACTTCCATGACCATTTTTATAAATACATAATAATATTAATTATGCAGGGAATTAAAAGACTGCATTTGGATCTATTTTATCCATCTCTTCCCAGGCAATATAAACAGTACATATTCTCCCCATAAACCTAACCATTAAAAGAATAAACACTGGCTTTTAAAATGACATGCTTTTATAAAACGCAGAAAAAACGCATTAATTAAATCGGGACTCCGCTCTATAGCGTTGTTGCTCCAACTGATTTTTTTATTGACTCTCTTATAGTGAGGTTTCATTGGTCCTGCTCAATCATCTCAGTTAAGTAAAAAATACTACCCAAAGATTTTTGTTTCCCACGTATTGCAATATTTTTTCGAAATGAATACGGTTAGTTTCCTGCACCTGATAATTTTATTAAATTAGCACGAATTAGGGCATCAAATTCCAGGAACCCACAAGTGCTGACTAATGAATTTTATTGTCCCATATCTCACAACATCTAATTTTAAACATCACCTCTAATGCCCACATTATCACATCTGCACGAGCAATTTTCTCTTTAATTCCGTAGGTGTAGTTAAGCCTATTGTGTGCGCCTTATCCATAAATCGTGTACGTATGTACATATACTTGTGTTTCCTGCAAGTGATATTTATTTCATTAAAAGTTAACCTTCGGAACCAAATTGTCATATGAGTCAACATTTATTTTTACATTTTGGATCCACAGATATTAAAATAATTCTCTGAATCCGTCACGACAGCACCTCCAACAGCGTGACGAGGAGCTTTAAACTTAAATTCCAAAAAACAATTCGAGCTTGCATTACTGAACTTCCGGTATTATCGTAGGGTAGGTGCGAGCCTTTGCCCATAAAAAAAGTACCAGTTTTTATTAAAGCGATCATTTTTATAAATTTACGCTCAGATGCCAATCTCTGTAAAAATTTCTCCATTTTTAAAATCAGAAAATAATAGAGAGTTTCCCCACACTCAGGAAAGAAAAATTAGGCATTAAATGTCATGAGGATGGGAAATGAGAAGGGAAATCCTCCAATTGACACAAACACAAGCATGAACAACACAACAAGAAGGAACTTGCCAGTACAGTTTTCATCTAGTATATTAATCTCATTCGATAATCTCTCCAGCGTCTACAAAAGCCAATGGTCATTATCAAATCTGAGTGTGATGTTTTGACTATAGACGCCGTGGAGTATAAAATGTGTAAGTTATGCAAAACCCCAGGACTGACACAGAGGATAAAAATCATAAGTGTCAATAAAACCTCCACCCAAATGTTTATAGTAAACAATGCGGGCTGATAAAATGCTACATTGGGATTTTACCACTATGCGGTCCCTGAATACATTAATTGTGCTTCCATGTGCAGTTAGCTATATATATGCTTAGATATAATATTGTGTGTGTGTGTGTGTGTTTTTGTATGAAGTGGAGAAGGAAATCCCCGCATCATACTACTAGTGTGTAAGTACTTGATTTGTAAACGACTGGCAGAGCTAATTTGTTGTGTGATGACATGAGCCGCAGATAGTGCTTCGCCTTTGATGAGACACACACGTCAGGGAGAGAGTCCCATGGTTGTTTACAAACAACAGCCCGTGTGTTATGTAAACTGTGTCATCGTCTGTGATTTTAGCGGCAGTCTTTACAGTTGCCCTTGATGACTATGGCAATGCAGACAAACACTAGGGATTCTTTGCAGAGAGAGAGAGAGAGACTCCGAGACCCGAGACTTGTGCAGCAAGGAGTTATGAGAGAACGCAAGAGTAAAAATGTTTGTAGGAAGTAGGAAGGAGAGAGAGAAAGAGTGAGGGAGAGAGAGAGAGAGAGAGACCCGGGATGAGCCAGCTGAGCACGAGTACCGATTTTATGAGATCCGGGTATTTTACATTGACGGCCTACCCAAAACCATTGAGGCTGTTGGAACGTCGTTGAGCAGTTGGAGTTGTAATGGTGATGCTTTGACAATCCGAGCCCCTGTATATATAGCCTATATAGTGTATACAGGAGCTCCCTAGTATGTTACTCAATAGTATCCTTTTTGAAGTAGCTGTAAAGAGCACAAGCAGTTCTGTTCTAACGGGGTGTGTGTAAAGTGTGCATAAGTGGAGAGAGGAACTTCGTCTGGAGTTTTTGTGGGACAGTGGTGGGCAGACTTACCTTATTTAGTATGGACAACGTTCAAGTTAGACAGGTTTTCAGAGTACTGGCGGAAGTTGAAACCAAAACAAGCCGGTAGTGTATATGATTCGATTTTCAGAGGAAATATGTCTGGAATAGTAATTGTTATGGAAGAGCGGTGCAGTATTTGATCAGGGGGAATAAAACCTAGCATTTTCGACCTGAGGTGCAAGGAATGGATATAACTTGAAATTTAGGGCCTAATAAGACCTGGAATAATTAATCTTCTTATTCTCACTTTTTAAAAAAATAAGAAAATATTTTCACGGAAATTCTCGACTACGTGGTATATTGTGGTTTTTATAATCGTCGGATAATTTGATCATTTGGACTTTAATGAATGAATGTATTCTGTGTGAACCAATGGGCCTTTCATTGATGTTTATATTTCAGGGATTATTTAGGTATAGATTTGTAGGGAAGTGGATACACTGAATTATTCTAGCCCCGAGTGCGCTTGGATATTTAAACATGACAAAATTTTCGACTGGGTAATTTTTGTGCCGACTGACCAATAATTACTGCTTAAGACTCATGTTAAATTTCTAACATAATTTCTAACAAAGGTAATGATAATTAGTAACTTTTAGTTACTCACACTACATACTTCGTAGGATAAAATGTAGTTGTACAAATCACTAAGTTTTTTGTAAATTGCTTGTCCAAGACATTAAATGTCTTGAGTCCAGCCGGAATTTTATTATAATCACAAGTTTCGTGGTCGATTTCCAAACATATCCTTCGAAATTGTACCTCAAGTTATTGTAAAAATCAAGTAATATTTTGGAAGGTTCCGGAATGCCCCTAGCATCAATTGATTTGTCTTCAATTTATTCACAAAGTTAGCATTCACTGGAAAAATACCAATAAAACATACAGTTGGACAATATTCCTTGGTTGATTCTAATTCTAAACCAGTTTACAATTCCACAAACCAAATATGTATATATATATATATATATATATATATATATATATATAATTATATATATATATATATATAATTATATATTATATATATATATTGTTCTAACTTATTCCTGATTTACTTAAATAAATTACATAGTAAGTAAGTAATAAGTAATTACAGCAATCGCCTAGTGTTTCTGAAATTACATTGACTCACCAAGTACTTCCTAAGGTTTTGCTGATTTCAAATCATTAATTTTAATTTGTTTTCTGAATAAAAGGGAAGAGGGCCGCCAAAGATTGTCGATCCCAGATGATTTGAAATCTTGTAACCATCAAAATTTGGCAGCCTGTAAAAAGCAGAAATATCATCGCTGGGATAAATACAGCTCTGTGCAAATATTTTAGCCCCTAGAGAGAATATTCTTACAGGGAGGTATTTTACAGCTGGCGGTTCGATTTCTGTGGGAAACCGGGGATTTTTTCTTCCTGGAAGAATTGAAAAGACTAATGTGTCTTAAAACTGATTTTTCATAAACAAAACCAGGGAACGTCCCTTTAAAAATGATGTTTTCGAATACTGCAGTTTTGCAAGACTAATGATTTTTTCAAAATTCGTTCATATCAATTTCAGGGATTTTTTCAAAAAATCATATATTTCTGCTATTAAATCAGGGATTTTTTCAAAATTCTTGTTTTGATTAAAATATTAATTCGAAATTCTTATTTTGATTAAAAGATTAATTCGAAATTCTTATTTTGATGTAAAGATTATTTCAAAATTCTTGTTTTGATTAGAGGATTAATTCGAAATTCTTATTTTGATATAAAGATTATTTCAAACTTCTTGTTTTGATTAGAGGATTATTTCAAAATTCATATTTGGGTTAAAATCAGATTTTTTTTCAAAATTCTTGTTCTGGTTAAAATTAGAAATTGTTTCAAAATTCTTGTTCTGGTTAAAATTAGAAATTGTTTCAAAATTCTTGTTCTGGTTAAAATGAGAAATTGTTTCAAAATTCTTGTTCTGGTTAAAATTAGAAATTGTTTCAAAATTCTTGTTCTAGTTAAAATTAGAAATTGTTTCAAGATTCTTGTTCTGGTTAAAATTAGAAATTGTTTCAAAATTCATATTTGAGTTAAAATCAGATTTTTTTTCAAGATTCTTGTTCTGGTTAAAATTAGAAATTGTTTCAAAATTCATATTTGAGTTAAAATCAGATTTTTTTTCAAAATTCTTGTTCTGGTTAAAATTAGAAATTGTTTCAAAATTCTTGTTCTGGTTAAAATTAGAAATTGTTTCAAGATTCTTGTTCTGGTTAAAATTAGAAATTGTTTCAAAATTCTTGTTTTGATTAAATTTGTTTCGTGATTCTAGTTGTTTTGAATAAATTCAGGGATATTATACAAAAATCTCGTCTTTTTTCAAAACAATCAGAGTTTGTTCCCAAATTCTTGTCTTTTTTTGCAATAGTCATAAATGTCTTCAAAAACCTTAACTTTTGTGAACTGAAATCAGGGATTTTCTCAAAAATCTTGTCGTAGCCACTAACTAAACATATTTTTCAAAAATTTGTAATTAAAACAAATCCATTCCGCATCAACAAGACTGCTCGAACAATAAGCATTGCCCTTGATTCTCTCCTCAGTACTTCTGAATTCATACTAAATTGTTCACACATACGCTGAATCATACAAAAATAGGAAAATAAACTAAGCACTATTTCAATCCCACAAACAAGGATTCTGCCTCAAATTTTTGTTTCCTCGCATAATTCCATCACCTATTGATTTTTAAAAGACAATCCTCAAAACATTTCTTACAAAATTCCCTGGCCCAGTGACAAATAAGGAAATACAAGTCTCCTTTATAGAAAATATCCTTCATAAACCTATTATTTTACGGAAACTCATGCATAGTCAGACCCAAGGCCTAAATCCCTCATGACTGAGGCACACTGTCATGGAAGTGATCCTTGCATTCCAAGCAAGCACACTGCTTGGTTGTTCACTCCATAGAAGACTGCGTGTGTGTGTGTGTGTGTGTATAACTGTTCTAACATTAGTAATAAGTATACATAGGGTGAGAAAGGTGGAAGATGTTTGTCAATGATGTGCTCTGCCTCGGCTCCTGCTATGCTAGCTCTGGCTCTGGCTCTCTGGGTCCTTATACTATGCCGTGCATAGCTTGCATGCATGCTTCTTCTTCTTCTTCGGCTGCTGCTTCTGCTGCTGTTGTTGGTGTTTGGTGGAAGGGCCGGCCTTGGTTTAAATTGCCCACGTCGGGATGGAGAGGAAAAAAAAGGCCGATATAAAAAAAGACTGAGAGACTCACGTATGCGCAGCACACAAAGGGTGTTGGAATTTTAGCAAAACTTCGGGACTAACATGGAGGCAAGTAGTGTGAGTCCTCCGATTCCGCCTCCACCGCCGTCTTCAATGTACTCCGTCAAAAGGTCATTCTCGACCCCGTGTGACCCTCGGGATGAGGACGACGGTTGTAATATTCATCTTTCCCAGAGGCTAGCCAAAACCCCACCTCTGACCCCGAAAAAAGGAGGCAAAATGTTGGCTCTCAAAATCCAACTCCTCGACGACACTGTCACCATCATTCAAGCACAGGTAAGGAAAAAATAAATAAAATAATACATTTTAATTCCATATTAATTATCCCCAAATTCTAAACCTAGAATTTCTAATCCTTTCAGTCCTGACAGTCCGATCCTGAAATTGTCAAAGTCCTCCCTCCAAAGGAATTAAAATTAAGCAAAATAATAATTCATATTAATTCCATTAATTAATTAGCCCCCTGTCAATTGACAAGACTTGTTTGAAACCCCGCATATATTTTATTGTCCCATTAAATTAATTAATTTATGGACTGTATGCTCTTGTCACTTGTTAAAAGTGGGAAGTTCTTTGACTCTTCAAAGCATGTTGTTGTGGGATTTGTAATTGTGTGTAATTTGTAATTGTATATGTGATTTGTAATTATTTGAGGTTAAACTTTGAAATGATTGAAGAATTGAGAATTGAAATAATGGTTCATTTTTATGTTGATTACAGACGAAGGCCCTGGGAAGAGTTGTATTCGACCAAGTTTGTAAACAACTTAATGTTCTGGAGGCGGATTATTTCGGGCTTGAATATCAAGTAAAGTTATAGATTTGTGTAATTATTATTAATGTCAGAGTTGAGTTAGAATGTTGTAAAGATGGAAGTTTGGGGGATTTGTGAAGGAGGGGAATATTGTTAGGATTGGGAGTTTTGATGAGGGACAGTTATAATTTAGAGAAATTTATTATTGAGGTTGAATGATGTTGAGAATTGAAAGAAATTAGGATTCGAAATTGAAAGGGGCGTGTAAATTAATTGAGTTGGGGTGAGAGTTTTGGGAATAGGAGGAAGGAGATGAATGTTGGTATTTAAAAGAATTTAATGATGAGGAATGTTTCGATTGGATGGGATTAAAGGATTAAATTATTATTTCGTAATGAGATAAGATTAAATTCAAATTCGGTGGGAATAAAGTAGGGAGAGTAAAATTGAATTTGAAGTGCTGAATATATTTTGTTGTGGACAAGGAAGTGGAAAATTTTTAGTGAAGATGGAAATGTAAGTCTTATTGTGAGTTTCTATGTTCGGTGGAGAGTAATAATTTTATTAGATATTGAAAGTGAAGGACAGTTAGATCTATAATTTATTCGAGTTTGGATTGGTTTCAGACCAATTTAAATGGAAATATACATAATTAGATGTGAAGTAAAAATCTCGATTAAAGGATTTATTGGAGGAGGAAAGTAGATTTTCAGTAATGAGATGAAATTCAGTTAAAGCCGGCTAACCGTTTCTAATGTTTGTGAAACAGATCTGTAAATAGGGGAATTAATTTGTGTAACCAGGAAGTGCTGTGTTTGTAATATGCAATTATGTACTTATAGTAGATAATGGAAAGGAATTTAAGAGTTGCAGATGAGCCAAGTATAGGATTTGGTTGTGCTAATTTTGTGATTGAATTTTTATTTCAGGATTCATACGGCACAAAATATTGGTTAGACTTAGAAAAGAGATTATCTCGTCAAGTGGGTCTCTCACTGGGCGACCCAACCTTAAGGTTTAGTGTGAAATTTTACACTCCGGACCCTTCGCAACTGGAAGAGGAGTTTACACGATATCTATTCTCATTGCAAATTAAAAGAGATTTAGCTACTGGTACTCTACAGTGTAATGACAACACGGCGGCTCTCATGGCATCTTTTATTGTCCAAGGTAATGAATTTTTGAGTAGTTGTTGGCAAAGTTTCATTTTGGAAGCTTCCTTCCCTAATTTTTTCTGTTGAATGCTATTTTATCGTAGTCTCGATTTATGTTGGTTGTGAGTGAAATGGTTTATTAATATTACCTTTTTGCTTAGAGTTGTGGTCCGTTCAAGCAATTATTATGGATTTGTGACCTTGAAACTATACATTAGACATGATTAGACAGAATTTTTTAATAATTGCTTGGGTTTTGTTTTAATTTTTAGCCGAGTGTGGTGATTTCAATGAAGAAGACTATCCTGATGCATCCTATTTGTCAACTTTTAAATTCGTGCCACATCAAGATTTAGAAATGGAGAAAAGAATCCGGGAAAACCATCGAAAACATGTGGGGCAGAGTCCTGCAGAAGCAGATTTACATTTGCTGGAAACTGCTCGTAGAACTGAATTGTTTGGCATCAAGATGCATCCTGCAAAGGTATTTAAAATGCTTTTGTTCTACATTTCTATCTATTCGTCGACCAAGACTCAAAAGTGAATATCAGCAATACTTTTTATAAACAAAAGCAAACATAGTCATTGTTCATTCTTTGCCGTCTTTATAATATCTTCGACATGCATTTTTATTTTGAGCACTGTCTGCAGATGTTCATTTATGCTTCTTCGTCTTATATATAGATAGTCATAAAAATCTATAAATAGGGAGAATATTACTGATCTGCCAAAACTAATAAATTTTCAGGATGAAGAAGGCGTGCCATTAAATCTTTCAGTATGTCACTTGGGTTTAGTATTATTTCAAAATTTTACAAAAATCAATACATTCTCATGGGCCAAGATACGCAAACTTAGCTTCAAAAGGAAGAGATTCATTCTTAAACTTCACCCTGAGGGCTATGTAAGTTTTTTCCCATTCTAATTTAATTGTTATATACAAATGTTGTCATATCTTCTCTATGAGTGTACATATGTGTCTCGTGGTGGTCATTACTGTAATATTTTGTGCTTCCTTGCTATGTCTGTGCTCTCTGTGTCTTTCATAGAATTCCGAGGTGAAAACGATTTAATTCACTTTTATTTGTCAACTTCTGTGAATTATTCATAAAAATAGGCTGTGAGGAACAGACTGCCGGCCCGTGCAAGAATTGTTAAACTGACATATTTTTAAAATGTTTTTGCTATTTCAGGGCTACTACAAGGAAACGGTAGAATTTATATTTGATACTCGGAATGAATGCAAGTCATTTTGGAAGCGTTGCGTGGAGCACCATGCCTTTTTCCGGTGTGAGAAAGCTCCTTCACTCGCGGGGTCATCCTCGGGTCGCTCAAAAGGTCTGCTCACCTCTCGTGGATCAAGCTTTCGTTACTCGGGGCGGACGCAGAAGCAAATGGTAGCGTTCGTTCGTGAGAATTTTGTTAAACGTGGTGCTCCTCAAGTTGGATCGTCTACCTTCCAAAGGTATTCTAATTTAATACATGGAGTTGTCGTAACAGTTACCATAAAAATTTACGCAGCATTAAACTCCAACAAAACTCATTAGATTTTGTATACTGGGCATTTCGAGTTTTTAGTAGTATTTAACTTGGTGTCCTGACGGCTAAGAAGTAACTGGATAAATCCCAACTTTCAGTACAAAGCTTAACTGTGTTTATCGGAGTGATTAAGTTTAGGGAGACCTAAAAATTAAACTTTTTTGCAACTTAGTTTAAAGCTACAAGTACATTGGATTTTCTTAACTATGCGTTGGATTCATAATTAAAAGTTCGGATATAGAGAATACCTGCAATTGTGAGCATTGCATTTCAAGTAAAAAGTCCACAAGAACCGACCTTGCTGCAGTACTTTCACTGATTATTTTTTCGCTGAATTTAAAGGTCAAATAAAATGAAATACCAGTGCGGGGAATTACGAAACGACAGTTAACGACGAAAATGTTTTCAAAATAGCATTGTACAGAAAGCTTACGTGACGTATAGCGGTATTAAAGGTTTGAATTTTTAATTGCAGCCCATAGGCACGAGTTTTTCAAGAACCGAGCTGGATTTCCCAGTAATAATTATTCCTAAATCGACTTTATTCAAACTATCCAAATGGATATGTAGGAAAGTGCTCATTAGATCTGTTTAAGTTCATCTTAACTTCTTAGCAGACGACATTAGAATTTTAGGAACAGTTTCACATTTATTGCCTTTATGTTTTTCAAGTAGATCCGCCTCATTCCGAAGTACACACAACGTAATGTCATCCGCCAGTGTGTCAGCTGGAGGTGGAGGTCATCATTCCGGAGTCTCTACTTCATGTTCATCACCGGCCATGATGTCTGCCGCCTCTGCAGTACTACCTATAGATGATCAAGTCATGGATAAAATTTACCCCAATATGGTACGCTCTAAGAACATGACTCAGTACATACAAGCTCTCGGTTAAAACTAATTTTATGTGAACTTGTATGCACGCGCTGTAATAAGAGTATGTAGCTACGTAGGATATAAACCTAGCCTAACGTGAAACTTGGAGGAAAACCCCAACCTGCCGTTGCATAAATGAGTATGACTTGTGTAAAGCTACATCACCTTCCTTCCATCCAGTCTGCTCTCCAACGACGAAACGAGCATCCAAACATTTTAATTTCTTTTTCCTTTGATTCCTGGAGTGTGCTCCTGTATACTAATTGACTGTGTCCTGGGTTAAGAGGGGAATACGAACAAATGGAAAAATTTAAAAGCAACGATGAATATTTGATGAGCTTTAAAAGTCTAAATGCATAGACAAGTCTAAAAACCTACAGTGAGAGTTACGGGATAATTTCACGCTGAGTCAATATCTGTTAAGAAACAAATGTAAAAATTCCCCTGAGTATTCAACTAAAAAAAGTGAGTTTTAATTTAGTCATCTAATTTTACAAGGCTGCCAAGTTCAGACTGGTTTCAGGGTCTCTTCAAACTGTTACTTATAGCTACAATTAAGATTTTTTGCTGGAACATTCCCTTTAGTTTGAATTCAGTTCGGGTTTAGTTTAAGTTCAAGTTTGAGCCCGTTTAAGATCCTGTGTGAAATGTTTCACATATATCACGCTATATATTCTCTATAGCTTGTAGTTTTTGTACATGTAGATACAGCTTTGCTTCTCATCTGACACTAATGTCATATAATGTAGATGGAAAAATCGATGGAGTTGGAAATTGACTTGATTATAAAAACTGCTAAAATATTTACAGGACTATCCGGACTCTCCCGTGGAGATTCGCTCTCAAGACTCGCAACAAGACACACTCTCGCCTGGAACCTCAGTCACGTCGTCGCCTCAAAGGTACGTGCCCGCTGCCATGCTGCCACCGCAAGGTGAACCAGTGGGACCACCTCCACCCCCTCCCGTCGCAGTCTACCATCCTCAGTACCCACCACAAGGTCAGTCGCATTCTTCTCAAACTACTCGTTCTCAGATTACTCCTCGTTGTGAAAGCCCAGAGTTTTTTGAGGATCAACTCTCCGACGAATCTCTAGGGTCAGATCTCACAAGATTTGGTTCCTTCGGTCAGCATGAGTTCCCCGTGACCACGGTTAAAAACATTGAGAGAAAATTGAAAGTATTAGAGGTATCACCTCATTCCGTTGCCTCGGTTCCCTTGATACCAGTCGGGCCACAGAGTAAAGAAACTATACGCCGGACTCGAAAACAACGGTCAAAAAGTTTGACTGTTCGTTCGGAAATTGTGTCGGAGGATGATGATGAGGTGAATTATTTTACAGTTCCAAGACGTAAGGAAAAGTTACCTCGTAAAAAGGTCACAGATGAGGAGTTTCATAGACCTGGGGATGAAACCACTAGTCAGGGTAGCTATGATTTGCTTGTTAGTAATGAGAGGGTTGATGAGGTTCCACTTAGTGCGGGTGGGCGGAGGAGGTTGATTCATCAGAAGGAGTCTTTCTTTGAAGATTTTGATGAGGTAATTAAGTCTCCCCCGGTAATTTCTGGTAGCGTTTTTGTTCCACCTACTCTAACCCCAGTAGCTTCAGTTGGTAGCCCTGTCTTACCAATTCTTACAACAGTGTTACCCAGTGGTACCACTGTGACCCCAACTGTCCCCACAGTAGTCCCAAGTATCTCTGTCCCCTCACCCGCCCACTCCCCCTCTGCAGCCCCTGTAGTCATAGTGCTTAAAAAACCGGAAAAAAGGGTCCTCACCCTAAAGTCTGAAGAGCAGTTAGTGGAAGAAGCTGGGATTTGGCTAGAGGCGGGTGCCATAAGTACTAGCGGGAGTTTCAAGCGCAAAATGAAAAAGAAGCAAGAAGCTCTGGAGAAACTGGAGAGTGAGATCATACCTTTTCCCAACCAACCCCATACTCGTGGGAGGGAGTCAAGTAGGTCCCTGAAGTATAAGAAAGAGTCCCTCAGTCCAAGGGACAGTCTGGACAAACCCAAGGAGCATGGTCAGAGAGTTCATGTAAAGTACTCCAGAAGTCATAGTAACCCTATAGAAGTAGACGTCTCTATCATCCAGCCTCCTCCTATAATCCCTTCTCCAGAAATGCCCACTCCCAAGGCACGCATTGACATACCCAGGAAACCACCCCCTGCAAGTCTTGTTAGGAGAACGCCTCCAGAAATAGTGACGATGGGACAACTCCAGTCTGGGGTTGTTCCCGACTTGGTCCCTACCATCCAGCCCAAGCCTAGGAATATCAATGAGGATTCGGGTAGGAAGCCTGTTCCGAAACCCAAACCTAAGGCTAATGTAGAAGAGATCAAACAACCGAAGTTGCTTCCGGATGAAAATTTGAATACTAATGTAAGCGTTCCAGGTGCCAGCAATGGTAACGATACAGATCTTCAGGAATTTATTCCACCTAGGGAACTTCCAAGTAAACCATCCTATCAGGTGGCCCCTAATGAGGTCATGCCACTATCCAAGTCTTTTGAGTTGGAACCCTTAATTGAGGATTCTTTCGAATGTGAGCCTCCTCCCCCAGTGCTGTTTGATGTACCAGCGGAGGATTCTTCATTTGACAAACCTGCTCCAGAAATACCATCAACAATAAAGTCATTCGAAAAATCCTCAATTGAGGAACTCTCAAAAGAAAAATATACTTTTGAAAGACCCTCATTTGAAAAATCGAAGAAGACTCTCGTCCGGAAGACAAAATCCGAAGGAGCCTTCGATACTGCAATGAGAATTCCCGCCCTGAAGCGTTCCTCCACGGAAAAAAAACCTGGGAAGACTACTTCAGCCCCATCCAAACCCCCTCCTCCTAAAACTGACTCAAATGAAGCCACCACTCCAACCAAAAACTCCATTCATTTTGAAGAAGTGGATGTCCCTTATCTCCTTCGGCGAAGAATAGACTTGGACTGTGTGTCCTCCTCCCCGGGAAGTACCCTCAACTTTTATCATCATCATCACGAGTCCCTCTCCAAGTCCAAATCCTACGGTGGGACTTGCACTGAACCCTCATCCTCTACGCAGCAACTCAAGCGGTTAGTATATTGCTCTATGACGGATCTCCCTCCCGCCACCAACTACAGTTGGAGGGATGATACTTTAGACGGTCCACCTCCCATCTGGGACGAAGCGGATCCCTTTTCCCTGGCTATTCGTAGGACAAGGGGTAGGAGTTCTCATTCAGGGATCAGAAAAATTCGGAGCGAAGAGCTAGAAACAGTTGCTGCAGACCTTATCGATGACATCATGAGGAGCGTGAATGCTGAGTGTGTTAAGGAACTAACCCACGTCATGAGCAGCTTAGACAACATTGGTCCCATCCCGGCTCCAGAAATTGAGACTATTATGGAAGTAAAGGAGGAGGAAAAGGAGGAATCGGAAGAGGAAGAAGAAGCTGAAGCTGTGAACGAAGCCTTTTCTTCTGAAGAGGTTCTAGTAGCCCCGAAAAGGCAGACTGATGATTTGGAGACTACTATGTCAGATATTCTGGAGGAGGATGAGATAGCTTCAGGAGAAGAGGATCGTGTGAAAGGAGGTGACAGTTCCGATGAGATCTCTAGTGAAGGAGGTAAAGTCTATGAGTTGGAAGATGAGATTGCTGATGAGGAACCTCATGAGTTGAGTTGTGTGGAAGAAGTCCTGGAAGAGATTATTGAGGAAGATCACACTTCCAGTGAAAGCAGTAAAGACAAGGATGAAGGTAACGTGAAGGACGAGAATCAAATACTGACCAATGAGGAGAAAGACCTCACGGATGAACCTATTGAAGAAGAACCTCCTCAGGAAAAGGAAAAAAGGAAGGAGGAAATTGAAAAAAATCTTTCAGAAGAGCCAGAAGAGAATTCTAAGGCGGACTTTGAAAGGAACCCTTCCGAAGAGCCCGAAGAGACCCCTGAGGTGGACGTTGAAAGGAACCCTTCTGAAGAACCAGAAGACACTCCTGAGGTGGACGTTGACAGGAACCCTTCTGAAGAACCCGAAGAGAACCCTGAGGTGGACGTTGAAAGGAACCCTTCTGAAGAGCCAGAAGAGAGTCCTGAGGTGGGCGTTGAAAGAAACCCTTCTGAAGAGCCAGAAGAGAACCCTGAGGAGGAACCTGAAGTGGGGCCGGAAGAAGAAGAGGCCACAGACAATGTCTCAGACTTACCCTTGGAATTGCTCCAAGTACCAGACAAGGATGATGACGATGAAAAAACCATGACTCCTGAGGATTTGATAGCCACAGAAGAACCACCCTCGCCAAGTCTTCCCCCACATACTGAGCCCAAACCTTCAAATAATAAACCTCCCCTCCCGGATAAGCCCCTGGATATTTTGTTCCGTAAATTTCGAAAAGACTCAACAGCCAGCTTGGATGACTTCCCCCTCCCACCTTTACCAGACGGAGATGGGGAATATAATTGTGAAACCCCACGGTACCCCCCACCACCCGACATCCTCCAGTTCAACTATCCCAATTCCCGCCGAGGCTCTTATAACCGTCGACGCTCCAGTGCGGAACTGGAACAAGGCTCTTTCACCGACTCTCTCACTACAGTGATTGAGAACGCTTCAAATGAAATCATCAACCGTCGTCTCCATCTCAGCCGGTCCTTCTCAGTCAGTCAGGAGGAGGATGAGGGGAAGCCCATGCTTCCTCCCCGGAGGAGCTCCATCACGGATGAAGCTAACATTCCGCCCTCCATCCAGGAAGAGGAGGATCCAATCACAAATGGCGCCTCCTCATCTATTCAATCACCCGGTCCTCCACCTCCCCCTCCCCCACATGCCCCCCCTACCCCTCTTGTAGGGGCACTCGGGACCTCCGCCGACTCTTTAAGTAAGCAGTCCAGCACGGACTCCTTACCTGAACCTCCGGATCCATTGTATGACATGGTAGAGTCCCGGAATTCGGACACGGTGAGTGAGCATAGTGAGAGTCCCGAGGCCCCACTCTTCCTCAACATGGCGGGAGGGACGATTGGTTTCCCCCGGACCCTGTCCCGAATCTCGGAGCGAACCCACTCCTCCGAGGAGACAGACTCCAATACTAGTCAGTTCATAGAAAAAATTGAGAGTGGGTTACGGAGGAAGCTTGAGGAAGCCTCCAGCCTGAGTCCGATTGATGATCTGGATTTCCCCTGCATGCGGAAATTCAATGCAAATCATGAGACCTCCGAAGACCTCTCGGGATCCATCAACGCCCCCTTAGTTACCCTGACGAGTGAGCTAGCCGACAGCTCTGCCACTTTGAATGACCTCGAGGAGATCAATAATGAGGAGGTGGAGGACTTTGTGGATGATGAGGTAGGGAATATAAATTTACCTGTAGAGCTCCACCCCGAAATCGTCCATACCAAGGATGATGAGGAGGAGGATGAGGATACTTTTGGGGCAAAGAATCCAAATAGTGCAAAGGATGATACAACGACGACTAGTCAGAGGCATCGAGTAGAGGTCAGCCTCACCGTCAGGGATGGCAGGATAGTTTTCGAGGAACAATAAATTTTTCAATAGATTAATTATTATATCTCATATTTCCCTAATCTCATCTCCTATAACTATATTTACATTGAACCAGAGTTGGTCGTATTTCTATAGGGACTTGTGCAAATAAGGTAGTCAAGATTCGAGGGTTTCTTCTCCGAGGCTTGGGTTAATAGGTGGAAAGGGTCCAGAGTAATGGTTTTTACAAAACACCGGTTTCCCAGGGTTCCTGGTCCCATTGACCTCAAACTGAATCCTTAATATGTATAGGCCCAGGAGAATTCCTTTTTTTTTGGAAATAGGGCTACAACAAATAATAAACACAGTTTTGCTTCAAAGCTAAGCTGTAATTATATTGAACACCTACTGTAGATGAGGCCCCCAGGAAATACATTGGCCTCAATGGTTATATCCTCTGCTAAAAACGAATCGGACCTTCCTCAACTGACCATTTGCCCAAGTCCAGGATGATGTAGTACTGTTGATGTAATTTTTATGGTACATTGCTCCATGTAATTATATAATGCTTCACATTTATCCTACATAGGTACATAAGGTATTGAGGAAAGAATTCCTTTTAAAAAAATGAAATGCTAGTTTCTTTACTCTATTGCTGCGACTTTCCCCTTTTTGACTATAAATTGTAGTTGCTATATACCCACATTGTACATAAATTGCATACATAGTAAATCCATTGTAGTTGGTATTTTCAAATATATAGGGAAAAAAATCATTACGAACTACATGTGTACATATAGATACTATATTAACTGTAAGCATGTGGTCAGGAAGTTTATTACTACAAAAAAAAAATCTTTCAATCTTCTCTCAAAGTCTCGTCTCCTGGGGGACTCTGACATATGGTATTATTAAGTCACACATATATATATCTATACACAGACTTGTATGTGTGTGCGTGAAACCCTTTGATCTCTTCTGACAGCACTGACAACAACAACAACAACAACAACTTGGATATGTATTATTACTATATAATGAAACTAATGTAGAGTCTATACTTATACTACTACAAGAACTATACCTATAGTCATAATAATTTATAAGGAGCATACATATATACATTTATGGTCCTCCTTCTACACGGGACAGTATTTAAGCACAGGAATTATATCCACTTCAAGTCTGTATTTCTGGAAAGAACAGTATTTATTTATTTAGTCAGTCTGTGTACCGAGAGTCAGTCATCATAAAAGTTGTATGTTACGTACAAAAAAAATTATAATAAAAAGGTCCACTGCACACCCCTCCCTTTATTACTACTAAACGGGCATGTGTACAAATAACTTTGTGAGTCTTGGGGTACTGTGAGATTTTCCCTGAGAATCCTCTCCTTTAAGAAATCAGATTTTTACTGAAGGAGTCGAGTCCCCAGTAAATCTTCCAAAATTTCCTCAAAGACTATGTCTTTATTACAGCCTCTTTAGGATGATAGTTCCTAACTAAATGTTATTTTATTTTTTAAAAAAAACCTTGAAGAAATCCCTGGAGCCAATTTCTTACCCTAGGCCTCTTTTCCAACATTATCCTCCCACTCTGACAATATATATAGGGATTTGAATATGAATTGAGGCCTTTTTTTCGGACCTCCTCCCTGGAACTGACCCCCCTCACTTTATAGGAAAATAAATATCCCGTTTGGAAATAAAATTATTTGTACAGACCCCCGTCTCAGTATGAAATAAAAGGTCCGGGACAGAACGTTTGGAAGGTCCTCCTTCCCTGGAGGGAAGGCTCTCTTTGAATGAGAGTACAAATTTGAAGACAGTAGAGAGAGAGAGTGATTGGGATGTTGTTACTGATGAAAATTGTTGTTGCTGTTAAATGTATGTGTGAGGATGTGTGCGTGTGTGTGATTGTGTGTTGTACTTTTAATCTCTGGTCTATCGCATATAATCTCCACATATATATTGACGATTCCTTTTTACTCTGTTGTTGTGTAACACACAGTTTACTATGTGACATCCTGGCAATACCGAAATGGCTTACTTCCCCAACATCATCATCATCAGCAGCAGCCACATTAAAAAATGCACAATTTTTACTATGAATTTTAGACGAAAAAAAAATAAACTTAACAAATACTTACTGGGGGTGATCTCAATATCAATATAATATTGTAGATAATATTTAACTGTCTCTTTTTGACAAGGAAGATTTTGTTTTGTCTCTTTACCATTTTGTTTTTTTTTTGCAATTATTGCAATTGATTTCCCATATCTACATTTATCGAGAAACAAATCTGTAAAATATTTGAGTAATTACTTCAGAAAAAATATAGCTGATTTGACTTTAACCTGCGTCTATCGTCTATTTGAGTCAGTCTCTCTATCTCTTTCTCTCTTTCTCTTTTTCTATCTCTATATATAGTCTCTATAAATCCAGTGATTACGTTTATTTGCCTCAGAAAAAATATTTCTATTTTTTTAACATTCGTTTTTGTATATCTATCTATTTTTGTATTTTAATTTTAGAATTTCGGAAACTAGATCTAAAACCATATTTTCTCTGGATTTTGGCATGGGTGGAAATCGCATGTTGTTTTTCGTAAGACGAATAGTAAAAAAATAAATTGAGTTGTATATTATATAATATTATACAGCTGCTGGTTAGTTTTTGTTTTTAACATTGAAATAATTAATTTTTTTTCCCGTGAATTTAAATGAGAATTTCTATAATCCAATGAGCATACACATTATGTATTACTCATTATTATTTGAATGCATTCCAGTCCTGATTTGATACTATATACTTATAATATTTAATTATTATTATTATATATGAAATGACAATTATCATTATAAAGAACGTGCGACTATTATGGATATTTTCATTTTGGTCTGTTTTTTTTTTCTTTTTTGCAGTTTAAAAATCTTTGAAGAGGAAAATCCTAATTTATTATTATTATTATTATCATTATCATTCTGATTGTCTATATGATTGTCGTTGCTATGTAGTCTTTATTCTTATATTTATTTATTATTTGTCTTACTTACAAACCACCGCCCACCCGCCGCGTCTCTGGTACATTTTAATTATTATTATTATTATTTAATTTATAATTTCCCCCAGAGTTTTGTCCTTTTTTCACAATTATTATTATTATTTTTTATTTATATATTATGTTCTCTGGGACTTAAAAAAACCAGACTTTATAATGTGCACTTTTGTTTTTTTTAATTAATTATTATTATTATTAAAAAAACAGTTTCTCTAATCTTTCTCCTCATTTGCTCTCTATATATTGACTGTTTGAATTGGATTTGGATTATTGCATCAAATGCTGTATAGTTTCGTAAATTACCAATGACAATGGGTATCCCCCCATTAAAATTGTTAACTTTATTTTTGTTCCATTCTGTCTCTTCTGTGGGTGTTGCGGTGGTGTGTAAACAATATTTCCCCAATTATTTTCAATTTAAGTAATTAATTAATTCTTGAAATACAACACAAAACATCATTTTGAGTCCCAATCTTCAAGCACAAAAAGGGCCGTGTACAAATATGGAGTCTATGACGCTGACTGAGCCGGGATCGTTCAAAATTTTGAGAACGAATTTCTTAACTTATTTAATTTTTTTGTTGTGGGAAGAAGGCCTCCGTAAAAATTGGTCTCTTTTTTTAAAGATCTCAGAAGCCAGTCCATGGTTAGGATCCTCTTGTAATGCATTCCTGATGAATCCAGCATGTTTAGGTTCCATTGTACACGATCCTGGCTGATATTTTCAGTAGAATTTGAATTTAAAGGATGTTTTTAAATTCCAATACGTTATTATATTTTAATTATAAGAGTAATTATTATTATTATTGTAAGAATTATTACGTAAACGCAGTTTTACATTCTCTAGTCATAAAAAAGAGTAACATTGAAGACTGTAGGAGTTTTGATTTCTAACACACTTGTCATTATAAGTGTTGTGATTTGTAACGAAAATATATTCTTTGAACTTGAGAAATACTATAGGTATAGATATACTTATATCAAGGGTAGGCTTAATATTTAGATTTTTTTTGCGTATGTAATTTTTGAAAGGTTTTTCGATAAACTCTGAATATGGTTTGTCTGGTCAAGGTGAAATAATTATAAATTGTGGTTACCATTTTGAAAAAACTTAATTTAATTGCAACTACTCGATTTACCCAGACTCTGTGATTGTTTTTAGTACTAATGTCGAAGGGATTTTTTATTTTTACAAGCCCGCTCAATTTTTCTCTTCTACATTTCCTGTGTACACAATATTTTTTTTACTTGTATGCATTATATATGTAATTAATTAATTATTCTATAAATACATACATACATACGTACGTACGAAAACATGTAATAATCCTCACTGGTATGTGTTCCCTCGTTATAAAAGTTTGTATAAATACTTGACTTGTCAAAATGAGGATAAAAAGCTGGAAGAACAGGACATGTGTAGTACTATATATATCTATATATGTATAATTATGTATGTACATATATATAGATACATACATACATACCAATCTGATATATATATACGTACATATAGTATATCTAATAATATTACCATTTGTGTTCCGACTCCGAATGCTGTGGGAAAACGATTACGAATTGTATGGACTTGAAATGAAAAAAAGTATGACGTTATAGTTCTAGTTGCTATATTTACATACTACGGTTTATGTATCCTTACCTCCATTTTTCATTCCAGACAGATGGTGAGCAATTAATTACACTGGTTGTGATTCTTTGTAGTCAGTAATAATTACGTATAATTAATTAATTAATTAATTAATTATGCATAGGGAAAGGGGATACATCAAGGCTTCCTGAATATTTTGAAGTTGTTTGAGTATCTCATCCCCTGTGTAATTATTAAATTTGTATAGGCAGGAGTTCAGTGACCAAAGTCTATATACTTTGTAGGGCTATATTATATAATTAATTATACGTACCTAATATTATAGAGAAGGTTTCTGTATAGTTTTTCAAGGTAGGGACGTTCAATGGTGCTTAGTTTCAACGACCATCATCATTAAAAATAATGTTATTTAATTTTTATTATTATTATCTATTACTATTACTATAGGGACTGTGTACACTTAACGTGACGGAGCCTGTAGACTCCAATGTTCTGGAATTTTATTGCGTAGTGAGGCCTCAAATACCTGGACACTGTAATGAGGCCCATAAATTACTATTTTTCTCGAGGCCTGACACAATTTTATCATTGAGGTTTTCTATATCTGAAACATTAGGCCTCCCAATTCCATTTATGCCATAAAATCCTCCGGGGAAATTTCACAAACTCAATAATTATTAAGACTAAAATGTTAGTGACGAAAATTTGACAGAAAAAATCATTGTCTTCTTATAATGCTAATAAATTCATTGACTTGGTATGTGGCCGCACAAAAATGTTTAGGGCTAAAGTTCTGCCACAAATACTTACGTGTAATTACTTGGCTTCAATTCGATATTGAGGATACGAATTGGTGAAGAAAAGTTTCACCTAAAATTGAGGCCCCGAAATGCTATTAGGTTTTACCAAAAATTAATTGAGGCCCCAAAATGATACGAGATTTTACCAAAAATTGAAGCCCAGAAATGATACAAGCTTTACCAAAATTTGAGACCCAAAAATAGTATTTAGATTCCAGTGACCTCGGGAAATTATTATCCCCCAAATTTGTTATGGGGTACCTTAAAACATGTAGGTCGAGAAATGGATTGAGGCCTCACTACAGCATTCATTAACTCAAAAAAATTTAATTGTGAGCCTTTGACCCAGCAAAACCTGTGAGCCAGGCCTGGTAATATATGACGTCATAAGTACACACGTCCCTTGATATTACTAGTGGTACTGTATACAAATAGGAACTGCTAAAAATAGCAAGTCGGAATTGATTCATGTAGGTACTATTATTGTACATTAGGAAAAAAAAAGGTGATAATTTCCACATCCCGGTCTTCCCCCATTCCTGTAGTTTGTACATGATCAGATTACTATGTGAAATATGCCGAATGTGAACCCTTGTAAATTTGAAGGACTCCTATACCCAACCAGGAAATACTCATGAGCCCTAATGTAATCAACTGATTACCTAAAACCTAATAATTACCTGTCTATACCTAATTATTCATTTTTATTTCCTCTGTGCCAGAAAAAAATCCTTCGAAAAAGTTTATGTTTTCAAAATTCCTACACTACTGTATTATCCCATCTGTATTATGTATGTATATCCTTACTTCCTGAAACATACTTAGTATATAAAAAGGTATTGAGATATGTACGTAAGATCCCTAAAATATGGACAATTGAACACGCTCAATCATCCTACAATGTATTGCTTAAAGGAGGGAGGTGGGGGGAAGGAAACTCCGCGCGGTTTTTATCTATAAAACAAAAATTCCCCATATCCAGGCTGATGAATGATATGTGAGAGAGAGAGTAGGTATGTAATATCAGGTATACAATTAATAAGTAGACCTTGGGAGGGGGATCCTCACCCTGCAAGAAGAGGAGCTACTTTTTAAACACGAAAAAAAGAAGAGAATAATAATAAACTATTATGAATACTTTGAGATTCTATTCACAGTGCGGACATATATGAACACATACTTGTATTAAATGATTATTATTATTATTATTATTAAATACTAGACATAATTATTATAGGCTCATATTGTGTACACATGAGTAGACGTACAATTAAAAGGATGAGGATGAAGAAGGTACTTACAGTTTATTTATAAGCAGGGACTACATACAACGGAACACACTCATTATAATGACTTGCTATCATAATTATTACTTAAATAATAATAATAATCATCAAGAAGTAACATACGGACACATGGAATACAGACATGACTACTATAATTATTATATATACACACACACACACTGAAAAGTACTTATTGTTTGTGCCAAGTTTAATAATAATAATAATAATAATAACAATTAAAGCCCATGTATAATTATTATTATATACATATATGGGATTTAAATTCTGACTCCTCAAAATGTGGGCTGAGAGGAAGGAATAAGGGAAGTTTCAATAAATAAAATAATACAAAATTTTAATAACTCCAAACCCTTCTTTTTTCTCTTCTTTTCTTCCAATGTCTTTCAAAATGCTCGAGAGAGAGAGGAGTCTTGTCCTCCTCCACGATGACATTTTTCTCATGTTAAATCGGATCTGTATTGGGGGTGAGTTTAATATTGCAGTTCCCATATCTATGTATGTACCTGCCAGTTATTGTCGTACGTTTTTTTTGTAAATGTAATAGTTAATTAATTATTTATTTTTTATGTTAATTTGACGTCCTCAGTATGAGCCCCGTGTATTATGTTGGTTTTATTTTTGGCCTGTCAATAAGTTGAGTTCAAATGCACTTAATATGACAAGCAATTTAATATCCGTTCCGCAAAGTCATGGTGGAGTTGTCTTGCGTGGTGACTTCGTAATAAATTACAAAGTAAAAATGAGTGTGGCCAGGATCTCTTTTTTGAAATTTTAAAGGGATTTTGCAGTCACTGGCTGAGGGAAGGAAATTTTTGAAGGGGCTTTTTTAAAGTTGTATTCAAAAACTTGGGGGAATTTTCAAGGGAATTTATTTAATTTTGATTAATTAGATTTTGAAGTATGAAATATAAAAAAGCGTAATTCTGAAGAAAGTCACGACGAAAGTAACGGAAATTAACTGTTGGATTTATTTATATGCGAATGGTATTTTTTCCCGCATTGCCTGTGAAGTGACCTGACTGTATTTATATAATTATGTATGACGAGTAAAGAGACAATATTTAATTTGCGTATAGTTGCGGAGTAGCTGCAATGTGAGGTGTCAATTTTAGTAGTGGGTCAAAAAGTAGAGGGGTACTGTAATAATTTATTGTTGAGTTGATGATTTGTTCACGTTCTGAGGTATTTTGGAATGAGACGGTATTAGTAGAATTTAGAACAATTTGATATATGTTGACTTTATAAGGAGTTTAGTTGATGTATTTGGTTCAGTAGAGATTTGTTTTCAATTTGTTTACTTTTATAATTATGCTGATTTTGGTTTGTTTTTTTTTATTTTCCCTTCCAGATCCCGATTGGTTATATTACATGTGTAAGGAAATTCTGTGCACTCAGCGTACATTTATGGCAGACCTGAAATTAATTGGGAAGTCCGTAGCATCCTTGCTCTCATCGAATAATAGTCTCTTGAATAGTCTGGAAGGGCTGGTTGACATTAAGAAGGAGCATTGGGAGGCGGGCTCTCATGGGGTCCAGGTGATTAGTTGCCTCGTGAAACATTTCGAGCAGACTCGACTCAAGTATGAGGAGTACTTCCTGGGTCTACAGTCCTCCTTTGAAGATTTTATTGAGACGGAGGAATTCTCTCACTATTTACCTTTGACAGCATTGGCATTGAAACCTCTCTATAGAATCCTCTACTGCTGGCAAGATGTCCTACCGGGTAAGAGCTTTTCCCTCAATGACAATCTTAGGCAATGTATTTTATCTAACCGTATGTTCTTTTTCGGGTTTTGTTAGAGAATATCATATAGATAGAGAGACTCGACTGTACCAACGGTCTACGTCTACATTCAGTATAAGTACATTGGTAAATTTTAATGGTATTGATAAATTTTTCCAAGTTGTACAAAATTGTTGAAATATTATGAGCAGAGAGTTGTTTTGATGATTTTATATGATTTTTTTGAGCATCCTCAGGGTATTTACGTAGTCTGTATTCGTCACATTCAGTTGTAAGGTACGTGCGTACAGATATCTTTATGGCGGTTTTAAAGTATGTACTCATGTGGTGGGAGCACTCGACTCGAAGGAAATGACTTGATAATGGAGGAGGATTTGGCTGGCGTAATCTCCATAAATCTGGTTACGTGATCTGCTAAGAAGCAAGAAAAAGTCTACACACGCCATGCGGAAATATTTTTATTGGTGTCATTGGGAATGGAAGGGCAACATTAGCGATGAATATTACAGTCAATTTGAAATGAGTTAAAATTTACTTTTATCGTTCAGTAAGAATTATTATGGAATCGATTTTGAAAGTAGTTTCGGAATTTTCATGTTACTTCTTAGCCGACTGTTTGTGGGTGTATATAATTACATATATGGGGGGAAAGGAACGTACGGTTGGAAAGGGGCAGACAGGTTGATATAAAGTGGGTTGAAAGTTTGGTGAAAATAAATGTTTAATTGCTATGAACACATTTCTCTGGTTTTTCCTTGTCAGTTTTCCGGAGCTACGAAACGGATACGATAGGACAGCATTGCTCTAAATTAGAAATCATGTTGAGTCCCTTGGTAAGCATTGTTAATAGCCTGCAGAATGATTTGGAGTCTCGAGCCAAGGTGGGAGAACTTTTGAGAGAGATGCCCGGATTTCCGAGTAATCCTGGGAAATTCCTACGGCAAGGAATTCTCTTGAAGATGAGTCGACGTCGGGGGCTCCAAAATCGGATTTTCTTTTTGGTACCTCCATGTAACTTTTACTGTGCCATGATTCATTTTAAATGATCCAGAATGACGTGAGCGTATGTGCATATGTACTTGCGTCAGTAGCTGTACATACATACATTTTAGTGCTTCGTTCCGGGCTTGTAAAAATTCGTCTTCCCTCTCCTATACCGTATTCTATATACTTCCCGACTTTACCGGTTTTAGCAGACTGGATTTTACGAATTTTATGTGAATTTAAACTGAGATTTTATTTTGTTTGCCTGAGTAAATTCTTCTATTTTTTTTACTAGAACTTCTACTGATTTTTGTCGACTGTTATTTTTGTGCGGACTGAACTTTAACTTGACCCGAACTTGAGTCCCACCTTTCCAAGTAGTTCTTACGCTTGACTTCAGCTCTAACAAGCACATGTATAATGTATTGTGTGTACTTCTGTGGATTTCAATGTATGTAAATTTATGCTTCATAAAACTTGGAGTGTTGCTTGTCGTAATGATTTGTAAAGTGCTATGGTTGGCTTATGCAACTATGCTACACGGACCTGCATATATCTCTGTGTGAGTACCGTGGATGAATAATTTATTGGAGGATTGTAATAATAATTAGTCTGGTTTTGTTCCCCACTTTTGTGTAGTTCAACGATTTCGTTGTTTATGGAACGAGAGTTTCCTCTGCGGCAGGGTTTCGACTCCATGGCCTTGTTCCTTTGTATGAGACTCAAATGCAGCAAAACTTTGAATTTGAAAATCAGTTGGGATCCTCCATACCTCATGCTTTTAGCTTAATCACTCCTCAGGATAAAGTTCTGGTTTTGGCAGCGCTCAATGAGAAGGTACAGGCTCTAGTTTCCTGGTAACAATATTACTCCCCTCTTCATGATGGGATTTTATAGGACTGAATAATGAAATTATGTATGTACACATCTTTTTATTGATATTAGGTTCGCGGAACCTTTTAGCTATTGCAACAGAATTTACCTCTTTCAAATTAGTTCTAATTTGTCAGCATAAAAATCAGTTTAAAGGGATGTGTGCGCAAATGTGCGATAAATATGAATTATCATTTTATACTAATAATTGTAATTACGGTTTTATTAATAGACATGAATTATCCGTTGAGTACTAACATATTATTTCAAATGCAGAGGAGAGTGAACGTATTAGAGAATATTTTAATTTGTGAAGCAATGCTCAATGTGTTCTCATTTTGTACCGTTCATAATAGGACAAGCTTGAGTGGATGTCAGGACTGACAACTGCAATAGAAAAGGCGGTCCCGAATCAGAGTTCTCTCAAGTCAATAGGATGTTCATCGGAAGAACTTCTATCTAGCTCTCATGATGGGGTGAATACCTTGTTGACTACATCGGAGAACAATAATAATAATACGAACACCAGAAATAACAATCAAGTTGGTCACCGATCAAATGCCACTCCCCATGTCTGCTGGCATCGAAACGTGTCCATATCTCATGAAGAGCTTTGCAGGGGCTTTCAGTGCACTATTAGTGGGTTCCTACTCCGGAAATTTAAGAATTCTCCAGGTTGGCAGCGTCTCTGGGTCGTCTTCACTAACATTTGTTTATTTTTTTACAAATCATTTGAGGTAACTGCTGAGTGCGATTTTTTTAAATAAATAATGTCATTTCCTACAGTTGAAGAAAATTCTCAGTAATTATTCATGTAATTGTGACTCGGGAATACATGCTCTGCTTGTTTTATTTTCAGGAGTCTGTCCCTTTGGCATCGCTACCTTTACTAGGCTACAGAGTGGAAATTCCAGTCGAAAAAGATAGTATAACTAAAGACCACGTATTTAAACTAGTGTTCAAAAATCATGTCTATTTCTTCCGTGCGGAGTCCAACTTTACGTTCAAAAGGTTTGTGGCTAACATTCAATTACCTACATTCCAAGTTTAAGTAACAAATTATTTATTTACATTATTCTTATTTGAATTTTTTGTTTCTTATGCTTTCCAGGTGGATGCGTGCACTGAACCAAGCCACCCAGCTCTATTGCCAGAAATAATAGTAATTTTATATGTTTAATTGTTAGGATTACAGAGTTTTAAATAGAAACGACAGCTTCGTAAATGTAATAGTTTGCTGCTGGAAATATGATAACAATGCATAATTTTTGTGTTGTACAAAAACTTTTGAAGTTAGCTTTTGAAATAGAATAGTAGCTTTTGTGACTGAAAGATAAACAACTGAAAGTGTAATAAGTATTACAGGTATTCCCCCGCCATAATGTAAAAATACTGTACTATATACTGTATACATATTTATTACATAATATTGCAAACCATGGTTCATTTAACGCTTATATTTTGTTGCGTCATCACCTCATCACCGCTTTTATCTCAGTTTAGTGTAGGAATGTACCGGGATGATTGTATTTTATCATCTCATTAGACACTCAAGTAATTGTTTTTGGTTTTAGATTCATTCACTATGTGTATTTTGTGGCTCAAATGATGTTCTAGTTTTTGAGAGAAATGTCATGTAATAATTTAATTTAAGAGATTGCTTTGGTTAATTATTTTTCAAGTAGCATTTACTAATTAATGTAACCCGTTGGCAAGACAATATTTATGTGTTTTGAATCCTAATTTCTGTAATGATTAGTAGGATTTTTTAAATGCTGTTTTCTATTTATGAATATTATTTTTGCCTTACTGTAGAGTGTAGTGTATTAGCTTCGACGTTTAGTTGAACTTGTCCGTTGTTTGCATTGTACAAGAATTATAATCACCGGATTTGAATTCCGTTCTACAACTATTGTTGTGCCTTTTGTTTGTACCTTGCACCTCCAGTCTTGAAATTGTTAATGTTAACTCAATACAGACAGTAGTATTATTAATTAGCTAATATTCGCCATGCCTATTGACGATTTACTGGCTATACCCTTTGCTCATCAATCATCATTCAGCTTTTTAAAATGTGACGTTCAAATAAACATGGCTTTTGTAACCTGGGTCGTTATTAATTCATGCTCATTTCTTCATTTGATCTTCCAGTGCATGGTATTATATTCCGGATTAATTTCCACATTTTACGGTAACAAACAGTTGTACTTGTTTGTTATCCATAAATCAAGAAGGGTTTTATAGTTTTATGCATTATGTATGAATCTTACGAGGTCTATAACAATTCTGCTTGTTGGAGAATTTTTGTCGTGAGCGCAGATGAAGGAAAAAAATAACAGGATTTGATGTGTATCCGCAGAGTGGGTAAATAAATGTTGAACTCGACTTGTTTATTTTGTAAATTTTATTGTTAGGTTTCGTGAATATTCTCTTTTTAAATTAATTTTTGTGAAAAATTGTAGGCGAGGGCATAAATCAACGAGTTTTAAACACATCATACATACACACATGTTTATTACTTGCATCCATGTGTTCTATTACTTCATTGAATAATGTGATGGTTATAGGTCATTACGTATGTGCTCAAACATTTATTGTCAGTGTTAAAATTGTGAGTACCTCGTGCCTCTGCATATTGTTGCTTGTTCTGTATTATCACTTTCCCTGATCTTTAAGTTGCATTTATTTTACTACTGTTAGGCGTTTGACTACTTTTTAATCTTCATCCGCATTTGCACATCATTTCTGCAGAAGAAGAGTAGGCAGGAAATTATTCCCTTCTGAGTAACACATGCGATGGTGGTGTAATGGTGAGCATAGTTGCCTTCCAAGCAGTTGATCCGGGTTCGATTCCCGGCCATCGCATTTACTTTTGCATATTCATTTAAGTATTGTTATTCTAGTTTCAAATTTGTTATATTCAAGTCTGCAGGAATGCACTGCAACTGCACGTTTGCAGGAATTCACGTCTGCAATAATTGTTAAAATATCAGGAAAATAACATGTATATAAACCCTTATAAAGATGTCTCGTACAATTAGCGTCAGATTCAATAAGCATAAATAAATTGGTCTATATGGGTAACAAATTTTGAAATTTTCAGAGGCTCCTAATTTACTTTCAAGCATGACTGCGAAAAGGGGGGTCCACATGTCATCCGTCCAATAATATCTTGCAAAACGATCAAAATATTTGCATTGTATTTATTAAATCACTTTAGATTAAATAATTCATTAAAAAAGCTATAGAACAAATAAAATTACACAAATTTTAATTTAATGGAGTTCTTAACCGAACATGCTAAGGCAAATATGACGAAATCACTTGATAATAGCATTAAATATTGTGGTACTAAAATCAACGCTTACAACAAGGACTGTCCAAATATAACTCGGATGGCGAGCGTGACACGCATCGAAGTTTTTAATTAATCTTTTTCTCTCAAATCTCGTTCGAATCGCATAGCACTGCAATTGTAAAAAAGGCATACACTGCCTTTCCAATAAAAAATTAATGTGCTCATTCAATGCTTGTGAACGTTTCAGAATGGTCATATATTGTTTCTATAAATCTTGTTCTGCAGGGTTATTTAATTACGTGCAATAATTTAAAAAAACAAATATCTCCATGTTATTAAATATGGGGAAAGTTCAATTTGTATGCTAAAAGCCTTAGTACTACTGTAACCTGTTTTGTACCACAAAATATTATTATATTTGACTCCTCCCTTACCCCACGAACCTCTCAACAGTCAATTTATGCATCAAACTTAGGAATATTGGCATGAAATTCAGCTTAGACGAAAGAATCACTGAAAGTTTTGAATTTATTTTGTGTATTGTGTATTATTGAAGTATTTATTTGTGTGAGTGGTCGGAACGGTTCAGTTCAGTTCAGTTTTTTCCAATTCAGTTCAATTTACATGCTGAACTGAATTGTAACTAGATTTTCAATTCAGTTCAGTAAAAACCAATTTAAGTCAGTTCAGTTCAAAATTTTGAACTGAATTGAACTGAACTGAATCTAAAACCAGCGGTTTCCATTGATATACTTACAAATACGCTGTCTAGAAATGGTGGCAGTTTTCCAAGCGCACAACAAAAGCAAGCTAAATTCTATTGAACGGATCTGGAGAGTTTGTAAACGATGGATTTTTTATTGAAATGTTTGGGGCAGAATGAATTGTTTGAACTTCAATTCAAGGAAAACGATTCAGTTCAATTCAAAGTTATGAACGGAATCAATCGGTTCAATTTCATCTTGAATTGAATCGAAAAAGTAGTGAATTGAATTGAACTGAAACTGAAAATGTCAGTTCAGAACGGAACTGGTCCGAGCACTAATTTGTGTTCCATATTTTTTCTCCACGATTTTGTCAGGACTTATATTTACGTCATTTGTGGCATATCCCTAAGTTGAGTGCCAGTAATATATGTATGTGTTTAAATTTGAACCCTGGATCAGAGATGCGCAGCCTTCGAAGGCTAGCCTTCCAAGAAGGCTTACTTGAAGGCGGAAAGGTAACTTTCTTAACGTTGCAGAAGGAATGGAAGGATGGGGATACATTTTTCTGAAGGCTGAAGGAAGCCTTCACAAAAACTAGCAATGAAGGATTGTGAAGGAAGGCTTCCTAAATATTAGCCCTCTAAGGCCGTGAAGGCTTCCAGGTACACGACATATCTATAACGTGTAAGCATAGCATATGAAACGACGTTTTGCTGCTCGCGCAACAATGCAGTCAATTCGTGAACTCACAACTGACAATGTGTGCCCGCTCTCTTCCCTGCACTGAATCCTGCTGGTGCAAAAGGTTTTTAAGCGGGTTGTAGTTTAAAATTGAAGGAAGGCTATTTTTAAAAAGAAGGCTGAAGGCAAAAACGAGTGTAAATATTTTGGAAGGAAGGGTGAAGGAAGGCAGATTTTTTAGAGGGCTTTATTCTAAGATATGTTGAAGGGGAAATTTTTACTGAATTTTCGCCTTCGAAGGCTTGAAGGAAGGCTATTTCTTTTGCGCATCTCTGCCCTGGATTGTATAAAACGTGACCCAGAATAATTATTGTTCTTTAAAACCTATGGTTAAATCATAAAAGAAAGTTGAGCTTGAATTTATGCTGGCCCTGTACTTTCCAACGCACTCTATAGAGGGAGATGTATACGCTCCCTGATCTTATATAATATGCATCATTTAGTAGGATATATATATGTATGTATGTGATGCTCAAATTGTCAGCAAAGGTTTAAGGGAATGTTTCAGAAAGATTTAATGCATAAATATTTTCATAATTTAACAAATAAAATCTGTAAAATGTACTAACTAACATAGTGCATATTTATTTTAAAATCGACTGGATTGTATTCGCGGATGTCGAAGACTTCAAGCCACACCTCTTGCTATCTGTCTACATTACCCAACACAGTACCCAAGTATTTTATCGCACATCCCGCTGCAGCACTGTCTACTGGACCAGCAGCGTCCATCAGTAGGCACACATGGTCCCTTATATGAATTATTTTTATTAGATAAGATGACAGTGTCACATTTTGTATTCAACAAACATGTTAGTAGTAATTATTAGTTTTCAAAATATATGTAATCAGATTACACCGTCGATCGGTGGTCCAGGGGTGGGTGGAGATCCAAAGGTAGCGATGACCATTAGTCCGACCACAATTACAACACATGTAAGACATTGTTTTCCGCTGCAAGCATTGATTACTTAATTGAGTCAAATTAGGACGGTCCTTGCATTATGATATGAAGACAATGTAAAAGATATAAACTAACTGAAAAATCCGGTTTGTCTTTGAAATTCTATCATTATATGAATTACCTTATTAGCTTCATTCTTGCACAGCTGTTTATAATATGCTTGATCAGTTTTAAAATTCAAACTCTGGAACACTGGTTGTGTCAAATCAAGTAAAGGATTCTTAATGTCGAAATAAAATGTTAGCTTTAATACAGATTCCTTTGGTTCCCATACAACAGAGACAATTGTTTTATGAAATAAAATTCATTGTTTGTTATTTGTAAGTATGTACTTATAACATTGAAGTAAAATCAAATTTTATGGCACAGGCTATATGAAATGAAGCTGGAATGAATATCATATGTAATATATCCTGTTTAATTATGTCATAAAAGAGTAGGAATGTCGATGACGACAGCCGTTGTTCTGTCCCAGTTTCATTTACTCTCGAGTTGTTTTTCTATACTCCAAGTTCTCTGTCTTTTCAAATGGTCAGGTTCAAACTGATATCAAAGGACGATCTTTAGAAAAGCATAAGATGCATATACGAGGGAGGAGCCCACATGTCATGCGTCCCAGACTGGCCTGCAGAGAATCAAAATTTAATATTTCACTATTGCCATTCCATGATTTCTGTTATAATATCCTAACCACTATGTAATTCAGTTCTGCGATCAGTCATGGTAAACAAGCAAATAATTGGTAACAGAGTTCTATCAAAAGTATTGCAATCCAATAAAATCCGACGAACCCAAGTATCACAACCCAATCCATACATTGAATCTAAAATACACCTTTCGGATGCTTAATCAATTGATAAATTTAAACAAATCAATGATTGGAAACTCACCGCAACATCTGATATTTGCACAGCAAAGATAATCGGAATTGTCAACGTCTTCAGTATGCAGATGGTACGCAAAATTAAATGTGTATATGTTTGTATAAACACAGGGACCTAATGTACACAATTATGAACAAAACTGTTACAATTTAAAACTTAAAACTGTCAAAGACTCTCATTCTTATTGTTTAGTAACTCAAATTAATGCAAAGCATGCAATTTGAAATTAGCAAACTTCCTTACCTGTGAACGATTAAAAAGACACTCCTCACAAAAAAGCAAATTCCATAACGACTCTGGCAGAATTCCAATGATAAAAGTCAGAAGAAGCAAAACGCAGGTAGCATTTATTTGGGAGAACCTCCGTCTAGTTGGAGTGCCGGCGCTCTGCAAATGTTATGAAACCATGTAGCATACATTTTTACATTTAGAAATATCCATGTAATAATTACAGTAAAATCCATTACAACTTCAATTTATAAATAAACTAGTTCCAATTATTCTAGTAAATGTGAAATTGTATATAAGTAATTTTTGTGCGTAAATAAAATCTCTCTTCAGTATCCTCGGCAGAGCTGCGGTCAAGTTCATGTTAAAACTTGTCATGTTCATGTCAAGGTCAAGTTCACGTCATGTTCGGTTTGACGATTATTTTAACTTGACCATGAAGCATCATGTTCGAGTTTACGTCAAATTTTCACTTGACGTTCAAGTCCGAATCATGTTCAAGTTCAAGTCTTCATCATTCAACTTGACAACATTGTCATGTTCATGGTCGGTTCAGCCAGCTGAAAAAACTTGAACATGAACATGTCATTTCAAGTTGATGTTAAAAACGATGAATAAAACGTGATTGCACGATATCCTTTATTTAAAGCTTGTACCTGATTTAAAATGTCAACGGTTTGCAAATAAGAGCATCTACAATACATACACGCATGTGTAAAAAACTCAACGTGATTATTCCCATCAACCGCATGGTAAAGTAAAGTCATCTCATAAAGCTGAAATACAGTAAATAAAATCAATAGCTAATAAAACTAAGTTAATTAAAAGTGGTCCACATTAATGCTGACTGAAAAAGTGTCCGGTGGTCAAAGTTTCAGAGAAAACCCTGGGGGAATGTTGATTAAAATATTATGGTTATGAATTTTGTCTATTGCATTTTAAGCTGACATAACAATGCATTCCAAAAGGTTACAATGTTGAGTCCTTACTTAATTTATTTTTTACCCGTGTAACTTTAAATTCGTGGTCATGTTCAAGTTCAAGTGCATGTTCGGGTCAAGTAACAGAGCTAACTTGATCTTCATGTTAGCACCATGTTCAAGTTCGCTGAAATTAACTTGAACTTTTCATACTTTCATGGTCAAGTTACGACGTGAACTTGAAGTACTCAGGTCATGTTCAGATCGTGGTTTATTTAAAATTGTCATGTTCGAGTCATGTTCATGTTCGAATCGCTGTTTGAACCGAACATGAACGCAGCTCTGATCCTCGGGGAGTACACCCCGCGCGGAAATTGGCTATGGAATACTATAGTTTTGAACTATAGGATTTATTAATAGGAAATTGGGACCCTTTCTGATATATGCGCTCCTATAGAAATGTCTGTAGTATCCTATAGTTTCTCCTATGAAGATTCTATAGGAATCCGACCAGCTCGCTCCTACACATATTACATTGATGCAGGTTTTGTTTGATGCAACTTAATAAACAATATTACAGAATCCTAAAACTACAAGTACTCAACCTGTATCACAATCATTAAAATGTTTTAATTTAATAATTTATTATATTTTTTATGGAAACATTAATTTTCTACAAACAAGGAACAAAACAAATTAAATAATCAATTCTTGACGTTCACAGTCCCGGATTTCTGAAATAAAAAAAATATATAAATGCATTAATATTTCTGCAACATATGTTACTGCATACAAAAAATCCCTAAATATGATTAAAATAATCTATGTATATACATATTGAAACAACTAATTAGATAAAAAATACTAGTAATGGTGTAATTAAAACTAATTCATAACGGTACGCTGCATGTCATTTTACTCCTTTTATAAGAATAATTAACCACTTTATAATACGTACATACGTATAATTATTTTGACTTCCAGATTTCTTAAACTAATAAATATAAACATTTCTAAGAGCTTACTACTATAGCAACACAATTATTAATATATTTAGTTTCTTAAGGAAGAGAACTACTATTGTGCTCTTAAAGCATAGAATGGGTTTTCACTGCGATGTATGGAGCACTAATAATTATCATTAATTTGACTACCTAAAATAAATAACTTGAAATAATTGAAGTACTCACTAGAAAGGAATCCAAAAAGAGTTACAGGTCACACGAGAGTCAACACCCAAGTCTCTGCAACGTGTCTCTTAAGCATATGCTGTGATCCGGTGCTGCAGTTAAAATATTTTCCCGCTGGAACTAAATATCGCGCAAGTACAGAGTGACATGCGTAGAAACGTCTTTCTGAACGCTACAGGATTCCCATAGGAGAAACTGGTGGCCCATAGGAAATACCTAAACCTTTCCTATCGTTGCGTAATTCTTACATGATAGGAGATTTAACTATAAGAAACTAAAGTTACCCATAGGAAAAATCTAAACGTTTCCTATTGATACTCTATTCCCATAGTTTCCTAAGCTGGATTTACGCACGGGACTGTACACACACATCCCTTGAAATGTTGAATGCATTCAAGAAATCTTTTACAATTAAAAATAAATACACGATCATATTTACACGATAATTTCCCCTTCTCCTGTAATTAGAAAAAGTTTCGTATGTCCAATGTCCCGTTGGAACAACAAGCAGGGTTTATTCACTTATAAGCTAATTGGAATATTTCGAATCTAAATTATTACAAAATTTCCGGGATTCCCAGTTTGGGTTAGTAGAAAAAATGAAATTACCTGATAAAGGGCAGTAGTCCTAATACGACTGCTGATAAGTTGACGAAAGCAGAAGTAAAACAAGAGTGTTGTTACGAAAGAAATGAAGGAGCAAAGGAAATAAATAACTTTCCACAACAATCCATGCAAAACATGAAAGCCCAAGCAACTCCCTTTCATGGTCAAAATTCGAGATATAAAAAAATATGAAGAGGTTCCAAGAATGCTCGCAAGCCAAATTGTACACACCAGTTTTCGAACTGTTCCAAAAGTCATAATACTGGTGTAATTTGTTTTCGCTAGGGTCATCCATGCATTAATTTGTATTGCAGGAAAATGAAGGGCTGAAATTAAAGAGCACGCTTGAAACACAATGCGTAAATTTAAGCTTAAACAGAATTCACTACCGTCATTTTGAAATAAGGCTGGCATAGCATCATCCAGTAACAAATCAACAGTAATCAAAATTCCTATCAATAAGTTCACAAAAATAAGTGATATATTTAGATACAATCCAGGAGGAAAAGGCCTTTTGCACCACCATGCCGACAGGAAAACCATCAAATTCACTCCAACTGAGACAATACACAACAGAAACAGAGCAAAGAAAAAATGTGTGAAAGATGGGCTTAAATAGGGTGGCGAAGAAACATTTCTTTCACTCTCATCCTCCCAGAAATTACTTTTCTCTAAATTTTCCAGCTCCATGCTCCATACGATACATCTGTTTTAAATTCAGTTCAACCTGCTGAATATTAATAATGTAGAGACTCAGATTGTACATGCTTTTTAGTTGCTCCACTATTCATAACAAATTGAATGGAATACATAATTTTCTGGAAATGGTCGTAGTTCTTTCTCGTTTTAAAAATATTTTTAAACGGATTCAGAACCTCAACTTAGATTTCAATTATTGAATACTTGGACATTAAAAGTTTCGATACAAGTTATGCTTCAAGACCTTAATTCTTATGTAGTGAACGAATTTTAACTGAAAATGCGTTACGAAATATTTTAATTTATTTAAGTATTTTTAAAAACTCATACCAGGTAAGAAGTGCCGTTTTAAGAGAAGGACTATAATTTCCTGTAACATGTAATTAATTTCCGTCGGATTACCTTTTTGTTCGTCTAAATTATTGAGGAGTGAGTTTCTGAAAATAAAATATTTTTTTTACACAAGCATATCATGAGAGGTAAGAAATTCAAGAGCAGTTAATTAAAGTTCTAGTTAAATTATTAGAGAGTTATTGTGTTCATGCTTTGAATTTCAACTTTGAATCCTTGTCTCATCTTTCGGCTTAAAATTCGGAATGGGATGTAAATTATACTTGACTAATGACAGATCAACAAAAGTGTCTACTCTGAATCAAACTAGAGCATCTCGGGGGGTTAAAATTTGCGGGTAAGCCCGTAAAACGCCCGGGCTTCGAGCGGGTACGGGTAAAATTTATTACACTTTACGGGTTACGGGCGGGTACGGTCTTTTCGATACAGTTAAAAAAGACCGTAGAAAGCCCGTGAAAAAATACATGTGTGGTGCATGCTGGATCAGGGATTGTAAAAATACATAACTTGAATACATGAAACAATTTTCAAACGTTTTTACCTTTTTAAATTTAATTTTACCTTTAAAACAACGCCTTGACATTCAAACATTCAATGTCAACGAATTAAATTACAGGAAAAATACGGAAGATTGCAAGTTTGAAAAAAAACTTAAACAGATACTAGTTGAACATAGGTGTCTATAAATTATGTGAAGTGCAATGAGTGCAGGGATATTTTAGCAGGCAATCGAGCCAAGGAGGGACATCAACTCTGGCCAAACATAATTATAAGAATTCTGCAGTGGAAGCAACCCCAGCTCTCACCAATTTCAGTCAAACAAAGGCGAAAAAAAATTGAATAAGAAAATTGTTCTGGGTCTAGTGGTGGGGCTAGTTCAATTTGGTTCGTAAAATTCAGTTTAGTTCGGTTCACAAAATGAACTGAATCGAAAATAAAAATTTCAGTTCAGTTAGCTATTCTTCGGTTCAGTTCAGTTTCCTCTATGAACTGAAGCTGAACTGAACTGAACTGAATATGTATATATATAGAGATATTTTAAATAAGGGGTATACAGTTCTTTGTATCCCACTTTAATCTGATTTTAAATATATTCAATCTAGTACGTTTCTAGCACTGCAAATGCAATCAAATTTTACGTAGATATTCCTTAAAAAGTAACAGTCAGAGATAAGAAGTGCGTCATATAGAACGACAGAAACAGACTTTATTGTGCATGCGTAACAGTCAGTTCAAACGATTCAGTTCAGGTTTTACGCTGGAACCGAACCATTCAGTTTAGTTTGTGTATCAAACTGAACCAAAATTTGTATGAACCAAACTGAACTGAAATTTTCAGTTTTGAACTGAACTGGTCCGACCACTATCTGGGTCTATAGCTATGAATTTACAAGCTGGACTGGTATTAGCGTGCGGGCTACGGGCTTTTTTAAATTTTACGGGCCGGGCCGGGCTTTATTGTTGAACTTTAATTTTGGGCCGGGCGGGCACGGGTAAACATTTACGGGCCGCGGGGGGGGGGGGTATGGGCCTAAAATATCCCACGGGCAGATGCCGGTAGTGGAAAAAGTTCGGTATCCTGGTATCCAGGATACTTGGGCAAGGGACCCTCACCAGTCGGGCAAATGGATTTGTTGGGCAAGTATGACTCAGTTGGGCAAATGAAAATTTGCATACCTACTAGGGGTCGAATTTTTTTTTGAAATTGAGTTGGGCAAATGAAATATTTAGTACCTACTAGAGGTTCAGTTGGGCAAATGAAAATTTTCATCTACTAGGGGTCGAATTTTTTTGTGAAATTCAGTTGGGCAAATGAAATTTTTTGTACATACTAGAGGTTCAGTTGGGCAAATGAAAATGTTCATACCTACTAGGGGTCGAATTTGTTTTGAAATTCAGTTGGGCAAATGAAATTTTTTGTACATACTAGAGGTTCAGTTGGGCAAATGAAAATGTTCATACCTACTAGGGTCGAATTTTTTTTGAAATTCAGTTGGGCAAATGAAAATTTTTGTACCTAATAGGGGCCGATGTTTTTTTGAAATTCAGTTGGGCAAATAAAAATTTTTGTACCTACTAGGGGCCGATTTTTTTTGAAATTCAGTTGGGCAAATAAAAATTTTTGTACCTACTAGGGGCTGATTTTTTTTGAAATTCAGTTGGGCATTTTTGAAATTCAGTTGGGCAAATGAAAATTTTTGTACCTACTAGGGGCCGATTTTTTTTGAAATTCAGTTGGGCAAATGAAAATTTTTGTACCTACTAGGGGCCGATTTTTTTTGAAATTCAGTTGGGCATTTTTGAAATTCAGTTGGGCAAATGAAAATTTTTGTACCTACTAGGGGCCGATTTTTTTTGAAATTCAGTTGGACATTTTTGAAATTCAGTTGGGCAAATGAAAATTTTTGTACCTACTAGGGGCCGATTTTTTTTGAAATTCAGTTGGGCATTTTTGAAATTCAGTTGGGCAAATGAAAATTTTTGTACCTACTAGGGGCCGATTTTTTTTGAAATTCAGTTGGGCATTTTTGAAATTCCGTTGGGCAATTTTGAAATTCAGTTGGGCATTTTTGAAATTCAGTTGGGCAAACGAAAATTTTCGTACCTACTAGGGGTCGAATTTGTTTTGAAATTCAGTAGGGCATTTTTGAAATTCAATTGGGCAAATCAAAATTCTTGTTCCTACTAGGGGTAGAGTTTGTTTTTGAAACCTAGTTGGGCAGGTGCTACTGTCAGTTGACCACCCCTTTATGGTTGGGCAATTGGTCCTTCTTTTAGGATACTTGGGCATTTGGAACTTTTTCCACTACCGGCTGATGCTATAAATCAGACCTCATCATCATCCACAATTTCTATTATGTTTTACCCAGGGGTCGGATTTTTGTAAATCTCCCTGGAAGATTTTTTTCATCTTCCCTGCTGGTCATGATGTCCCTGTTCGAAGAACGTTTAAAACTCCCTGTTGTCAAAATAATTTTCGTAATACACCCCAACAAATTCAAAAATCCCTGCTGAAAAAAAAAGGTCAACAAATTTGAACATCCCTGTTGACAAAAATCAGTTTCAGTAAAACACCTCAACAATTTCAAAAATCCCTGCTGGCAAAATTTTTTTTCATAAAACACCTCAACAATTTCGAAAATCCCTGCCAAAATAAAGGTCAACAGATTTAAAAATCCCTGTTTGCAATCCCGTTTGAAAATTTCCCTGCTGAAAAATTTTTTTCCCTGGGAAGATTCTTCCCGTCTTCCCACATGAATCCGACCCCTGGTTTTACCGGTCTTATATACACAATAATTCCTAACATACTGTAGTTACCAACTGTCATCCAATTTTCTTTAAATACTGTAAACGTTATGTTCAAGTGAGCAGACAGTAAAGTATTTTCCAATTACAATTTGAAGGCCTTACAGCTTAGGAAGTTCATTGTATGGAAGGAACACAAGAAATTCCTTGCAATAAATGTCCTGCAGTCGTTTAATGCTTGTTTTTGACTTTACCCGACAGTTCTGTAATCCTGATTGTTATATGATTGTTAATGTTTGTACACTTGTACGGACATAGTAAAACTCATACATATCTACAATTAATTACAACAGGAGTGAACACAAAAGTCCATTCCATGTTATGGGGCACTGTGATTAACAATTACAAATACGGGTGGAATCAATCCGAATCTCATGTTACATATGTCTTTTTTCAGTGAGCAGTCAACCAGTTTCACATTTATTTTCCATCGACAGTGAATCCCCGATCACATTTGATTTATACAGCGCACTCCGTCAATAAACAGAGGGTGGACAGTAATTCGGGGCGTGTGATTACATTTGAAATCCACTGTGAATTAGATGACCGAGTGAAAACTCATGTTCTCGTACTGGGGCTGTCCGTTGAAGGAACTATTTCCCTATAAGTTGTATTTTGTCATAGCAGTTACACAAATACGAAGGGATTTGTACAATACTTCTACTACTCCTATTACGACATGTGTTAAAACATAAAATGCTCTACTGACCAAATGCATTTCCACGAGTGACCCTTCAACGTATTGTAAAATTATAATCGGAATACAAACTGGATTGTTGGTTATAACGACACAATGAGGATCCCCCCAAAATGACCTGTACAAATTGTATCAACGTACATACATAAATACGTAATTTTAGCAATCCACTTTCGTTTCAGCTGTCAAAACACTGAATGCAGTCGACTCTCTTTACAACGACACCAATAAATCTCCCAAAAAGTGACGTTATAAGGAAACGACGTTATAGAGGCACTTAAAATAAATACAGTCAACTCTCGCTATAAGGGATACCTTTATAAGGGATTTCTCGATATAAGGGATCAGGATTTACAGTCCCGATTCCTATTTAAACAATGTATAACACTATGCTTATAAGGGATTAGTACTTACAAGGGACAGATTTTTCCGGTCCCTTGAGCATCCCTTATAGCGAGAGTTGACTGTAACGGTTTAATTGCAAATTGTTCGTTTTTAGTTAAATTGGGATAAATAATAAATAAAATAATTAATATTAATTAATAAATAATATTATTTTTCAAAGTTTGACACGCCACCAACACTGTCAACAACAAAGGTCAGGATTGAATAAAGTATTATCTGAATTTTAATAAGACACTTCTCAGATCATTTACCAAAGTTTTCAAGCAGTGAAGAATGCAATTCTGTTAAAACTATTAATATCAGTTCTTCACTGGATGCGAAAGACAAAAACACGAGTTAATTTCATATGTATAAGTACGAGAATGATTCTTACCAATCTGAGGGGCTTTCACTGGAAAAGTGTTCTGGATCCTTTGGTCTCCTCACCGATTATATTCTTTCATGATATAACCTTTGGGGTGAAATCTCAACTCCTCCACTAATTTTAAAATCGTTTATAAAATCAGGGACTTCAAAATTCCAGGGCAAATGTCTATAAAAATGAGCAAAATTGAAATGCAAATGATTTACATTTTCACCCTAAACGCTGACCACTTAGTAGTTGTGGGTTGTGTCAATAATTTTTATTTAAAATCCAAATACCTAATTATGTAATTATTCTTAATGATAGCCCGGAAATTACCTGAAACGCTGGATTAATGAGTAACCGGTTTGACACAAATATTTTAGCTTGAATGAAATTAAACACATTTGTCAAGCTGAGCAGAAAACCAAAATATTTTGACGTCAAAACTTTGAAATACTTACTGTGTTAGAGGTATATTATCCACAAAATGGAATTTTCTTGTAATCACAGTCGCAAATGCAATGCTTTTGAATTACATCTGTCAATTTCCAAGGAAGAGATTACTGACATGGTGTGCACATTTTCAGAGACAGTGGAAAACTAAAACTGTACTGTAGTTAACTACAACATATAAAACAAACCAACCAGAAAATTGCATTTAAAAGGGGAGTTGTGATCTGTGTCTGTAAAAGACTCAGAAGCCCAACGGAATCAACCTGAATCCATTGATTTAGCGACGTTCAGTGAGGAATGATTGAATTTCACTTTTGTTTTCAGCTGGCAGTCATCAAACATTCCCATTTGATTTAAAGTTCACTCATTTTATAAAGACATCCCTAAAAACTATGAAGAACCTGAGTCACTACTGCTATTAACGGGGAATTTTTGACGATAGTAACTGAAAATTGATCGAAATATTTTGGTTCTATTTAGTGCGTACTTTACAATTATTGAGTAATGGACCCCTTTCTTTACAGAACATAATGTCAAAGCTGCTTGGCTTGGCGGAATAAATAATTTAAAATAACTGTATTTACCAGAATGTTGATTTACCCTGAAATAAATTGTCGTCATTTAAATTCAACTTTGCTGATTTCGGAAGCATTCTGATCTATTGTCTATAGAGAGCTTTCACTGTATTTTGGAACACACAATTACATTTTATCATCACCCTGAATTAGGATGACCAGGGGGAAATCTCATGTCCTCACTGGATGACTTTCTGTTGAAAGAATAGATTTGCATTCAGCTTTATTCCCAATAACAGCTGTGTATGCACTTGAGCCGTATTTTAAACATATCCTATAATTAAATGCAAGTGTTGAAATGCAATGAGCCGGCTACATTCTTTACGATTACCTCTTATTTTCAAGTGGAAATGAATCGGTTTACTTTTTGACAAGTCCGTGGAAAATTTGATTGTGAGGTGGAATTATGTCAACGTACGCGTTTTTTATTACACAGCGTGTTTTATTTCCGATGTGAGCTTTCAGCTACAAAATGGTGGTAGTGGATATTTATTTATTTTAATATTTACTTATTTTCCAACGCCTCTTCTATGAGCTAGATGAGCACAATCATTTCCCACACAACCCAGACAGCACTCTACAGTATTTGTAAAACATTTGATTCCCTTAATTTCTTGCAGATTTATTACGCAAATTTTTTTCAAATCTTGACCTGTTTCTCTTCTCGTCATATCCATAATTCTCTACGTAGAGACATATCGAATAGTTCCCTGGGGGATGTATAAAAACTGGGCTCACAGATAAAGTTCAAGTAGAGACATTAGATTACTATTGGATAATCATGGGTTAAGATTACCGAAAAGGTTAATTTTGTAAATGTACAGGAGTTGGTATTCCCCGTGCCCAGCAATTGATAATAATTAATAATTATTTAAAACAAATCTTTCATTTCGGAAAATCGGAAGAAAATTTGATACAAAAAAAAATGACTTGTACATTTTCAATTATCCTTTTCACGCTTACTTCAAATTACTTCAAACTTGTAGATTGAACGGGAGAGTACGGGAAATATTTTTTAAAACTCAAACCAGGTAACAAGTGCCGTTCAAGAGAAGGACCGAAATTTTCTGTAACTTGCAATTACTTTCAGTCGGAGTACCGTCGTGTTCCATTACTTTATTGAGGAGTGAGTTTCTGAAAATAAAATATTGGTTTTGCACAAGCATGTCATCAGTGGTTGAAGAGCAGTTCATTAAAACACTAGCTAAATTTAAAAATGAAATCCAGTTAGTCAGAAAGGTATGGAAGCCAATGATATTTTGCGGGTTTTAATTTTTCCTGTGAGTCATATTAAATATTACAGAGTTATTGTTTACACTTTAAATTTCATCTTTGAATCCTTGTCGTATTTATCGCTTAAAATTAGGGAGATTCTCGCTGTAGCTTTTCTCTTAAATTATACTTGACAAATGGCAGGTCAACCAAAGTCTCTACTTTGAATCAGGCCTAAATTCTAATAAACACAGCAACAACGGAAATAGCTTTCTATCATCATCCACAAAATTTCTATTAAGTTTTAACAGTCTTACATAAACAATAATTCCTAACATACTGTAGTTACCAGTTAGATGGTAAAAATAATTTTAGCGGGAGTCAGAATCTCAATTTAAATACAATAATAATTGCATACTTGAGCATTAAAAGTTTCGATACAAGTTATGCTTCAAGGCCTTCATTCTTATGTAGCGAACGAATTTTAACTGAAAATGTGTTACGAAATATTTTCATATATTTAAGTATTTTTAAAACTTATACCAGGTAAGAAGTGCCGTTGTAAGAGAAGGACAAGAATTTCCTGTCACTTGTAAAATTATTATCCGTCGGAGTACCATTTTGTTCGTTTACATTATTGAGGAGTGAGTTTCTGTAAATAAAATATTTGTTTTGCACACACATATCATCAGAGGTAAGAAATTCGAGAGTAGTTAATTAAAATAGTACTAGCTAAATTAAAAAATGAAGTCCAGTTAAATAGCAAGGTATGGAAGGCAGTGATATTTTATGGGGTTTATATAATGTTTCCCGTGAGTCATAATAATTATTAAAGAGTTATTGTGTTCGTACTTTGAATTTCAACTTTGACTCCTTGTCTCATCTTTCGGCTTAAAATTCGGAATGGGATGTAAATTATACTTGACTAATGTCAGATCAACAAAAGTGTCTACTTTGAATCAGACCTCATCATCATCCACAATTTCTAAGTTATGCAGGTCTTATATACAAAATAATTCCTAACATACTGTATAGTTACCAACTGTCATGCAATTGTCTTTAAATACCGTAAACGATATGTTCAAGTGAGCAGACATGTTTATGTAGTTTTCCATTACAATTTGAGCACCTTACAGCGTAGGAAGTTCATTGTCAGGAAGGAACACCAGAAATTATTTGCAATAAATGTAATTACTGAAGTCGGGTAATGCTCGTTTTTGACTTTACCTGACAGTTCTGTAATGCTGATTGTTATGTGATTGTTAATGTTTGTACTTTTGTACGGGCATCGTAAAACTCCCGAATTAATTACAACAGGAGTGAAAACAAAATTCCATTCCATTTAATGGGGCACTGTGAATAACAACTACAAGTACTGATGGAATCAGTCCGAATCTCATGTTACATGTCTTTTGGCAGTGAGCAGTCAACCAGTTTCACATTTATTTTCCATCATTTAGCTTCATCACCGACTATATTCTTTCGAAATCTTAGCTGCTCCAATAATTTTAAAATCCTTTATGAAATCAGGGAATTCAACATTCCAGGGCACATGTCTATAAAAATGGCCCATAATGAAATGCAAATTATTTTCATTTCCACCCTAAACGCTGACCACTGAGTTGTAAGTTGGGCCTAGAATTTTTATTTAAAATCCAACTTTGTATTCCTAATGATAGTCCAGAAATCCCTGCAACGCTGGAGTACTGCGTAACTTAATTGTCACAAATATTGAAATATATATCACTAGCACTGCACAGCCAGCTATCGCTGGCTTCGAAAGTCTTTATAGTTTGTTGGTTCAGTTGCATATCACATGAGTCAGATAAAACTGAATTTGCAGTAGATATATATAAATATTCTAGAAAAAATGCGAATAATAAGAAGCATAAACAGCCATCTGTTTCGCCAATGGAAAATACGAAACGGCATTTGTAAATACATGAATATTACATTCCGCAAATAAGAAGGGTAGTTAGCCTTTAAGGTAATTGGTACTCGCAATCGTAAACCGATAGAAGTTTTTAAACTTAAAGGGGAGAAATCGAAGATTTAACTTTCATCATCGTCAAATCAGATAGCGGATCCAGCCACCGCCTGCGCCAGTGGTTAACCCCCATTTCCCAATAACAACACCGACGCAGTCTAGTGGCTTGATCCACCAACATTAAAATTCTATTATCGAAATAAAAAAAATCAAATCGAATATTTATTTAAATAATGATATTTGCATCTGAAATACATTTTCGTATGATTATATATAATCTAACATTACAGAACTTCTTTAAATACACAATATGCAATTTTTACTCACGAACCAATAAAGCGCGTTTATGAGAGAGAGAGAGTGAAGATTTAAAAATGCACTCTCATCGTCAAATTCCAGTATGATGAAAGCCAGTTAGTTGCCTTAGTAAGGCCTTTTTTACTGCATTTTTTTGAAATAATTAAAAATCCAATAAATTACAAAATGTCAAATTAAAAACTTAATTACTTATATACCTTCACTTTTTAGCATTGTTTCACCTTGTTTGGCAGTAACAGTTACAACAACCTTGATATTTTCTTTAGACTTACCCTTTGAAAAGCAATCTGCAGTTGTCCATGTGAAAAGAAATGCTAACTTTATAAAAAAGTTGCAATTTAAAAAATGTCCCCGACATTTATTAACTCTCTTTGCAAACTTCGCAAAGCATACTCTAATAGGAAACTGTCTTCTCTGTAATGTAAATGAGTAGTCAGTAGTCACCGTTTAAGTTGTTACAAATGTAGCCCATGACAATATCACCGCCCTTGCTACTGTATAATGCTTTGGTGTATCATTAAGCCATTTAACCTTTATGGTAGTCTGTACTCGCGAACCTATAAAGCGCGCGTATGAGAGCGAAGATTTAAAAATGCCCCTCTCTCATCATCTTCAAATTATAGTATGAACTAGCGTAAACAGCCATCGGCTTCGCCAATGGAAGCTACATATATATTTCATATGCATAAGCCGTTTAGCAATTTGGTAGTGTGTACTTGCGGATCTATAAAGTGCGCTTAGAAGAGAGAGAGCGAAGATTTAAAATCCTTTCATCATCTTGAAATTATGGTATAGGATACCATGAATTAAATAAAATACACATTTGACAAGCTGAACAAAAAACCAAAAATATTTTAGCGTCAAGAATTTCAAGTACTTACTTCGTGATCCACAAAATAGGTATTGTTAGAACCGTCGCGAATGCAATGCTTGAATTACATTTTTCAGTTTCCAAGGACGAGATTACTGACTTTGTGTGCACATTTTCAGAGACAGTGGACCATCCAAAGTACTGCAGTTAACTACAATGTAATAATAAAACAGATCAACCAGAGAATTTTCAATTCTATTTAAAATTGGAGTTCTAGAAGACTCAGAAGCCCAATGGAATCAACCTGGATTCTTTGGTATAGCCAGGTTAAGTCAGGAATGATTTTTAACTTTTGTTTTCAGTTGGCAGTTTCATCAAACATTCATTCCCAATTGAATTAAAGTTCACTCATTTTATAAGGAACTCCTAAAAACAATGAAGACAGAACCTGAATCTCTACTGGTTACATTCTTTACGATTACCCCTAACCGCATTTTCAAGTAAAAATGAATCCAAAAACTTTTTGTTAAGTCTGTGAAACATCTCAAATTATGTCAACGTACGCGTTTATTTTTACAAATGGTTTTCTATTTCCGAGTTGAGCTTTTCGCTACAAAATGGTGGTGGTAGTGGATATTTTTTTATTTTAATATACACTATACATATTTTCCAACACCTCTTATATGGGCTAAATGAGCCCAATCATTTCCTATACAAGTCAGCAGGGAGGAAATATCAGGAGAATAAAAATTCCGATTACAATACTTTAAACTTTCGGATTCTTTTTTGATTCCGATTCGAATTCCGATTCCTATTTTCAACCCTGCAACCCAGACAGCATTATACTTACACTATTTATAAAACATTGGATTTCCTTATTTTCTAGCAGATTCCTTAAAACTAACTTTTTCAGATCTTGTTTCATTTCCCGTCATAATCATAACTCTCTACATCGAATAGCTCCCTGGGGAATGTCTAAAAACTGAAATCACGGATGAAGTTCAAGTAGAGACATTAGTTTTTACTATTGGGTAATCATAGGTTAAGACTAACGGAAAGTTAAATTTTGTAAATGTTTGCAGGAGTTGGTATTCCCCCCAACAGTAGTACATTTTGGCTTATTTAAAATAAATCTTCCGATTCCGAAAATCTGTAAGAAAATATGATATAAAAGGGTAGTTACATATTTTTTAAATAATATAATTTTCTGTATAATTTATCGTTTTCACGCTTGTGCAAAAATTCAGTTTATATCTTATGTGAATAAAAATTACCTCAAACTTGTAGATTGGAAGGGAAAATTGTTGTGAATGGTTCTGGCAATAGTTGAAAGCATGAAAAACTATTTTCTATTGCGAGCAACAAGAAAGGGGGAATTGCGTGTGACGTAATTCTGTACAATTTTAATGAAGTTACCAGGGCTGGAGTATTCGAAAAAAAAATGAATTCAATTCTAATTAAAATTGCTTGCACCAGATTCAAATACGATTAATTAAATATAACGAAAATATACTGCGAACAATTAAATACATTGCATTACGCGTATTTAAATTTAGATTAAATTATCAACTCATTCAGAGCCATTTTAATGTAGTTACACGATATTTATTAGTTTAATTTGTGAGACTCTCAGTATTACGCTGCTAGTTAGCCCTCTCACTTTACTTACTTTTAATTGTTGATCTTCAGATCAAATCTTGCTTTTTGATGTCCCAGAATAAATAATAATTATTATAGCTGATGGGTTATTGTTTTTTCATCGAATTTATTCAATCACTGATTGTATAATTCAATAAAAGCACGATCATTCGGTCACTTCAAATGTTTAGTTTAGCTACATTTTTTGTGGATGACTACAAGCTACTGTAAACTCACAATAACATCCGACTCTACAGCAAACGTTTTGCATTGGTTCAGTTTTATGGTGCAGTTTATGCAGTTTTTTCAACCTTCTAATTGTAAGATCTGGGGTGATTTAACGTGTTACAGTCGACTCTCTGTACCCCTAGTATTGTCGCAGAAACTACTGTCATGAGAGCGTCGGTGTAGAGAGGATCGACTGTATTTAAATATACGCAAGATTGGAAAATTGAAAATGCCCTGGCATTTTCGGCATTTTTATTTGATGGCGTTTTTGGCACTTTGGACATTTGTACCCTGATTTCTTCGATATTTTCTTTAGCTATCTTCTAATTTTGCATACTAAATCATAAAACAGTATTTTTAAATGAAAAATTGTATGGAAAACAAATAATTATTTTACATTTTATTTTATTAAAACCTCGTTTGCATGCATGATAATGTGACCTTATAAGACTGCGACACTGCGAGGAAACATTCACTATTCAAGATCCAAGTCTTTAAATATTTTGCAACGACAAGTTCGTATGGAATAAAGTTATAAAATCCAAAATTCATTATCAATGAAACTTCATTTTTTATAGAAATTTTTCTGCTGTATTTTTTACTATTATCAAAATTTAAAACATTCACAGGCAGCGGTCAAATTTTTCTTTTAAACCCCGGGAAGTCTTCTTACATGAAAGAGTTAAATAAATATTGGAAAATTTTTAAGGATTTTTGAAATCTTTTCTTAATCCATTTTTTAAACCACTGATCATAAATATTGAATTAGAACAATTATTGGATTTATTTTTGAAAAATCAATATTAAAACTTTCTACAGACTGGATAGGATTGAATATGTCATAAAAACTACGGATATGTTTACGCTAAAGGATCAATAAAATTAGAGGGTAAAAGTAAAATTTGTTTATAGTAGTAATAGTCCTAGGCTTTTCCGAAGGGATGGGTCGCTACCAACATCGTTTGATTTTATGGAAGTAAAATTATTCTTCATTCAGAATTTTAAATGCATTTTAACATGACCATTTTTAGCATATTCAGTTGTCATTATGGACCAAAAAATTCTGGATTTCTGTATTCTGGTAAATTTAAACAAAAATCGTGGGTTTCCATATAATTCGGAATTTTTTAAGTTTGATGAAAACTTGCGACTTTGTTTCTAGGCATGTAAAAATCACCAAAAATTTTTAAATTTCCGTTGTATATTTTGTCCGTCCATCCACTAAAAATTCCCATGTTAAAATAAATTTAAAACTCTCAATTTAGAATAATTTTGTTTCCGTAAAATCATGCCATACGTTGGTAACTTCTAAATGATAAAATACTATATGATAAGACATTAATTAAGAGTGCATCCGATAGTAAAATATCCCACTTCACAGGTGATTTCATCCAGTTATATTTTTACCATCAACGCAGGCATTAATTTAGGAACTGTGTACATACATGAATTTTTTGTGTAATAGTAACCTGGTAATTTCCGAGTGAATTGTTAAAACTTGATGATTGGTGTGAATGGACCTAAAATATGGGAATCACTGCATATAGTAGTTTGATGTTAGTTTGCAAAAACTTGTAATTAAAAGCGCAGGAAATAAATGCCTTAGGTACATATCATTTTAGCTTCTCAAATCAGAAGGCTGCATAAAAGTGGCAAAACTACAAAAAACAAATTCTAAGATTACAAATTCATGAAGGTACGGCTAAGTGGTTTTATTAGTTGGAATGTGTGATGAGATAATTAATTATATTTAAATGTACGTTGTAACCACTCACGTTGGTTGGTAAACCTGGAGAGGAAAAAACCAATTTCGATTTTAGGAAGACTTCGAGAACGAGAAATGAACCCTGCAATGACGCTATCCATAGATGTAAAATTTCAAAAAAAATAATTCGCACTTTATACACTGGGGTCCCATGAAGTTGGAACAGAGATGATTAAATTCTTTCAATGATGTTAATGACGTCAGAAGGGTTCGAATTAAAAAAGTTTCAATGGCATATTGTTAAGCACTTAATGGCGTTCCCTTGACATGCTCATAATTTGCAATAGCGCCATTAGTAAATTTTAGGCGGGCTTTGATGTAAACAAAGCCCGAAATTGCCCGTGCATAAATGATGGAACACGACTGACTATGGTACGATCTGAGCCGTATAACTGAAGGTACGTAATTTTATTTTAATTAAAATAAATCGCAAACACATTTTAGTATCCTTTAGAATTCCTTCATGCATTTTGACACATATAGGTCAAGATGGAACCACGAAGAAAGGAGATTCCAATACCGGTGAGAGAGCTAGTGATCGAGAAGTGGAGGAACGACGGTAAGGATATATGCATATTGGGTGGGAACCATTGATTTTATGGAAGGAAATATGAACCAACACTACTACCAATCCATAATCAACCGAAACGGGAAGCCATCAGCCCAAAACCTGGGACTTGGACGTCGATTTGTGTATTAAGAGGACAACGAACCCAAGCAAACGGTAAAGTCCACATGGGCCGATTTAAACAAAAGCAAGATACCAGTTCTGGAATGGACCCCCAAAGTAAGGATATCACCTCTATCGAACATAAGTGTTATCACATATGTCAGGAGCTGACAAAATTTCACATTACTGGAAAAAAAGACCCGAAAATCCGAATTAAGGAGAGATGGGACAACATACCCCCCGAATTCACCCCGAACTTCGTCAGCTCCGTCCCACGGTGCCTAAAAGTTGTCCTGATGGCAAACGGGTGGAATACTACGTATTAGTCAATCGGGATGTGAAGTTTTATCGCGTTTAAAACCATTTTTCTCTTTTGTTCCAACACTAATGCACAGGGATAATTGGGTACTTTTTCGTTTTTGTTCGTTTTTTCATATAAAAAATTTTTATTTGCAAAATTTTTTTGCAGATCTATAATCAGCATAAAAAATAAATAAAAGCAAGAAAAAACAATATAGATAAGTACTAAACTCTAAGATTATTTAGACCCTGAGTCTCAGAGTTTTCGTTGTTCCAACTTCATGGGACCCCAGTGTATGTTATACGCACTTAACTGAAGTCATATTTCATGAGAAGTACAAATTATTGGATGCTGAAAGCCCCAAATGGTTGTAATTTGTTTCGAGCAATTGATAGCGTTACATTTTGCTTCTGTTTCCTTGGCGAATTTATTTTTTGTCCACATACTTCATTTATTTTGAGATCCCAAACTCCTCTTCCGTGATTTGGTATACAAAATCAGTCGGAAACTTCATATTTAAAATCCAGGTCAACTTGTTGTAAATACCCACAATATCAGAAATACATATCTGTAGAAATTGACAATGAGAAAATTGTATATAATATTTAAAGTGCAAGCGTAATGAGTGGTCAACAATGGTATAACATGCAGAATTGCTATAGCGACAGAATTTCTAAGGGTCGACGAAATTTACTTTACAACAGAATTTTGACTTTAAAATTTATAGAGGATATTTTTACTGATTGTATAATACTAAATTGAAGATTTGAAGTGATGAGTTGATGTTTAGACTTGGAAGTATTAAGTTGAGTGCCAGTAGTAATTATATGAGTTTAAATTTGAACCCTGGATTGTCAGATCGTATAAAACGTGTCCCACCTTTGTTGTTATTCAAAACCTCTAGATAAATCATAGAAGAAAGTTGAGCTAGAATTTATGCTGGTCCTGTACTTTCCAATGCACTTTATCGATAGGCAGATATATACGCTCCCTGATCTTATATAATATGCATCATTTAGCAGGATACAGGTATGGGATGCGACAATTGTCAGCAAAGGTTTTCGAAAATATTTCCGAAATATTTAATGCATAAATATTTTGATGATTATTTGACAAATAAAATATGTAAAATGTTCTAACTAACATGGTTTATATTTACTGATTTTCAAATCGACTGGACCGTATTCGTGGATGCCGAAGACTTTAATCCACTCTTCTTGTTTTCATTTTACCATGGATTACAATACCCAAGTGTTTTATCACAAACCCCGCTGCAGCACTGTCTGTTGGACCAGCAGCGTCCATCATTAGGTACACATGGTCCCTTATTTGAAGAACGTTTATTAGATAAAAAGACTTGCATTTTGCATTCAATAAACATGTTTGACTGAATTTTAATAGTATATATTAGTTTTCAAAATATTTGTAATCAGATTACACCGCCGATAGGTGGTCCAGGAGTGGGTGGAGATCCAAAGGTAGCGATGACCATTAGTCCGACCACAATTACAATAATTTTGAGAAGTTGTTTTTCGCTGCAAGTATTGATTATTTAATTTATTCAAACAGCCCTTGCTTCATGATATCAAGACAATGCAAACAACCTAATCCTACTGAAAAATCCAGTTTATCTTTCAAGTTCTACCATTGTATGAATTACCTTATTAGCTTCATTCTTGCACAGCTGTTTATAATATGCTTGATTAGTTTTAAAATTTAAAATCTGGAACACTAGTAGTGTCAAATCAAGTAATTATAGGATTCCTAATGCCGAAATAAAATGTTTAAAATGTTTTAATACAGATTCCTTTGGTTTCCATACAACAGAGACAATAACTATTGTTGTATGGAGTAAAAACCAGTTTTGTAAAGTAATTATGATATTAAAGTAAATTCCAATTTTTATGACACATAGGCTATCGGCAAAGACATCATTTGAATTGAAGCTGCAATGAATATTAAATGGAACATCGCATGCGTAATTATTTCGTAAAAGAGTAGGAAGGTCAAAGACGTGAGGCCATTCTTCTTTCCCAGTTTTATTTACTCTCGAGTTGTTTTTCTATAATTACTCCAAGTTCTCGGTATTTCCAAATGGTCAGGTTCAAACTGATATCAAAGGACGTTCTTTAGAAACGCATAAGCTGCATACACGAGGTAGGAGGCCACATGTCATGCGTCCCAGACTGGCCTGCACAGAATCAAAATGTAACATTTTACAATTTATATTCCAGGATTTTTGTCAATGGTAAAATTATATCCTAATCGTTGGAGTTCAGCGACCAGTCCTGGTGACAAATATTTGGTAAAAACCTATTCAAAAGTATTGCAAGCCAATGCAATCAAACCCACCCAATAAGTATCACAACTAAAACCATACATTGATTCTAAAATAAATCTTTCCGGCTGCGTAAATATTGATGAATTGAAATAAATAAATTATTGAAGACTCACCGCAATATCGGATATTTGAACAGCAAAAATAATCGGGATTGCCAAAGTCTTGAGTACGCAGATGGTTCGTAAAATTGAATGTGTGTATATTTGCATAACCACAGGGATCTAATGTACAGAAATTTATGAACAAAATTGTTACAATTTAAAACTAAAAACAGTCAATGAATCCCATTCATATTGTATATTACCTCAAATTATTGCATAGCATAAAATTTGAAATTATTTAACTTCCTTGCCTGTGAACGCTTAAAAAGGCACTCCTGACAAAAAAGCAAATTCCATAACGACTCTGGCAGAATTCCAATCATAAAAGTCAGAAGAAGCAAAACGCAGGTAGCATTTATTTGGGAGTATCTCCGTCTAGTTGGAGTTCCGGGACTCTGCAAATGTCATGAAACCATGTAGCATACCTTTTTTACAATTAGGAATTTCCACGTTTAATAACAGTAAGTAAAATCCATTGCGACTTAAATTTATAATTGAAAAAATTCCAATTATTATAGTAAATGTGAAATTGTATATGAGTAATTTTTATGTGTGTAAATAAAATCTCTCAAGTATCCTCGGGGATAGTACACTGAAATAGATACACACACATCCCTTGAGATACTGAATGTATGCAAACAGTCTTTTACAATAAATATTAACCTTAAGATCATATGTATAAAAAATTCCCGATTTCAGGAAATGTTTCCCTTCCCTCGTAAATACAAAAACAGTTTCTAATGCCTAATGACCCGTTGGAACCGCAAGCAGGATTTATTCACCTAACCTGTCTGTATATTTGGATTATTTCGAATCTAAATTGTTACAATTTTTTCGGGATTCCCAGTTTGGGTTAGTAAAAAATAAAATTACCTGATAGCGGGAAGTAGTCCTAATACGACTGCTGATAAGTTGATGAAAACAGAAGTAAAACAAGAGTGTTATTACGAAGGAAATGAAGGAGCAGAGGAAATAAATAACTTTCCACAACAATCCATGCATAGCATAAAAGCCCAAGCATTCCTCTTTCACAGTCAAGACTCCTGCTATAAAAAAATAAGAAAAAGTTACGAAAATTACAAAAAGCCAAATTGTACAAACAAGTTTTCGAACTGTTCCAAAAGTCATAATACTGGTGTAATTTGTTCTCGCTAGAGCCATCCATGCATTAATCTGTATTGCAGGAAAATGAAGGGCTGAAATTAAAGCACACACCTGATAAGCAATGCGTAAATTCAAACCTAAACACAAATTACTACCCTCATTTTGAAATAAGGCTGGTATAGCATCATCCAGTAATAAATCAACAGTAATCAAAATCCCAATCAATAGGTTCACAAAAATAAGTGATATATTTAGAAACAAACCAGGAGGAAAAGACCTTTTGCACCACCAAGCCGACAGGAAAACCATTAAATTCACTCCAACTGAGACAACACAGAACAGAAACTGAGCGAAGGAAAAATTTGTGAAGGATGGGCTCCAATGGGGTGGCGAAGAAATATTTCTTTCTTTCTCATCCTCCCAGAAATTACTTTTCTCTAAATTTTCCAAGTCCGCATGCTCCATTCGATACACCAGTTTTAATTTCAGTCCAACCTGCCGAATACGGATAATACAAAGAGAGCCAGATTGTACATGCTTTTTAGTTCCACTGTTCATAGTATATTGAATAGAGGGCAGATATATTTTTCGGGAAATTTTTATGGTAATTTCACGTTTAAAATATTTTTCAAAACTCATTAGGTAAGAAGTATCGTACCAGGAGAGAAGAATTCATGTCTCATTTTGCGCCTTAAAATTTGGGAGGGGATGTAAATTATACTTGACTAATGGCAGGTCCACAAAAGTGTCTACTTTGAATCTAGCCTAAATTCTAACAAACACAGCAACAACGGGAATACCCGTTGTTGCTACCCGTCATCACCCACAATTTCTATTAAGTTTTACAGGTCTTATACACACAATAATTCCTAACATACTGTATATATCTAGTTACCAACTGTCATGCAATTTTCTTTAAATACCATGAACGTTATGTTCAAGTGAGCTGACAATTGTAAAGTATTTTCCAATTACAATTGGAAGGCCTTACAGCTTAGGAAGTTCATTGTCAGGAAGGAACACAAGAAATTCTTTGCAATAATTGTCCTGCAATCGCTTAATTGTTAATGCTTGTTTTTGACTTTACATGACAGTTCTGAAATCCGGACTGTTATATGATTGCTAATGTTTGCACACTTGAACGGGCAGTGTAAAACTCATACATGTCTACAATTAATTACAGCAGGAGTGAACACAAAAGTCTATTCCATTTTATGGGGCACTGTGTTTAACAATTACAAATACGGGTGGAATCAGTCCGAATCTCATGTTCCATATGTCTTTTGGCAGTGAGCAGTGACCGAGTTTCACATTTATTTTCCATCGACAGTGAATCCCCGATCACATTTGATGTATAAAGTGCACTCCGTCAATAAACATACAATACAGAGGGTGGACAGTAATTCGGGGCATGCAATTACATTTGAAAATCACTGTGAATTAGATGCCCAAGGGAAAACTCATGTTCTCGTACTGGAGCTGTTCGTTGAAGGAACTGTTTCCCTGAAAGTTCTATTTTGTCATAGCAGTTACACAAATATGAAGGGATTTGTACTGTATTTTCTACTACTCCTATTACGGCATGGGTTAAAATGCTCTACTGACCAAGTGCATCTGCACGAGTGACCCTTCAGCATAAATATTGTAAAATTATAGTTGGAATAAAAACTGGATTATTGGACGTATGTATACACCTCGACAAAGCTCGTTATATATGGAGTGTGTCTATACACGGGAAACACTGTGTGCATATACTGAGCCGAATTTTCTTCTCCAATCCGCTTAATGAAAGTTCACGTAATTATACTCGACTGTCTCTATAATAACTCTCTCAATAGAGAATCTAAGGTTATAACGATACAGTGATGATCCTCCCAAATGACCCGTACAAATTGTATCAACGTACATACATAAAAACGTAACTTTAGAATCCACTTTCGTTTGAACAGTCAAAACACTGAATATGTAATAATATTTGGGAAGACAAAATCACGAATGAATTTCATGAGTATAAATATGAGAATGATTCTTACCCTTCTGAGGGGGTTTCACTGGAAAAGTCTTCTGGATCCTGTAGCCTGTCTTAGCTGCTCCACTAATTTTAAAATCGTTTATAAAATCAGGGACTTTAAAATTCCAGGTGTCTATAAAATGTTCCATATTGAAATGCAAATTATTTTTATTTTCACCCTTCACGCTGACCACTGATTGTGAGTTGTAAGTTGTGTCAAGATTTTTTATTTAAAATCCAACTAATTATGTATTCCTAATAATAGCCCGGAAGTATACATGAAACGCTGAGTAATGCGTAACCGGATTGACACAAATATTATAACATGAATTAAATAAAATAATTATACATTTGACAGCCGAACAGAAAACCAAAATATTTTGAAGTCAACACTTTCAAGTAGGACTTACAAAGTAAGAGGTGTATTATCCACAAAATAGAATTTTCTTGTAAGCACCGTCGCGAATGTAACGTTTTTGATTTACATCTGTCAATTTCCAAGGAAGAGATTACTGACTTGGTGTGCTCATTTTCACCGACAGTGGAAAACTAAAACTGTACTGTATTCAACTACAGCATATAAAACAAATCAACCAGAAAATTGCAATTCTGCTTAAAAGGGGAGTTGTGATCTGTGCTTGTAAAAGACTAAAGACTCAGAAGCCCAATGGAATCAACCTGGATTCATTGTTATTGAGAGGTTCAGTGAGGAATGATTGAATTTCACTTTTGTTTTCAGTTGGCAGTCATCAAACATTCCCATTTGATGTAAAGTTCACTCATTTTATGAAGACACCCCTAAAAACTGTGAAGAACTATTAACGGGGACTTTTATACCATAGTAAATGAAAATTGACCAAAATATTTTGGTTCTATTCAGTGCGAACTTTGCAATACCTTAGTAATGGACCCATTTCTTTACAGAACAAAATGTCAAAGCTGCTTGACTTGGCGGAATAAATAATTCAAAATAAGTGTAATTAATTATTTACCAGAATGTTGATTTACCACGAGAGAAGTTGTCATTTAAGTTCAACTTTGCTGTTTTCGGCAGCATTCTTATCTATTGTCTATAGAGAGCTTACACTGTATTTAAAAACACACAATTACATTTTATCATCACCGTGAATTAGGATGACCAGGGGGAAACCTCGTGTCCTCACTGGAGGATCATCCGTTGAAAGAATAGATTTGCATTCAATTTTATTCCCAATAACAGCTATGTATGCACATGAACTGTATTTTAAACATATCCTATGATTAAATGCAAGCGTTGAAATGCAATGAGCCCTTTACATTCTATACGATTGCCTCTTATTTTCAAATGGAAATGAATCGGTTTACTTTTTGACAAGTCCGTGGAACATTTGATTGTGAGGTTGAATTATGTCAACGTACACGTTTAATATTACACGGGGTGTTTTATTTCCGATGTGAGCTTTTTGCTACAAAATGGTGGTAGTGGATATTTATTTATTTTAATATTTACATATTTTACAGCGCCCTTTCTACGGGCTATATGAGCACAATCATTTCACACACAACCCAGACAGCATTATACACTGTTTATAAAACATTTGATTCCCAAATTGTCTTGCAGATTTCTTAAGCAACATTTTTTCAGATCTTGACCTGTTTCTGTTCCCGCCATATCCATAATTCTCTACGTAGAGACATATCGAATAGTTCCCTGGGGGATGTATAAAAACTGGGCTCACAGATAAAGTTCAAGTAGAGACATTAGATTACTATTGGATAATCATGGGTTAAGATTACCGAAAAGGTTAATTTTGTAAATGCATAGGTGTTTGTAATCCCCGTGCTACACAATTGATAATGATTAATGATTATTTAAAACAAATCTTTCAATTCGGAAAATCCGTAAGAAAATTTGATACAAAAGCATGACTGTACATTATTTTTCTCACGCTAACTTCGAATTACTTCAAACTTGTAGATTGAAAGGGAAAACCATTGCGAACGATTCTGGTTATAGCTGAAAACACTATTTTCTATTGTATAAGAAAGTGGGCGTAATTCCGTGCCATTGTAATGTAGTTGCACAATATTATTATAATGATTTAAGGTATTACAGCCGAATCTGTCTAGTGGTTCTATCGTCGCACAAACTCCTGTCATGAGGAGGTCGTTGTATTGAGGATCGACTGTATTTAAACATGTTACATTCATAGTTGTATGGATAGGTATGGACTAGGATTTTAAAATGAGTATAGATATGAAAAAAATTCCAGGTAACCTCTAAAAATTCTCCAAAATTTAATACTGCGTCCTCCCAATTTAACAAGGTCAGAGGGGCATTTTTAGCTACATTTTAGCCCCGTGACGTGCTGGCAATGCGACATATTGGAGATTGAGGGTTGGTGTACGTGGACCTAAAATATGGTAATCACTGCGTACTAGGTTCATATTAGTTTACAAAAATTTATTCTAACTAAAAACACAGTAAATAAATACCTTTGGTACTTGTCCTTTTGGTTTTTCAAATCAGAAGGCTGCATAAAAGTGGGAAAACTATGCCAAGGCATTCTAAGATAATAAATTCAGTAAGGCAGGGTTTAGTATTTTTAATGTTTGTGATGTGTAATGAGATTTTTTGTATTTAAATGTACGTTGTAAGCGTTCACATTGATTGGTTAGCCTAGAGAAGAAAAAAAATTTTTCGATTTTAGAAATAATTATTTAAACACAATAAAAAAAATATTGTCATTTGCTTCGGACAATTGATATTTTGCTTAGAGCTTTTGTTCGTGACGGGACGCCCGAGGGTTTCGGGATCGGCAAAGTTTCGGAACAAAATTTTTGTACTCGTGTTATTTCGGGACGAGGCGGAATTGTCTGCAGAATAAAAAATTGTCCCATTATATAGAAACCCTAATTTTGCATCTGTTTGATTGGCATACTTATTGTTAGTCCACATATGTACTTTCATTATTTTTTAGATCACAAATTCCTGTTCCATGATACGGTATACCAAATCAGTCGGAAACCTCATATTTAAAATCCAGATGAATTTGATGAAAATATCCACAATATCCTACATATCTCTAGAAAATGACGACGAGAAAATTACATATAACATTTAAAGTTCGAGCGTAATGAGTGAGCAACAACGGTATAACATGTGACAGTCAAATAGTTCTAATAGAATTTTTTAATTTTAAATTCAAAATTTGAATCAAAAAGGTTCTGTAGCTTTGTATACTTAATTTTTAAGGACCGGAAGTTAATTTACTACCGAATTTTGACTTTAAAATTTATAGATGATATAATAGATTCTATTATTTGGCTTACATTATCTATATTAAATATGCTAAAATATATGCAAGCTTTGGGCATCTAACCATAGATGGGCGTTTTTCTCCCCCTCTGCCTCTTTGTGCGAGGGATGGAATATAGCCTGCTCGCACTCTCCCTCGTCATCAATCGAGCGACATGTTACTGGTTGTCCTCGCCCTCGTGACGGGCTACTTTTAAAATACACCCTTCTCCCTCGCACTCATGAGAGCCCTCGTTATTTTATATTACACGTAAATAATCCCCCTACAATTTCCTACAATACCTGTGCCTTCAAATAACTTTTTCGCGGACACTTGGTTAAAATATGACAACTTCAATATGTGTCGACATTCCCCCAGTTCTGAACGTACAGAACTTTCGGATAGCTTAGAAAGCTTAAAAAATTTCCTACAACCTAGTGTTCCAAATAAATTTAAAACGAAATTTTGTTGAAGTAAACTATTGTATTCAAAATAGTGCCCTTTAATGGTGCAGGTTTTACCAAGATATTTGGGTACGGGTACATCTTAGGTTTCTGGGTTGACATAATTGTAAAAAGTTTAAAAATTTGAAACATTTACAATGTTTTTCGATTTTGTCCTGAAAATAACGTAAAAACAAGTTTAAAATTCTAATTCATCTGTAAAAAGTGCCTATCTTCCTTATATTTGAATTGTCGGCAAAATGGAAAACTTTCAGTAGTGAAACTACAATATTTTGTTATAAAAGACATTTTTGTTGGTCTTTGACAATAATTTTTTATACTCGATTCAGTAGCTCAGAAAATTCCTATTATTGATCAAAGCTGTTTTCTACGTCTCTGGTTAATAAAGACTAGTCACAAGTAGGTTCCATAACCTCAGACCAGTAATATTCAATAGTAGGGTCTGAAAACAGCATTAGTCCAGCAAAGCCCTGGTGCCCTTGTTTACAACATGTCACCCGGACATCCTAAAATGAATTTTTTTTTCTGGAGTTTAATATGAGAAATTTTAACCTAAACAAGAGGAACTTTACTTTTAAAAATTAAAACTGGGATTTTTGTGCAGGTCCATAAACCATGTACCTAAGACGTTATGAAGTTGGTCTTGCTACAGAACAATATATAAATATTATATATTGTTATAAATAAATAAAAGATGAACACAGTTGTTGTTCGAAAGCTTGCTATTTATAATAAAAATGGATTCCATTGAAACCAATTTAAATGTGAAAAATATATGTTTGATTTTCGCATAACGATTAAGGTAAGAGAAGGTCATGAGGGCTTACATGTGTACTCTGCCTCCCTCTCTTTCGTTCACATCCTATTCATAGGTCCTCTCCCTCACGTTCATGAGGGCGCTTAAAATCAACGTTTACACGCCATCACCCACGCAGTTTGTGAGAGCGAGGACGAGGGAGAGGGCGAGGCATCCCTCAATCCCTCGTGAGTTTGCCTATGTATGCATCTAACAGACTTTCATCTTCAGGCACTAACAAGAAAGTAAGAGATAATTTGCACAATGGATAAAAATACAATTAAAAAAAATGCATTTTCTAGGAATGAATACGTTTTCTTAAAAAGTAGTTATAATTTGTGGAATTAAAAGCTTCCATATTTTTATTATATAAAATATATTTGTAACATATTTTGAAGATATGTTTACTAACTGAATAACACTAATTCGAAGATTTGACCGAAATGATGAGTTGAAGTTTAGACTTGGAATCGGAAGTATTAAGTTAAGTGCCAATAGCATGAGTTTAAATCTGAACCCGTGGATTAAGACAAGAACTCTCGCTGTGAGAGTACACAACGCTTTCAGGGTCTCCTTCATTTGTCTAAATGCCAGTGAATTGACCTGGTGTTACCAAATATTTTCTCAGCCCATGTTGTATACGGAGCTCTAGAAAAAAATTAGATTCCCTGCTTGTAACAAACATTCTTCCAGATTGTACAAAACTTGTCCCAACTTTGTTGTTTAAAACCTCTTGATAAATCATAAGAGAAAGTTTAGGTAGAATTCATGCTGGCCATGTACTTTCTAACGCACTTTATCGAGGCCAGTGTGTACGAACCCTGATCTTATATAATATGCATCGTTTTGTTGAAAGCATGTATGTATGTGATGCTACAATTGTCAGCAAAAGGTTTTCGAGATTATTTCAGAAAGATTTAATGCACAAATAGTTTCACGATTTGATAAATAAAAACTATAAAATGTACTAGCTAAAATTACACAGTTTATAGTTATTGATAATTAAATCCGGATTCGTGGATCCAAAAGACTTCAAACCACTCGTCTTGGTTTCTTATCACATTGTAATGCAATACCCAAACATTTTATCACAGATCCCGCTGCAGCACTGTTTGTTGGACCAGCAGCGCCCAGTGCATCGCATGGGTACGGGTAGTACCTGAGTATTTGGGTACAGGTACGGGTCCAGGTCCGAAATGGGTACTCTGTTTAAGTACCCAAACTGAATGGGTATTTTATGGGTACTAGCTATGTATACCCAAATTTTGAGTACAAAGCCGGGTATTGGGTACAGGTACAAACTTGGAAGTGTTTGGGTTGTACCTGACAGGAACAGGTACAAGCTTTCAATATACCTGGACCTGATAAATTAGTACCTGAAAATGTGGGTACTTTTACGAACAGAAATTCATCTTACGAGGCATCTAATGTAATAAGTGGCTCTCTCCGACCTAAAGATTTATTTTGCTATTCAGCGTGTTTTTTGAGGAATGCATCGTAATTTTTGAAAAGCATACGTTTAAGCAAATGAGATGGTTAACCAACTTAGCAAAACGTGCAAGCAATAAGTACATGTAATTACAACTTCCACTTGTGATTCAATCAGAATGAAGTTAAATGATATTGTGGTTATGGAGGATGACCCAGAAGTGGAAGATTTAATTGAAGATTGCAATACTTCAGATGTATTAGTTATAGTTCCAATAAGATGTCTATAGCTTTGCAAAAATTATGGCGAGGTTGAATTTTCTCTAACTTGTAATTGATGTGATGTAAATCATCGAATGTCATCATGTTGAGTCGTTTACAGTAATTCTTTTTAAAGTACCTGATTGGGCACAGGTACGCAGGAAACATTTTCAGGTACAGGCCCATATATTGGGTATATTTTGGGTACGGGTAAAATTCAGGTACAGGTACCTACTACTTGCAAAATAATCAGGTCCAGGTACAAACATTTATTTAATGGGTACTTATAATCAGGTACGGGTATGGGTACGAGTTTTGCCGGTACCCACTATTTGGGTCCAGGTCCAGGTACAGCATTTTTGTACCCATGCGATGCACTAGCAGCGCCCATCAATAGGTACGCATGGTCCCTAATATGAAATATTTTTATTATGTGAGACCACAATGTTACATTTAAGAACTGCATTTGACTGCATGCTTGTAGTATTGGTTTTCAAAATCTACGTAATTAGATTACACCGCTAATAGGTGGTCCAGGTGTGGGTGGAGATCCAAAGGTAGCGATGACCATTAGTCCGACCACAATTACAATACATGTAAAAAGTTCTTTTCCGCTGCGAGTATTCATTACTTAATTGAGTCAAATACGATCCTTCCTTTATGATGTAACAAATCTAATCCAACTGAAAATTCGGGCTTGTCTTTCAAGTTCTATGATTTTACGATTTACCTTATTAGATTCATTCTTGTGCAGCTGCTTATAATATGCTTGATTAGTTTTGAAATCTAAACTCTGGAACACTGGTAGTTCAAAACAAGTATAGGATTCGTAATGCCGAAATATAATGTTAATTTTAATACAGATTCCTTTGGTTTAGATACAACATAGATAATGGTTGTATGGAATAAAGTCCATTGTTGTAAAGTAATTATGATATTAAAGTAAAATCAATTTTTATGGCTCATTCTATCGGTAAAGACATCATTTGAATTGAAGCTGTAATGAATATCATATGGAACATAACATGTTTAGATAAATGTATCGTAAAAGAGTACGAAGGTCAAAGACAAGTCATTCTTGTGTCACAGTTTAAGTTATTATTGAGTTGTTTCCAAGTTCTGTCTTTTCAAATGGTCAGGTTCAAACTGATATCACAGGACGTTCTTTAGAAAAACAAAAGCTGCATACACGAGGTAGAAGCCCACATGTCATGCGTCCCAGACTGGCCTGCAGAGAATCAAAATTTAAAATTTTAGTAATTATCTATATTTCCATTCCAGGTTTTCTATGAGAGGTACAATTATTACATCCTATAACTCTATAAAAATATATATCATAGAATGAAATGGCCTCCCTGCATGCCCTCAAAGGGCAATTCAAAAAAATGTCTCGCTTCTTCCTACCAATGAATGAAGTCCTTAAAGATTGTTTGTCTTCTTTCAATTTTCAAATTAATCCATTATTCTTTCAGTCTTTTTCCAAAAATGTCCTCCTTCATTTCGAGCCTTGATTTATTGCCAAATTGTAGAAATCGTATCAAAACGTGCATGAATTTTGAAAACAAAGTAGTTTTGACAACAGCATCCTCACTTATGAGTGTAAGGAATGAACGTTCATACAAATATTTAACAATGTTCACATGCCACAGGTAACACCCGACTGAAGCATTTAATACATTCGAAGTTTAATTCTAACTTTAATATTCATTCTCTGGGTTGCAAAATCATTCAAGCGCCTTCAATGATGATTTATTTGAAGTTCAGCCTTCAAAGACATGGTGACGTCTGATCTGCATACCAGTTCAACGCCCAGTCATGGTAAAGAAACAGATAATTTGTTAGGAAAGTCCAATCAAAAGTATTTATTGCAATGTAACGAACCCAAGTATCACAACCCAAAGAATATACGCAGAATCTAAAATATAATTGGCTGCGTAAATATTTGACGAATTTAAACAAATAAATTAAAATATGAACAATTCAAAACTCATCGAAATATCGGATATTTGCACAGCAAAAAAATCGGAATTGCCAAAGTCTTCAGTAAGGAGATGGTTTGCAAAATTAACTGTGTATATGTTTGCATGAACACTGGAATCTAATGCATATACAGAAAGCCATGAATAAGATTGTTACAACTTACATCTAAACACTCAAAAATCTCTATCATATTGTATATTACCTCAAATTAATGCATAGCATAAAATTCGAAATAAGTAAACTTCCTTACATGTGAACGCGTAAAAAGGCACTCCTCGCAAAAAAGCAAATGGCATAAGGACTCTGGCAGAATTCCAATGATAAAAGTCAGAAGAAGCAAAACGCAGGTAGCATTTATTTGGGAGTACCTCCGTCTGGTTGGAGTGCCGGAACACTGGAAATGTCACGCAAACATATAGCATATATTTTTGCATTCAGTAATGCCCATGCATAATTACAGTAAGTTCCATTACGACTTTAATTACTGATTCATACCAAATTATAGTAAATGCAAAGTTTTATATGAGTAATTTTGCCGCTTACGGAAAATCTTTTCTCAGTATCAGTGCTCGGCACGGCTACGAAAAATCGGTACTCGTACCCGTATCCGTACCCGAAGTGCGGGTATTCCAATAACTGGTATATATACCCGTACCCATACCCGAGTATCCGGGTACACATTTTTCGTACCCGTACCCGCGATGTAATCTCAATCCATGTACCTGTACCCGTACTGTACCCGTACCCGAAAAATACTCGAAAATTGTACCCATACTCGGGTATCTCAGTGTCGTTCCCGTACTCGTACCCGGCTACTTTATCCAAATTTGTTTAAATGTCATACGTAGTACGTTATATGTAATAATGTATGGCACCTGAGTGGGTAATGTTGACTAGCTGGAGAGGTATTTGACATTGTATATTTTTATTGAAAAGTAGAAAACTAGAAGCGTTTTTGATTAGAAGTAAAATTATTGTTATCCCCTTTTGATTGTTTATGGGCTGATGGGCGAAGTATTTTATAACACCCAGTCCATATGTACATGCATTTTTGTGCGTAGAGATAACTAACATGCAGTTTTGGCTTCGGTCGACTTGATTTATTCGGATTTTCCACTAATCTCTTTCTCATCTCAGTAGCTCTGTGTAAATATAACTCATTAATACCTTGTTACAAATATCCGCCTTCTCCTAATGAACTACCAATTACACAAAATAACTTGCCATCCAACTCATCAGAACTCTAATTTTTAAAATGTATTTATTGTGGCTAATGAAGTATCACGTACGTGTCACACAGACTGTTTATGCAATTAGTGACAAAATACTACATTATGAAAACGTTTTGTATAAAATTTCGTTGAATCCTATTCTCCACTTCTATTTTGTTATTATTCCTCGTGTTTATTGATTTATTTTTCCTAGAACATGTTTCCATAAAAATAGATATATCTTATAGATATATAATTATATATATTTTAGCTACAGTCTGAAATACATTTACTGCATTTTGTAAGGTTAAAAGGGTATTAACAAAAAGCTATATGTATTCAGAATTGCTAGAAATATCGACAGAAGTTTCTAGCGGAAGATCCAAGCATGATGGCATAAAATTCATGAAAATGTCTCAAATCTCAGTGTATCCAAATACTCGCGTACAGTGGTCGCGGGTACAGGTAAATGACCCCATTATACACGTACCCGGTGGGTATATACCCATTTTGAAACCCATGTACCCATACCCGTATCCGTACCCGAAATTTTGAGCCAACCAAAGTGTACCCGGGTAGTACCCGGAATTATTCGGGTACACAAAATCGGTACCCGGGTAGTACCCATACCCGTACCCATACCCGTTTACCCGAGTATTACCCATACCCGTGCCGAGCACTGCTCAGTATCCTCGGCGTGTGCACTGTACACACACACATCCCTTACATATAATTATTTATTTTACAATGAGTAATAGCTATACATGATACTTTTCTCTTCCATTGTAATCACAAAAACAATTTCTTATGTCCAATGTCCCGTTTGAACTAAAAGCAGGCTTTATTCACTTAAACTATACTTGGATTATTTGGAATCTAAATGGTTACAAAATTTTTAGGATTTCCAGTGTGGGTTAGTAGAAAAAATGAAATTACCTGATAGCGGGCAGTAGCCCTAATACGACTGTTAAGAAGTTGTTGAAAGTAGAAGTAAAACAAGAGTGTTGTTACGAAAGAAATGAAGGAGCAAAGGAAATAAATAACTTTCCACAACAATCCATGCAAAGCCTGGAAGCCAAAGCACTCCTCTTTCATAGTCAAGACTCCAGATATAAAAAAGTAAGAAAAAGTTCCGAGAAATACAACAAGCCAAATTGTACAAACAAGTTTTCGAACTGTTCCAAAAGTCATAAGACTGGTGTAATTTGTTTTAGCTAGGGTCATCCACGCATTAATTTGTATTGCAGGAAAATGAAGGGCTGAAATTAAAGCACACACATGAAATAGAATGCGTAAATTCAAACTTAAACAGAATTCACTCCCGTCATTTTGAAATAAGGCTGGCACAGCATCATCCAGTAATAAATCAACAGTAATCAAAGTTCCTGTCAATATATTTACAAAAATAAGTGATATATTTAGAATCAAACCAGGAGGAAAAGGTCTTTTGCACCACCAAGCCGACAGGAAAACCATCAAATTCACTCCAACTGAGGCCACACACAACAGAAACTGAGCGAAGGAAAAATGTGTAAAAGATGGGCTCCAATGGGGTGGCGAAGAAATCATCCTCCCAGAAATTACTTTTCTCTAATTTTTCCAGCTCCATGCTGGAATTCAAATGCTGTCATTCAATATATCTGTTTAATTTCAATCTATCCAGCGGAATATTGATAATGAAGAGAGAATCTGATAGTGCATGCTTTTTAGTTACTTCACTATTCATAGCATGTTGAATAAAAGTCATATCATTTTCTGGAAATGGTCGTATAGTTCTTTCTCGTATTAAAAATATTTTTAGTGGAAGTCAGAACCTAAATTTAGATTACATTTATTGCAAACTTGGACACAAGTTTCGGTACAAGTTATGCTACAAGTTACGTAATTCTTATGTAGCGAACGAATTTTAACTGAAAATGCGGTACGAAATATTTTCATATATTTAAGTATTTTTAAAAACTCATACCAGGTAAGAAGTGCCGTTTTAATAGAAGGACCACGATTTCCTGTAACTTGCTATTAGTACTTTCAGTCGGAGTACCATTTTTGTCCGTTTACATTTTTGAGAAGTGAGTTTCTGAAAATAAAATATTAGTTTTGGACAATATTTGCTCATCACAAGTATGTCTTGATCAGAGGTAAGAGGTTTAAGAGTAGTTAATAAAAATTCTATCTAAGTTAAAAAATGAAATCCAGTTAAACAGCAGGGTATGGAAGGCAGTGATATTTCACTGGTTTTAATTTTTCCCGTGAGTCATAATAATAATAATTACAGAGTTATTGTGATCATACTCTAAATTTCAACTTTAAATCCTAGTCTCATTTTTCGGCTTAAAATTCGGGAGGAGGTGTAAATTCTACTTGACTATCAGTATTTATTGGCAGAGAAAAAAAGTCTCTACTTTGAATCAGGCCTAAAATCATAATAAACACAGCAACAACGGGACTTTCATGCAATTTTCTTTAAATACCGTAAACGTCATGTTCAATTGAGCAGACATGGTAAAGTATTTTCCCAATACAATTTGAAGGCAATAAACGAGCTGCAGTCGCTTATCAGTAATGCTTGATTTTGGTTTTACCTGCCAGTTCTGTAATCCTGATTGTTATGTGATTGCTCATGTTTGTACACTTGTACGGGCATCCTAAAACTCATACATATATATAATTAATTACAACAGGAGTGAACACAAACGTCCATTCCATTTAATGGGGCAATGTTGCACTCTCTGGCATAACAATATAGAGAATCTACAGTTATAAAGACACAATGAGGATCCCCCCAAAGGATTCGTACAAATTGTATCAACGTACATACATAAAGACGTAACTTTAGCAATCCACTTTCGTTTGACCAGTCAAAACACTGAATGCAATAATATTTTCCAAGACAAAATCACGAGTGAATTTCATATGTATAAATACAAGAATGATTCTTACCCTTCTCAGAGACTTTGAATGGAAAAGTCTTCTGGATCCTTCTGTAACGACTGTATTCTGTAACTTTTAGGGGGAAGTTTTAGCTGCTCCACTAACTTTAGAATCGTTTATAAAACCAAGGACTTCAAAATTCCAGGGCACATGTCTATAAAAATGAGCGATATTGAAATGCAAATTATTTACATTTTCACCCTACACGCTGACCACTTAGTATAGTTGTAAGTTGTGTCAATAATGTTTATTTAAAATCCAACTAACTATGTATTCTTAATGATAGCCCACAAATTACCTGAAACGCTGGAGTAATGAGTAACAGGTTTGACAAAAATAGTTTAGCATGAATTAAATTAAAAACATTTGACAAGCTCAGCAGAAAACCAAAATATTTTGACGACAAAAAGTTCAAATAATTACTTACTGCTTGAGAGGTGTATTATCCACAAAATGGAATTCTAAAATTATCAATCCATTAAGGCAGGGTTTAGTGTTAATGGTTGGAATGTGCAATCTGTTGTATTTTAAAGTACGTTGTAAGCACTCATATTCGTGTTGGTTAACCTTGAGAGGAAAAACCCAATTTTCATTCGATTTACTTGTACTTTATCGAGGCACATGTAATTATACGCTCCCTGATCTTATATAATATGCATCATTTAGTAGTAATTATACATATGTATGTGATGCTACAACTGTCAGCAAGTATAGTAATATTTCAGAAAGATTTAATGCATACAAATTTTGATGATGTACCAAGTAAAATGTGTAAAATGTACTATCTATATACAGTTTTATTTTTATATTTACTGATTTTTAAATAGGCAATTTGTTTGAATGGACCGTATTCGTGGATG